>CAMITZ010000215.1:1200000-1704000 GCA_946251845.1 Andrena fulva
ACATGTCCGACGACTATAGGGTCGTCCCCACGACCCCGGGACTAGATTGGCCCGCCACCGTCATGTCCGACGACAATAGGGTCGTCCCCACGACCACGGGCCAAAGTTGGCCAGCCACCGACATGTTCGACGACTATAGGGTCGTCCCCACGACCCCGGGACTAGTATGGCCCGCCGCCGACTTTTCCGACGACCATATGGTCGTCCCTACGACCCCGGGACTAGGTTGGCCCGCCGCCAACATGTCCGACGACTATAGGGTCGTCCCCACGAACCCGGGACTAGATTGGCCCGCCACCATCATATCCGACGACTATAGGGTCGTCCCCACGACCCCGGTACTAGGATGGTCCGCCGCCGACTTGTCCGACGACTATAGGGTCGTCCCTACCACCCCGGGACTAGGTTGGCCAGCCTCCGACATATCCGACGACTATAGGGTCGTCCCCACGACCACAGGCCAAAGTTGGCCAGCCGCCGACATGTTCGACGACTATAGGGTCGTCCCTACCACCCCGGGACTAGGTTGGCCAGCCTCCGACATATCCGACGACTATAGGGTCGTCCCCACGACCACGGGCCAAAGTTGGCCAGCCGCCGACATGTCCGACGACTATAGGGTCGTCCCCACGTACCCGGGAATAGATTGGGCCGCCACTGTCATGTCCGATGACAATAGGGTCGTCCCCACGACCACGGGCCAAAGTTGGCCAGCCGCCGACATGTCCGACGACTATACGGTCGTCCCCACGGCCCCGGGACTAGATTGGCCCGCCCCCGTCATGTCCGACGAGTATAGGGTCGTCCCCAGGTACCCGGGACTAGGTTGGCCCGCCGCCTACTGGTCCGACGACTATAGGGTCGTCCCCACGACCACAGGCCAAAGTTGGCCAGCCGCCGACATGTTCGACGACTATAGGGTCGTCCCCACGATCCCGGAACTAGATTGGCCCGCCGCCGACTTGTCCGACGACTATAGGGTCGACTCTACCACCCCGGGATTAGATTGGCCCGCCACCGTCATGTCCGACGACAATAGGGTCATCCCCACGACCACGGGCCACGGTTGGCCCGCCGCCGTCATGTCCGACGACTATAGGGTCGTCCCCACGACCCCGGGACTAGATTTGCCCACCACCATCGTGTCCGACGACTATAGGGTCGTCCCCACGACCCCGGGACTAGGTTGGCCCGCCGCCGAAATGTCCGACGACTATAGCGACGTCACCACGACCCCGGGACTTGATTGGCCCGCCACCGTCACGTCCGACGACTATAGGGTCGTCCCCAGGTACCCGGGACTAGGTTGGCCCGCCGCCTACTGGTCCGACGACTATAGGGTCGTCCCCACGACCACAGGCCAAAGTTGGCCAGCCGCCGACATGTTCGACGACTATAGGGTCGTCCCCACGATCCCGGAACTAGATTGGCCCGCCCCCGTCATGTCCGACGAGTATAGGGTCGTCCCCACGACCCCGGGACTAGATTGGCCCGCCGCCGACTTGTCCGACGACTATAGGATCGTCACCACGACTACGGGCCAAAGTTGGCCAGCCGTCGACATGTCCGACGACTATACGGTCGTCCCCACGGCCCCGGGACTAGATTGGCCCGCCCCCGTCATGTCCGACGAGTATAGGGTCGTCCCCACGACCCCGGACAAAAGTTGCCCAGCCGCCGGCATGTTCGACGACTATAGGGTCGTCCCTACCACCCCGGGACTAGATTGGCCCGCCGCCGACTTGTCCGACGACTATAGGATCGTCACCACGACTACGGGCCAAAGTTGGCCAGCCGTCGACATGTCCGACGACTATAGGGTCGTCCCCACGACCCCGGGACTAGGTTGGCCAGCCGCCAACATGTCCGACGACTATAGGGTCGTCCCCACGACCACAGGCCAAATTTGGCCAGCCGCCGACATGTTCGACGACTATAGGGTCGTCCCTACCACCCCGGGACTAGGTTGGCCAGCCTCCGACATATCCGACGACTATAGGGTCGTCCCCACGACCCCGGACAAAAGTTGCCCAGCCGCCGGCATGTTCGACGACTATAGGGTCGTCCCCACGACCACAGGCCAAAGTTGGCCAGCCGCCAACATGTCCGACGACTATACGGTCGTCCCCACGGCCCCGGGACTAGATTGGCCCGCCGCCGACTGGTCCGCCGACTATAGGGTCGTCCCCACGACCACGGGCCAAAGTTGGCCAGCCGCCGACATGTCCGACGACTATAGGGTCGTCCCCACGACCCCGGGACTAGATTGGCCCGCCACCGTCATGTCCGACGACAATAGGGTCGTCCCCACGACCACGGGCCAAAGGTGGCCAGCCACCGACATGTTCGACGACTATAGGGTCGTCCCCACGACCCCGGGACTAGTATGGCCCGCCGCCGACTTGTCCGACGAGTATAGGTTGGTCCCCACGACTACGGGCCAAAGTTACCCAGCCGCCGACATGTCCGACGGCTATATGTTCGTCCCCACGACCACGGGACTAGATTGGCCCGCCGCCGACTTGTCCGACGACTATAGGGACGTCCCCACGACCACGGGCCAAAGTTGGCCAGCCGCCGACATGTCCGACGACTATACGGTCGTCCCCACGGCCCCGGGACTAGGATGGCCTGCCGCCGACTTGTCCGACGACTATAGGGTCGACCCCACGACCACAGGCCAAAATTGGCCAGCCGCCGACATGTCCGATGACTGTAGGGTCGTCCCCACGACCCCGGGACTAGATTGGCCCGCCACCATAATGTCCGAGGACTATTGGGTCGTCCCCACGACCCCGGGACTAGGTTGGCCAGCCGCCGACATGTTCGACGACTATAGGGTCGTCCCCACGACCCCGGGACTAGATTGGCTCGCCACCGTCATGTCCGACGACTATAGGGTCGTCCCCAGGTCCCCGGGACTAGGTTGGCCCGCCGCCGACCGGTCCGACGACTATAGGGTCGTCCCCACGACCACAGGCCAAAATTGGCCAGCCGCCGACATGTTCGACGACTATAGGGTCGTCCCCACGATCCCGGAACTAGATTGGCCCGCCCCCGTCATGTCCGACGAGTATAGGGTCGTCCCCACGACCCCGGGACTAGATTGGCCCGCCGCCGACTTGTTCGACGACTATAGGATCGTCACCACGACTACGGGCAAAAGTTGCCCAGCCGCCGGCATGTTCGACGACTATAGGGTCGTCCCTACCACCCCGGGATTAGATTGGCCCGCCACCGTCATGTCCGACGACAATAGGGTCATCCCCACGACCACGGGCCAAAGTTGGCCCGCCGCCGACTGGTCCGACGACTATAGGGTCGTCCCCACGACCACAGGCCAAAATTGGCCAGCCGCCGACATGTTCGACGACTATAGGGTCGTCCCCACGACCACAGGCCAAAATTGGCCAGCCGCCGACCTGTCCGCCGACAATACGGTCGTCTCCACGGCCCCGGGACTAGCTTGGCCCGCCATCATCATGTCCGACGACTATAGGGTCGTCCCCACGACCCCGGGACTAGGTTGGCCCGCCGCCAACATGTCCGACGACTATAGGGTCGTCCCCACGAACACGGGACTAGATTGGCCCGCCGCCGACTTGTCCGACGACTATAGGGTCGACTCTACCACCCCGGGATTAGACTGGCCCGCCACCGTCATGTCCGACGACAATAGGGTCATCCCCACGACCACGGGCCAAAGTTGGCCCGCCGCCGGCATGTCCGACGACTATAGGGTCGTCCCCACGGCCCTGGGACTAGATTGGCCCGCCACCGCCATATCCGACGACTATAGGGTCGTCCCCACGTACCCGGGAATAGATTGGGCCGCCACCATCGTGTCCGACGACTATAGGGTCGTCCCCACGACCCCGGGACTAGGTTGGCCCGCCGCCGAAATGTCCGACGACTATAGCGACGTCACCACGACCCCGGGACTAGATTGGCCCGCCACCGTCATGTCCGACGACTATAGGGTCGTCCCCAGGTCCCCGGGACTAGGTTGGCCCGCCGCCTACTGGTCCGACGACTATAGGGTCGTCCCCACGACCACAGGCCAAAGTTGGCCAGCCGCCGACATGTTCGACGACTATAGGGTCGTCCCCACGATCCCGGAACTAGATTGGCCCGCCCCCGTCATGTCCGACGAGTATAGGGTCGTCCCCACGACCCCGGGACTAGATTGGCCCGCCGGCGACTTGTCCGACGACTATAGGATCGTCACCACGACTACGGGCCAAAGTTGGCCAGCCGTCGACATGTCCGACGACTATACGGTCGTCCCCACGGCCCCGGGACTAGATTGGCCCGCCGCCGACTTGTCCGACGACTATAGGGACGTCCCCACGACCACGGGCCAAAGTTGGCCCGCCGCCGACATGTCCGACGACTATACGGTCGTCCCCACGGCCCCGGGACTAGATTGGCCCGCCGCCGACTTGTCCGACGACTATAGGATCGTCACCACGACTACGGGCCAAAGTTGGCCAGCCGTCGACATGTCCGACGACCATGGTCGTGCCCACGAACCCGGGACTAGATTGGCCCGCCACCATCATATCCGACGACTATAGGGTCGTCCCCACGACACCGGGACTAGGTTGGCCAGCCGCCGACATGTCCGACGACTATACGGTCGTCCCCACGGCCCCGGGACTAGATTGGCCCGCCGCCGACTTGTCCGACGACTATAGGATCGTCACCACGACTACGGGCCAAAGTTGGCCAGCCGTCGACATGTCCGACGACCATGGTCGTGCCCACGAACCCGGGACTAGATTGGCCCGCCACCGTCATGTCCGACGACTGTAGGGTCGTCCCCACGACCCCGGGGATAGATTGGCACGCCACCGCCATGTCCGACGACTATAGGGACGTCCCCACGACCACGGGACTAGGTTGGCCCGCCGCCGACTTGTCCGACGACTATAGGGTCGTCCCCACGACCCCGGGACTAGGTTGGCCCGCCGCCGATTTTTCCGACGAATATAGGGTGGTCCCCACGACCACGGGCCAAAGTTGCCCAGCCGCCAACATGTCTGACGACTATATGGTCGTCCCCACGACACCGGGACTAGATTGGCCCGCCGCCGACTTGTCCGACGACTATAGGATCGTCACCACGACTACGGGCCAAAGTTGGCCAGCCGTCGACATGTCCGACGACCATGGTCGTGCCCACGAACCCGGGACTAGATTGGCCCGCCACCATCATATCCGACGACTATAGGGTCGTCCCCACGACCCCGGGACTAGGTTGGCCTGCCGCCGACATGTCCGACGACTATACGGTCGTCCCCACGGCCCCGGGACTAGATTGGCCCGCCGCCGACTTGTCCGACGACTATAGGATCGTCACCACGACTACGGGCCAAGGTTGGCCAGCCGCCGACATGTCCGACGACTATTGGGTCGTCCCCACGAACCCGGGTCTAGATTGGCCCGCCACCATCATGTCCGACGACTATAGGGTCGTCCCCACGACCCCGGGACTAGGTTGGCCCGCCGCCGACTTGTCCGACGACTATAGGGTCGTCCCCACGACCCCGGGACTAGGTTGGCCCGCCGCCGATTTTTCCGACGAATATAGGGTGGTCCCCACGACCACGGGCCAAAGTTGCCCAGCCGCCGACATGTCTGACGACTATATGGTCGTCCCCACGACCCCGGGACTAGATTGGCCCGCCGCCGATTTGTCCGACGCCTATAGGGTCGTCCCTACCACCCCGGGACTAGGTTGGCCAGCCGCCGACATGTCCGACGACTATAGGGTCGTCCACACGACCCCGGAACTAGGTTGGCGCGCCGCCGACTTGTCCGACGACTATAGGGTCGTCCCCACGACCCCGGGACTAGGTTGGCCAGCCGCCGACCTGTCCGCCGACAATACGGTCGTCCCCACGGCCCCGGGAGTAGCTTGGCCCGCCATCATCATGTCCGACGACTATAGGGTCGTCCCCACGACCCCGGGACTAGGTTGGCCCGCCGCCAACATGTCCGACGACTATAGGGTCGTCCCCACGAACACGGGACTAGATTGGCCTGCCGCCGACTTGTCCGACGACTATAGGGTCGTCCCCACGACCACGGGCCAAAGTTGGCCAGCCGCCGACCTGTCCGCCGACAATACGGTCGTCCCCACGGCACCGGGACTAGCGTGGCCCGCCATCATCATGTCCGACGACTATAGGGTCGTCCCCACGACCCCGGGACTAGGTTGGCCAGCCGCCGACATGTCCGCCGACTATACGGTCGTCCCCACGGCCCCGGGACCAGCTTGGCCCGCCATCATCATGTCCGACGACTATAGGGTCGTCCCCACGACCCCGGGACTAAGTTGGCCCGCCGCCGACTTGTCCGACGACTATAGGGTGGTCCCCACGACCACGGGCCAAAGTTGCCCAGCCGCCGACATGTCCGACGACTATATGCTCGTCCCCACGACCCCGGGACTGGATTGGCCCGCCACTGATTTGTCCGACGACTATAGGGTCGTCCCTACCACCCCGGGACTGGATTGGCCCGCCACCATCATGTCCGACGACTATAGGGTCGTCCCCACGACCCCGGGACTAGGTTGGCCCGCCGCCGACTTGTCCGACGACTATAGGGTGGTCCCCACGACTACGGGCCAAAGTTACCCAGCCGCCGACATGTTCGACGACTATAGGGTCGTCCCCACGATCCCGGAACTAGATTGGCCCGCCGCCGACTTGTCCGACGACTATAGGGACGTCCCCACGACCACGGGCCAAAGTTGGCCAGCCGCCGAAATGTCCGACGACTATACGGTCGTCCCCACGGCCCCGGGACTAGATTGGCCCGCCGCCGACTTGTCCGACGACTATAGGTTCGTCACCACGACTACAAGCCAAAGTTGGCCAGCCGTCGACATGTCCGACGACCATGGTCGTGCCCACGAACCCGGGACTAGATTGGCCCGCCACCATCATATCCGACGACTATAGGGTCGTCCCCACGACCCCGGGACTAGGTTGGCCTGCCGCCGACATGTCCGACGAATATACGGTCGTCCCCCCGGCCCCGGGACTAGATTGGCCCGCCGCCGACTTGTCCGACGACTATAGGATCGTCACCACGACTACGGGCCAAGGTTGGCCAGTCGCCGACATGTCCGACGACTATTGGGTCGTCCCCACGACCCCGGGTCTAGATTGGCCCGCCATATTCATGTCCGACGACTATAGGGTCGTCCCCACGACCCCGGGACTAGGTTGGCCCGCCGCCGACTTGTCCGACGACTATAGGGTCGTCCCCACGACCCCGGGACTAGGTTGGCCCGCCGCCGATTTTTCCGGTGAATATAGGGTGGTCCCCACGACCACGGGCCAAAGTTGCCCAGCCGCCGACATGTCTGACGACTATATGGTCGTCCCCACGACCCCGGGACTAGATTGGCCCGCCGCCGATTTGTCCGACGACTATAGGGTCGTCCCTACCACCCCGGGACTAGGTTGACCAGCCGCCGACATTTCCGACGACTATAGGGTCGTCCACACGACCCCGGGACTAGGTTGGCGCGCCGCCGACTTGTCCGACGACTATAGGGTCGTCCCCACGACCCCGGGACTAGGTTGGCCAGCCGCCGACCTGTCCGCCGTCAATACGGTCGTCCCCACGGCCCCGGGACTAGCTTCGCCCGCCATCATCATGTCCGACGACTATAGGGTCGTCCCCACGACCCCGGGACTAGGTTGGCCCGCCGCCGACCTGTCCGCCGACAATACGGTCGTCCCCACGGCCCCGGGACTAGCGTGGCCCGCCATCATCATGTCCGACGACTATAGGGTCGTCCCCACGACCCCGGGACTAGGTTGGCCAGCCGCCGACATGTCCGCCGACTATACGGTCGTCCCCACGGCCCCGGGACCAGCATGGCCCGCCATCATCATGTCCGACGACTATAGGGTCGTCCCCACGACCCCGGGACTAAGTTGGCCCGCCGCCGACTTGTCCGACGACTATAGGGTGGTCCCCACGACCACGGGCCAAAGTTGCCCAGCCGCCGACATGTCCGACGACTATACGCTCGTCCCCACGACCCCGGGACTGGATTGGCCCGCCACTGATTTGTCCGACGACTATAGGCTCGTCCCTACCACCCCGGGACTGGATTGGCCCGCCACCATCATGTCCGACGACTATAGGGTCGTCCCCACGACCCCGGGACTAGGTTGGCCCGCCGCCGACTTGTCCGACGACTATAGGGTGGTCCCCACGACTACGGGCCAAAGTTACCCAGCCGCCGACATGTCCGACGACTATATGGTCGTCCCCACGACCACGGGACTAGATTGGCCCGCCGCCGATTTGTCCGACGACTATAGGGTCGTCCCCACGACCGCGGAACTAGGTTGGCCCGCCGCCGACATGTCCGACGACTATACGGACGTCCCCACGACCCCGGGACTAGGTTGGCCCACCGCCGACTTGTCCGACGACTATAGGGTCGTCCCTACCACCCCGGGACTAGGTTGGCCAGCCGCCGACATGTCCGACGACAATAGGGTCGTCCCCACGACCCCGGGACTAGGTTGGCCAGCCGCCGACCTGTCCGCCGACAATACGGTCGTCCCCACGGCCCCGGGACTAGTGTGGCCCGCCATCATCATGTCCGACGACTATAGGGTCGTCCCTACGAACACGGGACTAGATTGGCCCGCCGCCGACTTGTCCGACGACTATAGGGTCGTCCCCACGACCCCGGGACTAGGTTGGCCAGCCGCCGACCTGTCCGCCGACAATACGGTCGTCCCCACGGCCCCGGGACTAGCGTGGCCCGCCATCATCATGTCCGACGACTATAGGGTCGTCCCCACGACCCCGGGACTAGGTTGGCCAGCCGCCGACATGTCCGCCGACTATACGGTCGTCCCCACGGCCCCGGGACCAGCTTGGCCCGCCATCATCATGTCCGATGACTATAGGGTCGTCCCCACGACCCCGGGACTAAGTTGGCCCGCCGCCGACTTGTCCGACGACTATAGGGTGGTCCCCACGACCACGGGCCAAAGTTGCCCAGCCGCCGACATGTCCGACGACTATATGCTCGTCCCCACGACCCCGGGACTGGATTGGCCCGCCACTGATTTGTCCGACGACTATAGGGTCGTCCCTACCACCCCGGGACTGGATTGGCCCGCCACCATCATGTCCGACGACTATAGGGTCGTCCCCACGACCCCGGGACTAGGTTGGCCCGCCGCCGACTTGTCCGACGACTATAGGGTCGTCCCTACCGCCCCGGGACTAGGTTGGCCAGCTGCCGACATGTCCGACGACTATAGGGTCGTCCCCACGACCCCCGGGCTAGATTGGCCGGCCACCATCATGTCCAACGACTATAGGGTCGTCCACACGACCACGGGCCAAAGTTGGCCAGCCGCCGTCATGTCCGACGACTATAGGGTCGTCCCCACGAACCCGGGCCAAAGTTGGCCAGCCGCCGACATGTCCGACGACTATAGGGTCGTCCCCACGACCCCGGGACTAGGTTCGCCCGCCGCCGACTTGTCCGACGACTATAGGGTCGTCCCCACGGCCCCGGGACTAGATTGGCCCGCCCCCGTCATGTCCGACAACTGTAGTGTCGTCCCCAAGACAACGGGCCAAAGTTTGCCAGCCGCCATCATGTCCGACGACTGTCGGGTCGTCCCAACGACCCCGGGACTAGGATGACCCGCCGCCGACTTGTCCGACGAGTATAGGGTCGTACCCACGACCCCGGGCCAAAGTTGGCCAGCCGCCGTCATGTCCGACGACTATAGGGTCGTCCCCACGACCCCGGTACTAGGATGGTCCGCCGCCGACTTGTCCGACGACTATAGGGTCGTCCCTACCACCCCGGGACTAGGTTGGCCAGCCTCCAACATATCCGACGACTATAGGGTCGTCCCCACGACCACAGGCCAAAGTTGGCCAGCCGCCGACATGTTCGACGACTATAGGGTCGTCCCTACCACCCCGGGACTAGGTTGGCCAGCCTCCGACATATCCGACGACTATAGGGTCGTCCCCACGACCACGGGCCAAAGTTGGCCAGCCGCCGACATGTCCGACGACTATAGGGTCGTCCCCATGTACCCGGGAATAGATTGGGCCGCCACTGTCATGTCCGACGACAATAGGGTCGTCCCCATGACCACGGGCCAAAGTTGGCCAGCCGCCGACATGTCCGACGACTATAGGGTCGTCCCCACGACCCCGGGACTAGATTGGCCCACCACCATCGTGTCCGACGACTATAGGGTCGTCCCCTCGACCCCGGGACTAGGTTGGCCCGCCGCCGAAATGTCCGACGACTATAGCGACGTCACCACGACCCCGGGACTAGATTGGCCCGCCACCGTCATGTCCGACGACTATAGGGTCGTCCCCAGGTCCCCGGGACTAGGTTGGCCCGCCGCCTACTGGTCCGACGACTATAGGGTCGTCCCCACGACCACAGGCCAAAGTTGGCCAGCCGCCGACATGTTCGACGACTATAGGGTCGTCCCCACGATCCCGGAACTAGATTGGCCCGCCCCCGTCATGTCCGACGAGTATAGGGTCGTCCCCACGACCCCGGGACTAGATTGGCCCGCCGCCGACTTGTTCGACGACTATAGGATCGTCACCACGACTACGGGCCAAAGTTGGCCAGCCGTCGACATGTCCGACGACTATACGGTCGTCCCCACGGCCCCGGGACTAGATTGGCCCGCCGCCGACTTGTCCGACGACTATAGGTACGTCCCCACGACCACGGGCCAAAGTTGGCCAGCCGCCGACATGTCCGACGACTATACGGTCGTCCCCACGGCCCCGGGACTAGATTGGCCCGCCGCCGACTTGTCCGACGACTATAGGATCGTCACCACGACTACGGGCCAAAGTTGGTCAGCCGTCGACATGTCCGACGACCATGGTCGTCCCCACGACCCCGGGACTAGGTTGGCCCACCGCCGACTGGTCCGACGACTATAGGTTCGTCCCCACGACCACAGGCCAAAGTTGGCCAGCCGCCGACATGTTCGACGACTATAGGGTCGTCCCCACGACCACGGGCAAAAGTTGCCCAGCCGCCGGCATGTTCGACGACTATAGGGTCGTCCCTACCACCCCGGGATTAGATTGGCCCGCCACCGTCATGTCCGACGACAATAGGGTCATCCCCACGACCACGGGCCAAAGTTGGCCCGCCGCCGACTGGCCCGACGACTATAGGGTTGTCCCCACGACCACAGGCCAAAATTGGCCAGCCGCTGACATGTTCGACGACTATAGGGTCGTCCCCACGATCCCGGAACTAGATTGGCCCGCCCCCGTCATGTCCGACGAGTATAGGGTCGTCCTCACGACCCCGGACAAAAGTTGCCCAGCCGCCGGCATGTTCGACGACTATAGGGTCGTCCCTACCACCCCGGGACTAGATTGGCCCGCCGCCGACTTGTCCGACGACTATAGGATCGTCACCACGACTACGGGCCAAAGTTGGCCAGCCGTCGACATGTCCGACGACTATAGGGTCGTCCCCACGACCCCGGGACTAGGTTGGCCAGCCGCCGACCTGTCCGCCGACAATACGGCCGTCCCCACGGCACCGGGACTAGCTTGGCCCGCCATCATCATGTCCGACGACTATAGGGTCGTCCCCACGACCCCGGGACTAGGTTGGCCCGCCGCCAACATGTCCGACGACTATAGGGTCGTCCCCACGAACACGGGACTAAATTGGCCCGCCGCCGACTTGTCCGACGACTATAGGGTCGACTCTACCACCCCGGGATTAGACTGGCCCGCCACCGTCATGTCCGACGACAATAGGGTCATCCCCACGACCACGGGCCAAAGTTGGCCCGCCGCCGGCATGTCCGACGACTATAGGGTCGTCCCCACGGCCCTGGGACTAGATTGGCCCGCCACCGCCATGTCCGACGACTATAGGGTCGTCCCCACGTACCCGGGAATAGATTGGGCCGCCACCATCGTGTCCGACGACTATAGGGTCGTCCCCACGACCCCGGGACTAGGTTGGCCCGCCGCCGAAATGTCCGACGACTATAGCGACGTCACCACGACCCCGGGACTAGATTGGCCCGCCACCGTCATGTCCGACGACTATAGGGTCGTCCCCAGGTCCCCGGGACTAGGTTGGCCCGCCGCCTACTGGTCCGACGACTATAGGGTCGTCCCCACGACCACAGGCCAAAGTTGGCCAGCCGCCGACATGTTCGACGACTATAGGGTCGTCCCCACTATCCCGGAACTAGATTGGCCCGCCCCCGTCATGTCCGACGAGTATAGGGTCGTCCCCACGACCCCGGGACTAGATTGGCCCGCCGGCGACTTGTCCGACGACTATAGGATCGTCACCACGACTACGGGCCAAAGTTGGCCAGCCGTCGACATGTCCGACGACTATAGGGTCGTCCCCACGAACCCGGGACTAGATTGGCCCGCCACCATCATATCCGACGACTATAGGGTCGTCCCCACGACCCCTGGACTAGGTTGGCCAGCCGCCGACATGTCCGACGACTATACGGTCGTCCCCACGGCCCCGGGACTAGATTGGCCCGCCGCCGACTTGTCCGACGACTATAGGATCGTCACCACGACTACGGGCCAAAGTTGGCCAGCCGTCGACATGTCCGACGACCATGGTCGTGCCCACGAACCCGGGAATAGATTGGCCCGCCACCGTTATGTCCGACGACTATAGGGTCGTCCCCACGACCCCGGGGATAGATTGGCACGCCACCACCATGTCCGACGACTATAGGGTCGTCCCCACGACCACGGGCCAAAGTTGGCCAGCCGCCGACATGTCCGACGACTATTGGGTCGTCCCCACGACCCCGGGTCTAGATTGGCCCGCCACCATCATGTCCGACGACTATAGGGTTGTCCCCACGAACCCGGGACTAGGTTGGCCAGACGCCAACATGTGCGAAGTCTATAGGGTCGTCCCCACGAACCCGGGGATAGGTTGGCAAGCCGCCGACATGTCCGACGACTATAGGGTCTTCCCCACGACCCCGGGACTAGGTTGGCCCGCCGCCGACTTGTCCGACGACTATAGGGTCGTCCCTACCGCCCCGGGACTAGGTTGGGCAGCTGCCGACATGTCCGACGACTATAGGGTCGTCCCCACGACCCCCGGGCTAGATTGGCCGGCCACCATCATGTCCGACGACTATCGGGTCGTCCACACGACCACGGGCCAAAGTTGGCCAGCCGCCGTCATGTCCGACGACTATAGGGTCGTCCCCACGAACCCGGGCCAAAGTTGGCCAGCCGCCGACATGTCCGACGACTATAGGGTCGTCCCCACGACCCCGGGACTAGGTTCGCCCGCCGCCGACTTGTCCGACGACTATAGGGTCGTCCCCACGGCCCCGGGACTAGATTGGCCCGCCCCCGTCATGTCCGACAACTGTAGTGTCGTCCCCAAGACAACGGGCCAAAGTTTGCCAGCCGCCGTCATGTCCGACGACTGTCGGGTCGTCCCCACGACCCCGGGACTAGGATGACCCGCCGCCGACTTGTCCGACGAGTATAGGGTCGTACCCACGACCCCGGGCCAAAGTTGGCCAGCCGCCGTCATGTCCGACGACTATAGGGTCGTCCTCACGACCCCGGTACTAGGATGGTCCGCCGCCGACTTGTCCGACGACTATAGGGTCGTCCCTACCACCCCGGGACTAGGTTGGCCAGCCTCCGACATATCCGACGACTATAGGGTCGTCCCCACGACCACAGGCCAAAGTTGGCCAGCCGCCGACATGTTCGACGACTATAGGGTTGTCCCTACCACCCCGGGACTAGGTTGGCCAGCCTCCGACATATCCGACGACTATAGGGTCGTCCCCACGACCACGGGCCAAAGTTGGCCAGCCGCCGACATGTCCGACGACTATAGGGTCGTCCCCACGTACCCGGGAATAGATTGGGCCGCCACTGTCATGTCCGACGACAATAGGGTCGTCCCCACGACCACGGGCCAAAGTTGGCCAGCCGCCGACATGTCCGACGACTATAGGGTCGTCCCCACGACCCCGGGACTAGATTGGCCCACCACCATCGTGTCCGACGACTATAGGGTCGTCCCCACGACCCCGGGACTAGGTTGGCCCGCCGCCGAAATGTCCGACGACTATAGCGACGTCACCACGACCCCGGGACTAGATTGGCCCGCCACCGTCATGTCCGACGACTATAGGGTCGTCCCCAGGTCCCCGGGACTAGGTTGGCCCGCCGCCTACTGGTCCGACGACTATAGGGTCGTCCCCACGACCACAGGCCAAAGTTGGCCAGCCGCCGACATGTTCGACGACTATAGGGTCGTCCCCACGATCCCGGAACTAGATTGGCCCGCCCCCGTCATGTCCGACGAGTATAGGGTCGTCCCCACGACCCCGGGACTAGATTGGCCCGCCGCCGACTTGTTCGACGACTATAGGATCGTCACCACGACTACGGGCCAAAGTTGGCCAGCCGTCGACATGTCCGACGACTATACGGTCGTCCCCACGGCCCCGGGAATAGATTGGCCCGCCGCCGACTTGTCCGACGACTATAGGTACGTCCCCACGACCACGGGCCAAAGTTGGCCAGCCGCCGACATGTCCGACGACTATACGGTCGTCCCCACGGCCCCGGGACTAGATTGGCCCGCCGCCGACTTGTCCGACGACTATAGGATCGTCACCACGACTACGGGCCAAAGTTGGTCAGCCGTCGACATGTCCGACGACCATGGTCGTCCCCACGACCCCGGGACTAGGTTGGCCCACCGCCGACTGGTCCGACGACTATAGGTTCGTCCCCACGACCACAGGCCAAAGTTGGCCAGCCGCCGACATGTTCGACGACTATAGGGTCGTCCCCACGACCACGGGCAAAAGTTGCCCAGCCGCCGGCATGTTCGACGACTATAGGGTCGTCCCTACCACCCCGGGATTAGATTGGCCCGCCACCGTCATGTCCGACGACAATAGGGTCATCCCCACGACCACGGGCCAAAGTTGGCCCGCCGCCGACTGGCCCGACGACTATAGGGTCGTCCCCACGACCACAGGCCAAAATTGGCCAGCCGCCGACATGTTCGACGACTATAGGGTCGTCCCCACGATCCCGGAACTCGATTGGCCCGCCCCCGTCATGTCCGACGAGTATAGGGTCGTCCCCACGACCCCGGACAAAAGTTGCCCAGCCGCCGGCATGTTCGACGACTATAGGGTCGTCCCTACCACCCCGGGACTAGATTGGCCCGCCGCCGACTTGTCCGACGACTATAGGATCGTCACCACGACTACGGGCCAAAGTTGGCCAGCCGTCGACATGTCCGACGACTATAGGGTCGTCCCCACGACCCCGGGACTAGGTTGGCCAGCCGCCGACCTGTCCGCCGACAATACGGTCATCCCCACGGCCCCGGGACTAGCTTGGCCCGCCATCATCATGTCCGACGACTATAGGGTCGTCCCCACGACCCCGGGACTAGGTTGGCCCGCCGCCGAAATGTCCGACGACTATAGCGACGTCACCACGACCCCGGGACTAGATTGGCCCGCCACCGCCATGTCCGACGACTATAGGGTCGTCCCCAGGTCCCCGGGACTAGGTTGGCCCGCCGCCTACTGGTCCGACGACTATAGGGTCGTCCCCACGACCACAGGCCAAAGTTGGCCAGCCGCCGACATGTTCGACGACTATAGGGTCGTCCCCACGATCCCGGAACTAGATTGGCCCGCCCCCGTCATGTCCGACGAGTATAGGGTCGTCCCCACGACCCCGGGACTAGATTGGCCCGCCGGCGACTTGTCCGACGACTATAGGATCGTCACCACGACTACGGGCCAAAGTTGGCCAGCCGTCGACATGTCCGACGACTATAGGGTCGTCCCCACGAACCAGGGACTAGATTGGCCCGCCACCATCATATCCGACGACTATAGGGTCGTCCCCACGACCCCTGGACTAGGTTGGCCAGCCGCCGACATGTCCGACGACTATACGGTCGTCCCCACGGCCCCGGGACTAGATTGGCCCGCCGCCGACTTGTCCGACGACTATAGGATCGTCACCACGACTACGGGCCAAAGTTGGCCAGCCGTCGACATGTCCGACGACCATGGTCGTGCCCACGAACCCGGGAATAGATTGGCCCGCCACCGTCATGTCCGACGACTATAGGGTCGTCCCCACGACCCCGGGGATAGATTGGCACGCCACCGCCATGTCCGACGACTATAGGGTCGTCCCCACGACCACGGGCCAAAGTTGGCCAGCCGCCGACATGTCCGACGACTATTGGGTCGTCCCCACGACCCCGGGTCTAGATTGGCCCGCCACCATCATGTCCGACGACTATAGGGTTGTCCCCACGAACCCGGGACTAGGTTGGCCAGACGCCAACATGTGCGAAGTCTATAGGGTCGTCCCCACGAACCCGGGGATAGGTTGGCAAGCCGCCGACATGTCCGACGACTATAGGGTCTTCCCCACGACCCCGGGACTAGGTTGGCCCGCCGCCGACTTGTCCGACGACTATAGGGTCGTCCCTACCGCCCCGGGACTAGGTTGGGCAGCTGCCGACATGTCCGACGACTATAGGGTCGTCCCCACGACCCCCGGGCTAGATTGGCCGGCCACCATCATGTCCGACGACTATCGGGTCGTCCACACGACCACGGGCCAAAGTTGGCCAGCCGCCGTCATGTCCGACGACTATAGGGTCGTCCCCACGAACCCGGGCCAAAGTTGGCCAGCCGCCGACATGTCCGACGACTATAGGGTCGTCCCCACGACCCCGGGACTAGGTTCGCCCGCCGCCGACTTGTCCGACGACTATAGGGTCGTCCCCACGGCCCCGGGACTAGATTGGCCCGCCCCCGTCATGTCCGACAACTGTAGTGTCGTCCCCAAGACAACGGGCCAAAGTTTGCCAGCCGCCGTCATGTCCGACGACTATAGGGTCGTCCCCACGACCCCGGGACTAGGATGACCCGCCGCCGACTTGTCCGACGAGTATAGGGTCGTACCCACGACCCCGGGCCAAAGTTGGCCAGCCGCCGTCATGTCCGACGACTATAGGGTCGTCCTCACGACCCCGGTACTAGGATGGTCCGCCGCCGACTTGTCCGACGACTATAGGGTCGTCCCTACCACCCCGGGACTAGGTTGGCCAGCCTCCGACATATCCGACGACTATAGGGTCGTCCCCACGACCACAGGCCAAAGTTGGCCAGCCGCCGACATGTTCGACGACTATAGGGTTGTCCCTACCACCCCGGGACTAGGTTGGCCAGCCTCCGACATATCCGACGACTATAGGGTCGTCCCCACGACCACGGGCCAAAGTTGGCCAGCCGCCGACATGTCCGACGACTATAGGGTCGTCCCCACGTACCCGGGAATAGATTGGGCCGCCACTGTCATGTCCGACGACAATAGGGTCGTCCCCACGACCACGGGCCAAAGTTGGCCAGCCGCCGACATGTCCGACGACTATAGGGTCGTCCCCACGACCCCGGGACTAGATTGGCCCACCACCATCGTGTCCGACGACTATAGGGTCGTCCCCACGACCCCGGGACTAGGTTGGCCCGCCGCCGAAATGTCCGACGACTATAGCGACGTCACCACGACCCCGGGACTAGATTGGCCCGCCACCGTCATGTCCGACGACTATAGGGTCGTCCCCAGGTCCCCGGGACTAGGTTGGCCCGCCGCCTACTGGTCCGACGACTATAGGGTCGTCCCCACGACCACAGGCCAAAGTTGGCCAGCCGCCGACATGTTCGACGACTATAGGGTCGTCCCCACGATCCCGGAACTAGATTGGCCCGCCCCCGTCATGTCCGACGAGTATAGGGTCGTCCCCACGACCCCGGGACTAGATTGGCCCGCCGCCGACTTGTTCGACGACTATAGGATCGTCACCACGACTACGGGCCAAAGTTGGCCAGCCGTCGACATGTCCGACGACTATACGGTCGTCCCCACGGCCCCGGGACTAGATTGGCCCGCCGCCGACTTGTCCGACGACTATAGGTACGTCCCCACGACCACGGGCCAAAGTTGGCCAGCCGCCGACATGTCCGACGACTATACGGTCGTCCCCACGGCCCCGGGACTAGATTGGCCCGCCGCCGACTTGTCCGACGACTATAGGATCGTCACCACGACTACGGGCCAAAGTTGGTCAGCCGTCGACATGTCCGACGACCATGGTCGTCCCCACGACCCCGGGACTAGGTTGGCCCACCGCCGACTGGTCCGACGACTATAGGTTCGTCCCCACGACCACAGGCCAAAGTTGGCCAGCCGCCGACATGTTCGACGACTATAGGGTCGTCCCCACGACCACGGGCAAAAGTTGCCCAGCCGCCGGCATGTTCGACGACTATAGGGTCGTCCCTACCACCCCGGGATTAGATTGGCCCGCCACCGTCATGTCCGACGACAATAGGGTCATCCCCACGACCACGGGCCAAAGTTGGCCCGCCGCCGACTGGCCCGACGACTATAGGGTCGTCCCCACGACCACAGGCCAAAATTGGCCAGCCGCCGACATGTTCGACGACTATAGGGTCGTCCCCACGATCCCGGAACTCGATTGGCCCGCCCCCGTCATGTCCGACGAGTATAGGGTCGTCCCCACGACCCCGGACAAAAGTTGCCCAGCCGCCGGCATGTTCGACGACTATAGGGTCGTCCCTACCACCCCGGGACTAGATTGGCCCGCCGCCGACTTGTCCGACGACTATAGGATCGTCACCACGACTACGGGCCAAAGTTGGCCAGCCGTCGACATGTCCGACGACTATAGGGTCGTCCCCACGACCCCGGGACTAGGTTGGCCAGCCGCCGACCTGTCCGCCGACAATACGGTCATCCCCACGGCCCCGGGACTAGCTTGGCCCGCCATCATCATGTCCGACGACTATAGGGTCGTCCCCACGACCCCGGGACTAGGTTGGCCCGCCGCCGAAATGTCCGACGACTATAGCGACGTCACCACGACCCCGGGACTAGATTGGCCCGCCACCGCCATGTCCGACGACTATAGGGTCGTCCCCAGGTCCCCGGGACTAGGTTGGCCCGCCGCCTACTGGTCCGACGACTATAGGGTCGTCCCCACGACCACAGGCCAAAGTTGGCCAGCCGCCGACATGTTCGACGACTATAGGGTCGTCCCCACGATCCCGGAACTAGATTGGCCCGCCCCCGTCATGTCCGACGAGTATAGGGTCGTCCCCACGACCCCGGGACTAGATTGGCCCGCCGGCGACTTGTCCGACGACTATAGGATCGTCACCACGACTACGGGCCAAAGTTGGCCAGCCGTCGACATGTCCGACGACTATAGGGTCGTCCCCACGAACCAGGGACTAGATTGGCCCGCCACCATCATATCCGACGACTATAGGGTCGTCCCCACGACCCCTGGACTAGGTTGGCCAGCCGCCGACATGTCCGACGACTATACGGTCGTCCCCACGGCCCCGGGACTAGATTGGCCCGCCGCCGACTTGTCCGACGACTATAGGATCGTCACCACGACTACGGGCCAAAGTTGGCCAGCCGTCGACATGTCCGACGACCATGGTCGTGCCCACGAACCCGGGAATAGATTGGCCCGCCACCGTCATGTCCGACGACTATAGGGTCGTCCCCACGACCCCGGGGATAGATTGGCACGCCACCGCCATGTCCGACGACTATAGGGTCGTCCCCACGACCACGGGCCAAAGTTGGCCAGCCGCCGACATGTCCGACGACTATTGGGTCGTCCCCACGACCCCGGGTCTAGATTGGCCCGCCACCATCATGTCCGACGACTATAGGGTTGTCCCCACGAACCCGGGACTAGGTTGGCCAGACGCCAACATGTGCGAAGTCTATAGGGTCGTCCCCACGAACCCGGGGATAGGTTGGCAAGCCGCCGACATGTCCGACGACTATAGGGTCTTCCCCACGACCCCGGGACTAGGTTGGCCCGCCGCCGACTTGTCCGACGACTATAGGGTCGTCCCTACCGCCCCGGGACTAGGTTGGGCAGCCGCCGACATGTTCGACGACTATAGGGTTGTCCCTACCACCCCGGGACTAGGTTGGCCAGCCTCCGACATATCCGACGACTATAGGGTCGTCCCCACGACCACGGGCCAAAGTTGGCCAGCCGCCGACATGTCCGACGACTATAGGGTCGTCCCCACGTACCCGGGAATAGATTGGGCCGCCACTGTCATGTCCGACGACAATAGGGTCGTCCCCACGACCACGGGCCAAAGTTGGCCAGCCGCCGACATGTCCGACGACTATAGGGTCGTCCCCACGACCCCGGGACTAGATTGGCCCACCACCATCGTGTCCGACGACTATAGGGTCGTCCCCACGACCCCGGGACTAGGTTGGCCCGCCGCCGAAATGTCCGACGACTATAGCGACGTCACCACGACCCCGGGACTAGATTGGCCCGCCACCGTCATGTCCGACGACTATAGGGTCGTCCCCAGGTCCCCGGGACTAGGTTGGCCCGCCGCCTACTGGTCCGACGACTATAGGGTCGTCCCCACGACCACAGGCCAAAGTTGGCCAGCCGCCGACATGTTCGACGACTATAGGGTCGTCCCCACGATCCCGGAACTAGATTGGCCCGCCCCCGTCATGTCCGACGAGTATAGGGTCGTCCCCACGACCCCGGGACTAGATTGGCCCGCCGCCGACTTGTTCGACGACTATAGGATCGTCACCACGACTACGGGCCAAAGTTGGCCAGCCGTCGACATGTCCGACGACTATACGGTCGTCCCCACGGCCCCGGGACTAGATTGGCCCGCCGCCGACTTGTCCGACGACTATAGGTACGTCCCCACGACCACGGGCCAAAGTTGGCCTGCCGCCGACATGTCCGACGACTATACGGTCGTCCCCACGGCCCCGGGACTAGATTGGCCCGCCGCCGACTTGTCCGACGACTATAGGATCGTCACCACGACTACGGGCCAAAGTTGGTCAGCCGTCGACATGTCCGACGACCATGGTCGTCCCCACGACCCCGGGACTAGGTTGGCCCACCGCCGACTGGTCCGACGACTATAGGTTCGTCCCCACGACCACAGGCCAAAGTTGGCCAGCCGCCGACATGTTCGACGACTATAGGGTCGTCCCCACGACCACGGGCAAAAGTTGCCCAGCCGCCGGCATGTTCGACGACTATAGGGTCGTCCCTACCACCCCGGGATTAGATTGGCCCGCCACCGTCATGTCCGACGACAATAGGGTCATCCCCACGACCACGGGCCAAAGTTGGCCCGCCGCCGACTGGCCCGACGACTATAGGGTCGTCCCCACGACCACAGGCCAAAATTGGCCAGCCGCCGACATTGTCGACGACTATAGGGTCGTCCCCACGATCCCGGAACTCGATTGGCCCGCCCCCGTCATGTCCGACGAGTATAGGGTCGTCCCCACGACCCCGGACAAAAGTTGCCCAGCCGCCGGCATGTTCGACGACTATAGGGTCGTCCCTACCACCCCGGGACTAGATTGGCCCGCCGCCGACTTGTCCGACGACTATAGGATCGTCACCACGACTACGGGCCAAAGTTGGCCAGCCGTCGACATGTCCGACGACTATAGGGTCGTCCCCACGACCCCGGGACTAGGTTGGCCAGCCGCCGACCTGTCCGCCGACAATACGGTCATCCCCACGGCCCCGGGACTAGCTTGGCCCGCCATCATCATGTCCGACGACTATAGGGTCGTCCCCACGACCCCGGGACTAGGTTGGCCCGCCGCCGAAATGTCCGACGACTATAGCGACGTCACCACGACCCCGGGACTAGATTGGCCCGCCACCGCCATGTCCGACGACTATAGGGTCGTCCCCAGGTCCCCGGGACTAGGTTGGCCCGCCGCCTACTGGTCCGACGACTATAGGGTCGTCCCCACGACCACAGGCCAAAGTTGGCCAGCCGCCGACATGTTCGACGACTATAGGGTCGTCCCCACGATCCCGGAACTAGATTGGCCCGCCCCCGTCATGTCCGACGAGTATAGGGTCGTCCCCACGACCCCGGGACTAGATTGGCCCGCCGGCGACTTGTCCGACGACTATAGGATCGTCACCACGACTACGGGCCAAAGTTGGCCAGCCGTCGACATGTCCGACGACTATAGGGTCGTCCCCACGAACCAGGGACTAGATTGGCCCGCCACCATCATATCCGACGACTATAGGGTCGTCCCCACGACCCCTGGACTAGGTTGGCCAGCCGCCGACATGTCCGACGACTATACGGTCGTCCCCACGGCCCCGGGACTAGATTGGCCCGCCGCCGACTTGTCCGACGACTATAGGATCGTCACCACGACTACGGGCCAAAGTTGGCCAGCCGTCGACATGTCCGACGACCATGGTCGTGCCCACGAACCCGGGAATAGATTGGCCCGCCACCGTCATGTCCGACGACTATAGGGTCGTCCCCACGACCCCGGGGATAGATTGGCACGCCACCGCCATGTCCGACGACTATAGGGTCGTCCCCACGACCACGGGCCAAAGTTGGCCAGCCGCCGACATGTCCGACGACTATTGGGTCGTCCCCACGACCCCGGGTCTAGATTGGCCCGCCACCATCATGTCCGACGACTATAGGGTTGTCCCCACGAACCCGGGACTAGGTTGGCCAGACGCCAACATGTGCGAAGTCTATAGGGTCGTCCCCACGAACCCGGGGATAGGTTGGCAAGCCGCCGACATGTCCGACGACTATAGGGTCTTCCCCACGACCCCGGGACTAGGTTGGCCCGCCGCCGACTTGTCCGACGACTATAGGGTCGTCCCTACCGCCCCGGGACTAGGTTGGGCAGCCGCCGACATGTTCGACGACTATAGGGTTGTTCCTACCACCCCGGGACTAGGTTGGCCAGCCTCCGACATATCCGACGACTATAGGGTCGTCCCCACGACCACGGGCCAAAGTTGGCCAGCCGCCGACATGTCCGACGACTATAGGGTCGTCCCCACGTACCCGGGAATAGATTGGGCCGCCACTGTCATGTCCGACGACAATAGGGTCGTCCCCACGACCACGGGCCAAAGTTGGCCAGCCGCCGACATGTCCGACGACTATAGGGTCGTCCCCACGACCCCGGGACTAGATTGGCCCACCACCATCGTGTCCGACGACTATAGGGTCGTCCCCACGACCCCGGGACTAGGTTGGCCCGCCGCCGAAATGTCCGACGACTATAGCGACGTCACCACGACCCCGGGACTAGATTGGCCCGCCACCGTCATGTCCGACGACTATAGGGTCGTCCCCAGGTCCCCGGGACTAGGTTGGCCCGCCGCCTACTGGTCCGACGACTATAGGGTCGTCCCCACGACCACAGGCCAAAGTTGGCCAGCCGCCGACATGTTCGACGACTATAGGGTCGTCCCCACGATCCCGGAACTAGATTGGCCCGCCCCCGTCATGTCCGACGAGTATAGGGTCGTCCCCACGACCCCGGGACTAGATTGGCCCGCCGCCGACTTGTTCGACGACTATAGGATCGTCACCACGACTACGGGCCAAAGTTGGCCAGCCGTCGACATGTCCGACGACTATACGGTCGTCCCCACGGCCCCGGGACTAGATTGGCCCGCCGCCGACTTGTCCGACGACTATAGGTACGTCCCCACGACCACGGGCCAAAGTTGGCCAGCCGCCGACATGTCCGACGACTATACGGTCGTCCCCACGGCCCCGGGACTAGATTGGCCCGCCGCCGACTTGTCCGACGACTATAGGATCGTCACCACGACTACGGGCCAAAGTTGGTCAGCCGTCGACATGTCCGACGACCATGGTCGTCCCCACGACCCCGGGACTAGGTTGGCCCACCGCCGACTGGTCCGACGACTATAGGTTCGTCCCCACGACCACAGGCCAAAGTTGGCCAGCCGCCGACATGTTCGACGACTATAGGGTCGTCCCCACGACCACGGGCAAAAGTTGCCCAGCCGCCGGCATGTTCGACGACTATAGGGTCGTCCCTACCACCCCGGGATTAGATTGGCCCGCCACCGTCATGTCCGACGACAATAGGGTCATCCCCACGACCACGGGCCAAAGTTGGCCCGCCGCCGACTGGCCCGACGACTATAGGGTCGTCCCCACGACCACAGGCCAAAATTGGCCAGCCGCCGACATGTTCGACGACTATAGGGTCGTCCCCACGATCCCGGAACTCGATTGGCCCGCCCCCGTCATGTCCGACGAGTATAGGGTCGTCCCCACGACCCCGGACAAAAGTTGCCCAGCCGCCGGCATGTTCGACGACTATAGGGTCGTCCCTACCACCCCGGGACTAGATTGGCCCGCCGCCGACTTGTCCGACGACTATAGGATCGTCACCACGACTACGGGCCAAAGTTGGCCAGCCGTCGACATGTCCGACGACTATAGGGTCGTCCCCACGACCCCGGGACTAGGTTGGCCAGCCGCCGACCTGTCCGCCGACAATACGGTCATCCCCACGGCCCCGGGACTAGCTTGGCCCGCCATCATCATGTCCGACGACTATAGGGTCGTCCCCACGACCCCGGGACTAGGTTGGCCCGCCGCCGAAATGTCCGACGACTATAGCGACGTCACCACGACCCCGGGACTAGATTGGCCCGCCACCGCCATGTCCGACGACTATAGGGTCGTCCCCAGGTCCCCGGGACTAGGTTGGCCCGCCGCCTACTGGTCCGACGACTATAGGGTCGTCCCCACGACCACAGGCCAAAGTTGGCCAGCCGCCGACATGTTCGACGACTATAGGGTCGTCCCCACGATCCCGGAACTAGATTGGCCCGCCCCCGTCATGTCCGACGAGTATAGGGTCGTCCCCACGACCCCGGGACTAGATTGGCCCGCCGGCGACTTGTCCGACGACTATAGGATCGTCACCACGACTACGGGCCAAAGTTGGCCAGCCGTCGACATGTCCGACGACTATAGGGTCGTCCCCACGAACCAGGGACTAGATTGGCCCGCCACCATCATATCCGACGACTATAGGGTCGTCCCCACGACCCCTGGACTAGGTTGGCCAGCCGCCGACATGTCCGACGACTATACGGTCGTCCCCACGGCCCCGGGACTAGATTGGCCCGCCGCCGACTTGTCCGACGACTATAGGATCGTCACCACGACTACGGGCCAAAGTTGGCCAGCCGTCGACATGTCCGACGACCATGGTCGTGCCCACGAACCCGGGAATAGATTGGCCCGCCACCGTCATGTCCGACGACTATAGGGTCGTCCCCACGACCCCGGGGATAGATTGGCACGCCACCGCCATGTCCGACGACTATAGGGTCGTCCCCACGACCACGGGCCAAAGTTGGCCAGCCGCCGACATGTCCGACGACTATTGGGTCGTCCCCACGACCCCGGGTCTAGATTGGCCCGCCACCATCATGTCCGACGACTATAGGGTTGTCCCCACGAACCCGGGACTAGGTTGGCCAGACGCCAACATGTGCGAAGTCTATAGGGTCGTCCCCACGAACCCGGGGATAGGTTGGCAAGCCGCCGACATGTCCGACGACTATAGGGTCTTCCCCACGACCCCGGGACTAGGTTGGCCCGCCGCCGACTTGTCCGACGACTATAGGGTCGTCCCTACCGCCCCGGGACTAGGTTGGGCAGCTGCCGACATGTCCGACGACTATAGGGTCGTCCCCACGACCCCCGGGCTAGATTGGCCGGCCACCATCATGTCCGACGACTATAGGGTCGTCCACACGACCACGGGCCAAAGTTGGCCAGCCGCCGTCATGTCCGACGACTATAGGGTCGTCCCCACGAACCTGGGCCAAAGTTGGCCAGCCGCCGACATGTCCGACGACTATAGGGTCGTCCCCACGACCCCGGGACTAGGTTCGCCCGCCGCCGACTTGTCCGACGACTATAGGGTCGTCCCCACGGCCCCGGGACTAGATTGGCCCGCCCCCGTCATGTCCGACAACTGTAGTGTCGTCCCCAAGACAACGGGCCAAAGTTTGCCAGCCGCCGTCATGTCCGACGACTGTCGGGTCGTCCCCACGACCCCGGGACTAGGATGACCCGCCGCCGACTTGTCCGACGAGTATAGGGTCGTACCCACGACCCCGGGCCAAAGTTGGCCAGCCGCCGTCATGTCCGACAACTATATGGTCGTCCCCACGACCCCGGTACTAGGATGGTCCGCCGCCGACTTGTCCGACGACTATAGGGTCGTCCCTACCACCCCGGGACTAGGTTGGCCAGCCTCCGACATATCCGACGACTATAGGGTCGTCCCCACGACCACAGGCCAAAGTTGGCCAGCCGCCGACATGTTCGACGACTATAGGGTTGTCCCTACCACCCCGGGACTAGGTTGGCCAGCCTCCGACATATCCGACGACTATAGGGTCGTCCCCACGACCACGGGCCAAAGTTCGCCAGCCGCCGACATGTCCGACGACTATAGGGTCGTCCCCACGTACCCGGGAATAGATTGGGCCGCCACTGTCATGTCCGACGACAATAGGGTCGTCCCCACGACCACGGGCCAAAGTTGGCCAGCCGCCGACATGTCCGACGACTATAGGGTCGTCCCCACGACCCCGGGACTAGATTGGCCCACCACCATCGTGTCCGACGACTATAGGGTCGTCCCCACGACCCCGGGACTAGGTTGGCCCGCCGCCGAAATGTCCGACGACTATAGCGACGTCACCACGACCCCGGGACTAGATTGGCCCGCCACCGTCATGTCCGACGACTATAGGGTCGTCCCCAGGTCCCCGGGACTAGGTTGGCCCGCCGCCTACTGGTCCGACGACTATAGGGTCGTCCCCACGACCACAGGCCAAAGTTGGCCAGCCGCCGACATGTTCGACGACTATAGGGTCGTCCCCACGATCCCGGAACTAGATTGGCCCGCCCCCGTCATGTCCGACGAGTATAGGGTCGTCCCCACGACCCCGGGACTAGATTGGCCCGCCGCCGACTTGTTCGACGACTATAGGATCGTCACCACGACTACGGGCCAAAGTTGGCCAGCCGTCGACATGTCCGACGACTATACGGTCGTCCCCACGGCCCCGGGACTAGATTGGCCCGCCGCCGACTTGTCCGACGACTATAGGTACGTCCCCACGACCACGGGCCAAAGTTGGCCAGCCGCCGACATGTCCGACGACTATACGGTCGTCCCCACGGCCCCGGGACTAGATTGGCCCGCCGCCGACTTGTCCGACGACTATAGGATCGTCACCACGACTACGGGCCAAAGTTGGTCAGCCGTCGACATGTCCGACGACCATTGTCGTCCCCACGACCCCGGGACTAGGTTGGCCCACCGCCGACTGGTCCGACGACTATAGGTTCGTCCCCACGACCACAGGCCAAAGTTGGCCAGCCGCCGACATGTTCGACGACTATAGGGTCGTCCCCACGACCACGGGCAAAAGTTGCCCAGCCGCCGGCGTGTTCGACGACTATAGGGTCGTCCCTACCACCCCGGGATTAGATTGGCCCGCCACCGTCATGTCCGACGACAATAGGGTCATCCCCACGACCACGGGCCAAAGTTGGCCCGCCGCCGACTGGCCCGACGACTATAGGGTCGTCCCCACGACCACAGGCCAAAATTGGCCAGCCGCCGACATGTTCGACGACTATAGGGTCGTCCCCACGATCCCGGAAGTAGATTGGCCCGCCCCCGTCATGTCCGACGAGTATAGGGTCGTCCCCACGACCCCGGACAAAAGTTGCCCAGCCGCCGGCATGTTCGACGACTATAGGGTCGTCCCTACCACCCCGGGACTAGATTGGCCCGCCGCCGACTTGTCCGACGACTATAGGATCGTCACCACGACTACGGGCCAAAGTTGGCCAGCCGTCGACATGTCCGACGACTATAGGGTCGTCCCCACGACCCCGGGACTAGGTTGGCCAGCCGCCGACCTGTCCGCCGACAATACGGTCATCCCCACGGCCCCGGGACTAGCTTGGCCCGCCATCATCATGTCCGACGACTATAGGGTCGTCCCCACGACCCCGGGACTAGGTTGGCCCGCCGCCAACATGTCCGACGACTATAGGGTCGTCCCCACGAACACGGGACTAGATTGGCCCGCCGCCGACTTGTCCGACGACTATAGGGTCGACTCTACCACCCCGGGATTAGACTGGCCCGCCACCGTCATGTCCGACGACAATAGGGTCATCCCCACGACCACGGGCCAAAGTTGGCCCGCCGCCGGCATGTCCGACGACTATAGGGTCGTCCCCACGGCCCTGGGACTAGATTGGCCCGCCACCGCCATGTCCGACGACTATAGGGTCGTCCCCACGTACCCGGGAATAGATTGGGCCGCCACCATCGTGTCCGACGACTATAGGGTCGTCCCCACGACCCCGGGACTAGGTTCGCCCGCCGCCGAAATGTCCGACGACTATAGCGACGTCACCACGACCCCGGGACTAGATTGGCCCGCCACCGTCATGTCCGACGACTATAGGGTCGTCCCCAGGTCCCCGGGACTAGGTTGGCCCGCCGCCTACTGGTCCGACGACTATAGGTTCGTCCCCACGACCACAGGCCAAAGTTGGCCAGCCGCCGACATGTTCGACGACTATAGGGTCGTCCCCACGACCACGGGCAAAAGTTGCCCAGCCGCCGGCATGTTCGACGACTATAGGGTCGTCCCTACCACCCCGGGATTAGATTGGCCCGCCACCGTCATGTCCGACGACAATAGGGTCATCCCCACGACCACGGGCCAAAGTTGGCCCGCCGCCGACTGGCCCGACGACTATAGGGTCGTCCCCACGACCACAGGCGAAAAATTGGCCAGCCGCCGACATGTTCGACGACTATAGGGTCGTCCCCACGATCCCGGAACTAGATTGGCCCGCCCCCGTCATGTCCGACGAGTATAGGGTCGTCCCCACGACCCCGGACTAAAGTTGCCCAGCCGCCGGCATGTTCGACGACTATAGGGTCGTCCCTACCACCCCGGGACTAGATTGGCCCGCCGCCGACTTGTCCGACGACTATAGGATCGTCACCACGACTACGGGCCAAAGTTGGCCAGCCGTCGACATGTCCGACGACTATAGGGTCGTCCCCACGACCCCGGGACTAGGTTGGCCAGCCGCCGACCTGTCCGCCGACAATACGGTCATCCCCACGGCCCCGGGACTAGCTTGGCCCGCCATCATCATGTCCGACGACTATAGGGTCGTCCCCACGACCCCGGGACTAGGTTGGCCCGCCGCCAACATGTCCGACGACTATAGGGTCGTCCCCACGAACACGGGACTAGATTGGCCCGCCGCCGACTTGTCCGACGACTATAGGGTCGACTCTACCACCCCGGGATTAGACTGGCCCGCCACCGTCATGTCCGACGACAATAGGGTCATCCCCACGACCACGGGCCAAAGTTGGCCCGCCGCCGGCATGTCCGACGACTATAGGGTCGTCCCCACGGCCCTGGGACTAGATTGGCCCGCCACCGCCATGTCCGACGACTATAGGGTCATCCCCACGACCACGGGCAAAAGTTGGCCCGCCGCCGACTGGTCCGACGACTATAGGGTCGTCCCCACGACCACAGGCCAAAATTGGCCAGCCGCCGACATGTTCGACGACTATAGGGTCGTCCCCACGATCCCGGAACTAGATTGGCCCACCCCCGTCATGTCCGACGAGTATAGGGTCGTCCCCACGACCCCGGACAAAAGTTGCCCAGCCGCCGGCATGTTCGACGACTATACGGTCGTCCCCACGGCCCCGGGACTAGATTGGCTCGCCGCCGACTTGTCCGACGACTATAGGATCGTCACCACGACTACGGGCCAAAGTTGGCCAGCCGTCGACATGTCCGACGACCATGGTCGTCCCCACGACCCCGGGACTAGGTTGGCCCACCGCCGACTGGTCCGACGACTATAGGTTCGTCCCCACGACCACAGGCCAAAGTTGGCCAGCCGCCGACATGTTCGACGACTATAGGGTCGTCCCCACGACCACGGGCAAAAGTTGCCCAGCCGCCGGCATGTTCGACGACTATAGGGTCATCCCTACCACCCCGGAATTAGATTGGCCCGCCACCGTCATGTCCGACGACAATAGGGTCATCCCCACGACCACGCGCCAAAGTTGGCCCGCCGCCGACTGGTCCGACGACTATAGGGTCGTCCCCACGACCCCGGAAATAGATTGGCCCGCCACCGTCATGTCCGACGACAATAGGGTCATCCCCACGACCACGGGCCAAAGTTGGCCCGCCGCCGGCATGTCCGACGACTATAGGGTCGTCCCCACGACCCCGGGACTAGATTGGCCCACCACCATCGTGTCCGACGACTATAGGGTCGTCCGCACGACCCCGGGACTAGGTTGGCCCGCCGCCGAAATGTCCGACGACTATAGCGACGTCACCACGACCCCGGGACTAGATTGGCCCGCCACCGTCATGTCCGACGACTATAGGGTCGTCCCCAGGTCCCCGGGACTAGGTTGGCCCGCCGCCTACTGGTCCGACGACTATAGGGTCGTCCCCACGACCACAGGCCAAAGTTGGCCAGCCGCCGACATGTTCGACGACTACAGGGTCGTCCCCACGATCCCGGTACTAGATTGGCCCGCCCCCGTCATGTCCGACGAGTATAGGGTCGTCCCCACGACCCCGGACAAAAGTTGCCCAGCCGCCGGCATGTTCGACGACTATAGGGTCGTCCCCACGATCCCGGAACTAGATTGGCCCGCCCCCGTCATGTCCGACGAGTATAGGGTCGTCCCCACGACCCCGGACAAAAGTTGCCCAGCCGCCGGCATGTTCGACGACTATACGGTCGTCCCCACGGCCCCGGGACTAGATTGGCCCGCCGCCGACTTGTCCGACGACTATAGGATCGTCACCACGACTACGGGCCAAAGTTGGCCAGCCGTCGACATGTCCGACGACCATGGTCGTCCCCACGACCCAGGGACTAGGTTGGCCCACCGCCGACTGGTCCGACGACTATAGGTTCGTCCCCACGACCACAGGCCAAAGTTGGCCAGCCGCCGACATGTTCGACGACTATAGGGTCGTCCCCACGACCACGGGCAAAAGTTGCCCAGCCGCCGGCATGTTCGACGACTATAGGGTCATCCCTACCACCCCGGAATTAGATTGGCCCGCCACCGTCATGTCCGACGACCATAGGATCGTCCCCACGACCCCGGGACTAAGTTGGCCCGCCGCCGACTTGTCCGACGACTATAGGGTGGTCCCCACGACCACGGGCCAAAGTTGCCCAGCCGCCGACATGTCCGACGACTATACGCTCGTCCCCACGACCCCGGGACTGGATTGGCCCGCCACTGATTTGTCCGACGACTATAGGCTCGTCCCTACCACCCCGGGACTGGATTGGCCCGCCACCATCATGTCCGACGACTATAGGGTCGTCCCCACAACCCCGGGACTAGGTTGGCCGCCCGCCGACTTGTCCGACGACTATAGGGTGGTGCCCACGACTACGGGCCAAAGTTACCCAGCCGCCGACATGTCCGACGACTATATGGTCGTCCCCACGACCACGGGACTAGATTGGCCCGCCGCCGATTTGTCCGACGACTATAGGGTCGTCCCCACGACCACGGGACTAGGTTGGCCCGCCGCCGACATGTCCGACGACTATATGGACGTCCCCACGACCCCGGGACTAGGTTGGCCCACCGCCGACTTGTCCGACGACTATAGGGTCGTCCCTACCACCCCGGGACTAGGTTGGCCAGCCGCCGACATGTCCGACGACTATAGGGTCGTCCCCACGACCCCGGGACTAGGTTGGCCAGCCGCCGACCTGTCCGCCGACAATACGGTCGTCCCCACGGCCCCGGGACTAGTGTGGCCCGCCATCATCATGTCCGACGACTATAGGGTCGTCCCTACGAACACGGGACTAGATTGGCCCGCCGCCGACTTGTCCGACGACTATAGGGTCGTCCCCACGACCCCGGGACTAGGTTGGCCCGCCGCCGAAATGTCCGACGACTATAGCGACGTCACCACGACCCCGGGACTAGATTGGCCCGCCACCGTCATGTCCGACGACTATAGGGTCGTCCCCAGGTCCCCGGGACTAGGTTGGCCCGCCGCCTACTGGTCCGACGACTATAGGGTCGTCCCCACGACCACAGGCCAAAGTTGGCCAGCCGCCGACATGTTCGACGACTATAGGGTCGTCCCCATGATCCCGGAACTAGATTGGCCCGCCCCCGTCATGTCCGACGAGTATAGGGTCGTCCCCACGACCCCGGGACTAGATTGGCCCGCCGCCGACTTGTTCGACGACTATAGGATCGTCACCACGACTACGGGCCAAAGTTGGCCAGCCGTCGACATGTCCGACGACTATACGGTCGTCCCCACGGCCCCGGGACTAGATTGGCCCGCCGCCGACTTGTCCGACGACTATAGGTACGTCCCCACGACCACGGGCCAAAGTTGGCCAGCCGCCGACATGTCCGACGACTATACGGTCGTCCCCACGGCCCCGGGACTAGATTGGCCCGCCGCCGACTTGTCCGACGACTATAGGATCGTCACCACGACTACGGGCCAAAGTTGGTCAGCCGTCGACATGTCCGACGACCATGGTCGTCCCCACGACCCCGGGACTAGGTTGGCCCACCGCCGACTGGTCCGACGACTATAGGTTCGTCCCCACGACCACAGGCCAAAGTTGGCCAGCCGCCGACATGTTCGACGACTATAGGGTCGTCCCCACGACCACGGGCAAAAGTTGCCCAGCCGCCGGCATGTTCGACGACTATAGGGTCGTCCCTACCACCCCGGGATTAGATTGGCCCGCCACCGTCATGTCCGACGACAATAGGGTCATCCCCACGACCACGGGCCAAAGTTGGCCCGCCGCCGACTGGCCCGACGACTATAGGGTCGTCCCCACGACCACAGGCCAAAATTGGCCAGCCGCCGACATGTTCGACGACTATAGGGTCGTCCCCACGATCCCGGAACTCGATTGGCCCGCCCCCGTCATGTCCGACGAGTATAGGGTCGTCCCCACGACCCCGGACAAAAGTTGCCCAGCCGCCGGCATGTTCGACGACTATAGGGTCGTCCCTACCACCCCGGGACTAGATTGGCCCGCCGCCGACTTGTCCGACGACTATAGGATCGTCACCACGACTACGGGCCAAAGTTGGCCAGCCGTCGACATGTCCGACGACTATAGGGTCGTCCCCACGACCCCGGGACTAGGTTGGCCAGCCGCCGACCTGTCCGCCGACAATACGGTCATCCCCACGGCCCCGGGACTAGCTTGGCCCGCCATCATCATGTCCGACGACTATAGGGTCGTCCCCACGACCCCGGGACTAGGTTGGCCCGCCGCCGAAATGTCCGACGACTATAGCGACGTCACCACGACCCCGGGACTAGATTGGCCCGCCACCGCCATGTCCGACGACTATAGGGTCGTCCCCAGGTCCCCGGGACTAGGTTGGCCCGCCGCCTACTGGTCCGACGACTATAGGGTCGTCCCCACGACCACAGGCCAAAGTTGGCCAGCCGCCGACATGTTCGACGACTATAGGGTCGTCCCCACGATCCCGGAACTAGATTGGCCCGCCCCCGTCATGTCCGACGAGTATAGGGTCGTCCCCACGACCCCGGGACTAGATTGGCCCGCCGGCGACTTGTCCGACGACTATAGGATCGTCACCACGACTACGGGCCAAAGTTGGCCAGCCGTCGACATGTCCGACGACTATAGGGTCGTCCCCACGAACCAGGGACTAGATTGGCCCGCCACCATCATATCCGACGACTATAGGGTCGTCCCCACGACCCCTGGACTAGGTTGGCCAGCCGCCGACATGTCCGACGACTATACGGTCGTCCCCACGGCCCCGGGACTAGATTGGCCCGCCGCCGACTTGTCCGACGACTATAGGATCGTCACCACGACTACGGGCCAAAGTTGGCCAGCCGTCGACATGTCCGACGACCATGGTCGTGCCCACGAACCCGGGAATAGATTGGCCCGCCACCGTCATGTCCGACGACTATAGGGTCGTCCCCACGACCCCGGGGATAGATTGGCACGCCACCGCCATGTCCGACGACTATAGGGTCGTCCCCACGACCACGGGCCAAAGTTGGCCAGCCGCCGACATGTCCGACGACTATTGGGTCGTCCCCACGACCCCGGGTCTAGATTGGCCCGCCACCATCATGTCCGACGACTATAGGGTTGTCCCCACGAACCCGGGACTAGGTTGGCCAGACGCCAACATGTGCGAAGTCTATAGGGTCGTCCCCACGAACCCGGGGATAGGTTGGCAAGCCGCCGACATGTCCGACGACTATAGGGTCTTCCCCACGACCCCGGGACTAGGTTGGCCCGCCGCCGACTTGTCCGACGACTATAGGGTCGTCCCTACCGCCCCGGGACTAGGTTGGGCAGCTGCCGACATGTCCGACGACTATAGGGTCGTCCCCACGACCCCCGGGCTAGATTGGCCGGCCACCATCATGTCCGACGACTATAGGGTCGTCCACACGACCACGGGCCAAAGTTGGCCAGCCGCCGTCATGTCCGACGACTATAGGGTCGTCCCCACGAACCTGGGCCAAAGTTGGCCAGCCGCCGACATGTCCGACGACTATAGGGTCGTCCCCACGACCCCGGGACTAGGTTCGCCCGCCGCCGACTTGTCCGACGACTATAGGGTCGTCCCCACGGCCCCGGGACTAGATTGGCCCGCCCCCGTCATGTCCGACAACTGTAGTGTCGTCCCCAAGACAACGGGCCAAAGTTTGCCAGCCGCCGTCATGTCCGACGACTGTCGGGTCGTCCCCACGACCCCGGGACTAGGATGACCCGCCGCCGACTTGTCCGACGAGTATAGGGTCGTACCCACGACCCCGGGCCAAAGTTGGCCAGCCGCCGTCATGTCCGACAACTATATGGTCGTCCCCACGACCCCGGTACTAGGATGGTCCGCCGCCGACTTGTCCGACGACTATAGGGTCGTCCCTACCACCCCGGGACTAGGTTGGCCAGCCTCCGACATATCCGACGACTATAGGGTCGTCCCCACGACCACAGGCCAAAGTTGGCCAGCCGCCGACATGTTCGACGACTATAGGGTTGTCCCTACCACCCCGGGACTAGGTTGGCCAGCCTCCGACATATCCGACGACTATAGGGTCGTCCCCACGACCACGGGCCAAAGTTCGCCAGCCGCCGACATGTCCGACGACTATAGGGTCGTCCCCACGTACCCGGGAATAGATTGGGCCGCCACTGTCATGTCCGACGACAATAGGGTCGTCCCCACGATCACGGGCCAAAGTTGGCCAGCCGCCGACATGTCCGACGACTATAGGGTCGTCCCCACGACCCCGGGACTAGATTGGCCCACCACCATCGTGTCCGACGACTATAGGGTCGTCCCCACGACCCCGGGACTAGGTTGGCCCGCCGCCGAAATGTCCGACGACTATAGCGACGTCACCACGACCCCGGGACTAGATTGGCCCGCCACCGTCATGTCCGACGACTATAGGGTCGTCCCCAGGTCCCCGGGACTAGGTTGGCCCGCCGCCTACTGGTCCGACGACTATAGGGTCGTCCCCACGACCACAGGCCAAAGTTGGCCAGCCGCCGACATGTTCGACGACTATAGGGTCGTCCCCACGATCCCGGAACTAGATTGGCCCGCCCCCGTCATGTCCGACGAGTATAGGGTCGTCCCCACGACCCCGGGACTAGATTGGCCCGCCGCCGACTTGTTCGACGACTATAGGATCGTCACCACGACTACGGGCCAAAGTTGGCCAGCCGTCGACATGTCCGACGACTATACGGTCGTCCCCACGGCCCCGGGACTAGATTGGCCCGCCGCCGACTTGTCCGACGACTATAGGTACGTCCCCACGACCACGGGCCAAAGTTGGCCAGCCGCCGACATGTCCGACGACTATACGGTCGTTCCCACGGCCCCGGGACTAGATTGGCCCGCCGCCGACTTGTCCGACGACTATAGGATCGTCACCACGACTACGGGCCAAAGTTGGTCAGCCGTCGACATGTCCGACGACCATTGTCGTCCCCACGACCCCGGGACTAGGTTGGCCCACCGCCGACTGGTCCGACGACTATAGGTTCGTCCCCACGACCACAGGCCAAAGTTGGCCAGCCGCCGACATGTTCGACGACTATAGGGTCGTCCCCACGACCACGGGCAAAAGTTGCCCAGCCGCCGGCGTGTTCGACGACTATAGGGTCGTCCCTACCACCCCGGGATTAGATTGGCCCGCCACCGTCATGTCCGACGACAATAGGGTCATCCCCACGACCACGGGCCAAAGTTGGCCCGCCGCCGACTGGCCCGACGACTATAGGGTCGTCCCCACGACCACAGGCCAAAATTGGCCAGCCGCCGACATGTTCGACGACTATAGGGTCGTCCCCACGATCCCGGAAGTAGATTGGCCCGCCCCCGTCATGTCCGACGAGTATAGGGTCGTCCCCACGACCCCGGACAAAAGTTGCCCAGCCGCCGGCATGTTCGACGACTATAGGGTCGTCCCTACCACCCCGGGACTAGATTGGCCCGCCGCCGACTTGTCCGACGACTATAGGATCGTCACCACGACTACGGGCCAAAGTTGGCCAGCCGTCGACATGTCCGACGACTATAGGGTCGTCCCCACGACCCCGGGACTAGGTTGGCCAGCCGCCGACCTGTCCGCCGACAATACGGTCATCCCCACGGCCCCGGGACTAGCTTGGCCCGCCATCATCATGTCCGACGACTATAGGGTCGTCCCCACGACCCCGGGACTAGGTTGGCCCGCCGCCAACATGTCCGACGACTATAGGGTCGTCCCCACGAACACGGGACTAGATTGGCCCGCCGCCGACTTGTCCGACGACTATAGGGTCGACTCTACCACCCCGGGATTAGACTGGCCCGCCACCGTCATGTCCGACGACAATAGGGTCATCCCCACGACCACGGGCCAAAGTTGGCCCGCCGCCGGCATGTCCGACGACTATAGGGTCGTCCCCACGGCCCTGGGACTAGATTGGCCCGCCACCGCCATGTCCGACGACTATAGGGTCGTCCCCACGTACCCGGGAATAGATTGGGCCGCCACCATCGTGTCCGACGACTATAGGGTCGTCCCCACGACCCCGGGACTAGGTTCGCCCGCCGCCGAAATGTCCGACGACTATAGCGACGTCACCACGACCCCGGGACTAGATTGGCCCGCCACCGTCATGTCCGACGACTATAGGGTCGTCCCCAGGTCCCCGGGACTAGGTTGGCCCGCCGCCTACTGGTCCGACGACTATAGGTTCGTCCCCACGACCACAGGCCAAAGTTGGCCAGCCGCCGACATGTTCGACGACTATAGGGTCGTCCCCACGACCACGGGCAAAAGTTGCCCAGCCGCCGGCATGTTCGACGACTATAGGGTCGTCCCTACCACCCCGGGATTAGATTGGCCCGCCACCGTCATGTCCGACGACAATAGGGTCATCCCCACGACCACGGGCCAAAGTTGGCCCGCCGCCGACTGGCCCGACGACTATAGGGTCGTCCCCACGACCACAGGCCAAAATTGGCCAGCCGCCGACATGTTCGACGACTATAGGGTCGTCCCCACGATCCCGGAACTAGATTGGCCCGCCCCCGTCATGTCCGACGAGTATAGGGTCGTCCCCACGACCCCGGACTAAAGTTGCCCAGCCGCCGGCATGTTCGACGACTATAGGGTCGTCCCTACCACCCCGGGACTAGATTGGCCCGCCGCCGACTTGTCCGACGACTATAGGATCGTCACCACGACTACGGGCCAAAGTTGGCCAGCCGTCGACATGTCCGACGACTATAGGGTCGTCCCCACGACCCCGGGACTAGGTTGGCCAGCCGCCGACCTGTCCGCCGACAATACGGTCATCCCCACGGCCCCGGGACTAGCTTGGCCCGCCATCATCATGTCCGACGACTATAGGGTCGTCCCCACGACCCCGGGACTAGGTTGGCCCGCCGCCAACATGTCCGACGACTATAGGGTCGTCCCCACGAACACGGGACTAGATTGGCCCGCCGCCGACTTGTCCGACGACTATAGGGTCGTCCCCACGATCCCGGAACTCGATTGGCCCGCCCCCGTCATGTCCGACGAGTATAGGGTCGTCCCCACGACCCCGGACAAAAGTTGCCCAGCCGCCGGCATGTTCGACGACTATAGGGTCGTCCCTACCACCCCGGGACTAGATTGGCCCGCCGCCGACTTGTCCGACGACTATAGGATCGTCACCACGACTACGGGCCAAAGTTGGCCAGCCGTCGACATGTCCGACGACTATAGGGTCGTCCCCACGACCCCGGGACTAGGTTGGCCAGCCGCCGACCTGTCCGCCGACAATACGGTCATCCCCACGGCCCCGGGACTAGCTTGGCCCGCCATCATCATGTCCGACGACTATAGGGTCGTCCCCACGACCCCGGGACTAGGTTGGCCCGCCGCCGAAATGTCCGACGACTATAGCGACGTCACCACGACCCCGGGACTAGATTGGCCCGCCACCGCCATGTCCGACGACTATAGGGTCGTCCCCAGGTCCCCGGGACTAGGTTGGCCCGCCGCCTACTGGTCCGACGACTATAGGGTCGTCCCCACGACCACAGGCCAAAGTTGGCCAGCCGCCGACATGTTCGACGACTATAGGGTCGTCCCCACGATCCCGGAACTAGATTGGCCCGCCCCCGTCATGTCCGACGAGTATAGGGTCGTCCCCACGACCCCGGGACTAGATTGGCCCGCCGGCGACTTGTCCGACGACTATAGGATCGTCACCACGACTACGGGCCAAAGTTGGCCAGCCGTCGACATGTCCGACGACTATAGGGTCGTCCCCACGAACCAGGGACTAGATTGGCCCGCCACCATCATATCCGACGACTATAGGGTCGTCCCCACGACCCCTGGACTAGGATGGCCAGCCGCCGACATGTCCGACGACTATACGGTCGTCCCCACGGCCCCGGGACTAGATTGGCCCGCCGCCGACTTGTCCGACGACTATAGGATCGTCACCACGACTACGGGCCAAAGTTGGCCAGCCGTCGACATGTCCGACGACCATGGTCGTGCCCACGAACCCGGGAATAGATTGGCCCGCCACCGTCATGTCCGACGACTATAGGGTCGTCCCCACGACCCCGGGGATAGATTGGCACGCCACCGCCATGTCCGACGACTATAGGGTCGTCCCCACGACCACGGGCCAAAGTTGGCCAGCCGCCGACATGTCCGACGACTATTGGGTCGTCCCCACGACCCCGGGTCTAGATTGGCCCGCCACCATCATGTCCGACGACTATAGGGTTGTCCCCACGAACCCGGGACTAGGTTGGCCAGACGCCAACATGTGCGAAGTCTATAGGGTCGTCCCCACGAACCCGGGGATAGGTTGGCAAGCCGCCGACATGTCCGACGACTATAGGGTCTTCCCCACGACCCCGGGACTAGGTTGGCCCGCCGCCGACTTGTCCGACGACTATAGGGTCGTCCCTACCGCCCCGGGACTAGGTTGGGCAGCTGCCGACATGTCCGACGACTATAGGGTCGTCCCCACGACCCCCGGGCTAGATTGGCCGGCCACCATCATGTCCGACGACTATAGGGTCGTCCACACGACCACGGGCCAAAGTTGGCCAGCCGCCGTCATGTCCGACGACTATAGGGTCGTCCCCACGAACCTGGGCCAAAGTTGGCCAGCCGCCGACATGTCCGACGACTATAGGGTCGTCCCCACGACCCCGGGACTAGGTTCGCCCGCCGCCGACTTGTCCGACGACTATAGGGTCGTCCCCACGGCCCCGGGACTAGATTGGCCCGCCCCCGTCATGTCCGACAACTGTAGTGTCGTCCCCAAGACAACGGGCCAAAGTTTGCCAGCCGCCGTCATGTCCGACGACTGTCGGGTCGTCCCCACGACCCCGGGACTAGGATGACCCGCCGCCGACTTGTCCGACGAGTATAGGGTCGTACCCACGACCCCGGGCCAAAGTTGGCCAGCCGCCGTCATGTCCGACAACTATATGGTCGTCCCCACGACCCCGGTACTAGGATGGTCCGCCGCCGACTTGTCCGACGACTATAGGGTCGTCCCTACCACCCCGGGACTAGGTTGGCCAGCCTCCGACATATCCGACGACTATAGGGTCGTCCCCACGACCACAGGCCAAAGTTGGCCAGCCGCCGACATGTTCGACGACTATAGGGTTGTCCCTACCACCCCGGGACTAGGTTGGCCAGCCTCCGACATATCCGACGACTATAGGGTCGTCCCCACGACCACGGGCCAAAGTTCGCCAGCCGCCGACATGTCCGACGACTATAGGGTCGTCCCCACGTACCCGGGAATAGATTGGGCCGCCACTGTCATGTCCGACGACAATAGGGTCGTCCCCACGACCACGGGCCAAAGTTGGCCAGCCGCCGACATGTCCGACGACTATAGGGTCGTCCCCACGACCCCGGGACTAGATTGGCCCACCACCATCGTGTCCGACGACTATAGGGTCGTCCCCACGACCCCGGGACTAGGTTGGCCCGCCGCCGAAATGTCCGACGACTATAGCGACGTCACCACGACCCCGGGACTAGATTGGCCCGCCACCGTCATGTCCGACGACTATAGGGTCGTCCCCAGGTCCCCGGGACTAGGTTGGCCCGCCGCCTACTGGTCCGACGACTATAGGGTCGTCCCCACGACCACAGGCCAAAGTTGGCCAGCCGCCGACATGTTCGACGACTATAGGGTCGTCCCCACGATCCCGGAACTAGATTGGCCCGCCCCCGTCATGTCCGACGAGTATAGGGTCGTCCCCACGACCCCGGGACTAGATTGGCCCGCCGCCGACTTGTTCGACGACTATAGGATCGTCACCACGACTACGGGCCAAAGTTGGCCAGCCGTCGACATGTCCGACGACTATACGGTCGTCCCCACGGCCCCGGGACTAGATTGGCCCGCCGCCGACTTGTCCGACGACTATAGGTACGTCCCCACGACCACGGGCCAAAGTTGGCCAGCCGCCGACATGTCCGACGACTATACGGTCGTCCCCACGGCCCCGGGACTAGATTGGCCCGCCGCCGACTTGTCCGACGACTATAGGATCGTCACCACGACTACGGGCCAAAGTTGGTCAGCCGTCGACATGTCCGACGACCATTGTCGTCCCCACGACCCCGGGACTAGGTTGGCCCACCGCCGACTGGTCCGACGACTATAGGTTCGTCCCCACGACCACAGGCCAAAGTTGGCCAGCCGCCGACATGTTCGACGACTATAGGGTCGTCCCCACGACCACGGGCAAAAGTTGCCCAGCCGCCGGCGTGTTCGACGACTATAGGGTCGTCCCTACCACCCCGGGATTAGATTGGCCCGCCACCGTCATGTCCGACGACAATAGGGTCATCCCCACGACCACGGGCCAAAGTTGGCCCGCCGCCGACTGGCCCGACGACTATAGGGTCGTCCCCACGACCACAGGCCAAAATTGGCCAGCCGCCGACATGTTCGACGACTATAGGGTCGTCCCCACGATCCCGGAAGTAGATTGGCCCGCCCCCGTCATGTCCGACGAGTATAGGGTCGTCCCCACGACCCCGGACAAAAGTTGCCCAGCCGCCGGCATGTTCGACGACTATAGGGTCGTCCCTACCACCCCGGGACTAGATTGGCCCGCCGCCGACTTGTCCGACGACTATAGGATCGTCACCACGACTACGGGCCAAAGTTGGCCAGCCGTCGACATGTCCGACGACTATAGGGTCGTCCCCACGACCCCGGGACTAGGTTGGCCAGCCGCCGACCTGTCCGCCGACAATACGGTCATCCCCACGGCCCCGGGACTAGCTTGGCCCGCCATCATCATGTCCGACGACTATAGGGTCGTCCCCACGACCCCGGGACTAGGTTGGCCCGCCGCCAACATGTCCGACGACTATAGGGTCGTCCCCACGAACACGGGACTAGATTGGCCCGCCGCCGACTTGTCCGACGACTATAGGGTCGACTCTACCACCCCGGGATTAGACTGGCCCGCCACCGTCATGTCCGACGACAATAGGGTCATCCCCACGACCACGGGCCAAAGTTGGCCCGCCGCCGGCATGTCCGACGACTATAGGGTCGTCCCCACGGCCCTGGGACTAGATTGGCCCGCCACCGCCATGTCCGACGACTATAGGGTCATCCCCACGACCACGGGCAAAAGTTGGCCCGCCGCCGACTGGTCCGACGACTATAGGGTCGTCCCCACGACCACAGGCCAAAATTGGCCAGCCGCCGACATGTTCGACGACTATAGGGTCGTCCCCACGATCCCGGAACTAGATTGGCCCACCCCCGTCATGTCCGACGAGTATAGGGTCGTCCCCACGACCCCGGACAAAAGTTGCCCAGCCGCCGGCATGTTCGACGACTATACGGTCGTCCCCACGGCCCCGGGACTAGATTGGCTCGCCGCCGACTTGTCCGACGACTATAGGATCGTCACCACGACTACGGGCCAAAGTTGGCCAGCCGTCGACATGTCCGACGACCATGGTCGTCCCCACGACCCCGGGACTAGGTTGGCCCACCGCCGACTGGTCCGACGACTATAGGTTCGTCCCCACGACCACAGGCCAAAGTTGGCCAGCCGCCGACATGTTCGACGACTATAGGGTCGTCCCCACGACCACGGGCAAAAGTTGCCCAGCCGCCGGCATGTTCGACGACTATAGGGTCATCCCTACCACCCCGGAATTAGATTGGCCCGCCACCGTCATGTCCGACGACAATAGGGTCATCCCCACGACCACGCGCCAAAGTTGGCCCGCCGCCGACTGGTCCGACGACTATAGGGTCGTCCCCACGACCCCGGAAATAGATTGGCCCGCCACCGTCATGTCCGACGACAATAGGGTCATCCCCACGACCACAGGCCAAAATTGGCCAGCCGCCGACATGTTCGACGACTATAGGGTCGTCCCCACGATCCCGGAACTAGATTGGCCCACCCCCGTCATGTCCGACGAGTATAGGGTCGTCCCCACGACCCCGGACAAAAGTTGCCCAGCCGCCGGCATGTTCGACGACTATACGGTCGTCCCCACGGCCCCGGGACTAGATTGGCTCGCCGCCGACTTGTCCGACGACTATAGGATCGTCACCACGACTACGGGCCAAAGTTGGCCAGCCGTCGACATGTCCGACGACCATGGTCGTCCCCACGACCCCGGGACTAGGTTGGCCCACCGCCGACTGGTCCGACGACTATAGGTTCGTCCCCACGACCACAGGCCAAAGTTGGCCAGCCGCCGACATGTTCGACGACTATAGGGTCGTCCCCACGACCACGGGCAAAAGTTGCCCAGCCGCCGGCATGTTCGACGACTATAGGGTCATCCCTACCACCCCGGAATTAGATTGGCCCGCCACCGTCATGTCCGACGACAATAGGGTCATCCCCACGACCACGCGCCAAAGTTGGCCCGCCGCCGGCATGTCCGACGACTATAGGGTCGTCCCCACGACCCCGGGACTAGATTGGCCCACCACCATCGTGTCCGACGACTATAGGGTCGTCCGCACGACCCCGGGACTAGGTTGGCCCGCCGCCGAAATGTCCGACGACTATAGCGACGTCACCACGACGCCGGGACTAGATTGGCCCGCCACCGTCATGTCCGACGACTATAGGGTCGTCCCCAGGTCCCCGGGACTAGGTTGGCCCGCCGCCTACTGGTCCGACGACTATAGGGTCGTCCCCACGACCACAGGCCAAAGTTGGCCAGCCGCCGACATGTTCGACGACTACAGGGTCGTCCCCACGATCCCGGTACTAGATTGGCCCGCCCCCGTCATGTCCGACGAGTATAGGGTCGTCCCCACGACCCCGGACAAAAGTTGCCCAGCCGCCGGCATGTTCGACGACTATAGGGTCGTCCCCACGATCCCGGAACTAGATTGGCCCGCCCCCGTCATGTCCGACGAGTATAGGGTCGTCCCCACGACCCCGGACAAAAGTTGCCCAGCCGCCGGCATGTTCGACGACTATACGGTCGTCCCCACGGCCCCGGGACTAGATTGGCCCGCCGCCGACTTGTCCGACGACTATAGGATCGTCACCACGACTACGGGCCAAAGTTGGCCAGCCGTCGACATGTCCGACGACCATGGTCGTCCCCACGACCCAGGGACTAGGTTGGCCCACCGCCGACTGGTCCGACGACTATAGGTTCGTCCCCACGACCACAGGCCAAAGTTGGCCAGCCGCCGACATGTTCGACGACTATAGGGTCGTCCCCACGACCACGGGCAAAAGTTGCCCAGCCGCCGGCATGTTCGACGACTATAGGGTCATCCCTACCACCCCGGAATTAGATTGGCCCGCCACCGTCATGTCCGACGACCATAGGATCGTCCCCACGACCCCGGGACTAAGTTGGCCCGCCGCCGACTTGTCCGACGACTATAGGGTGGTCCCCACGACCACGGGCCAAAGTTGCCCAGCCGCCGACATGTCCGACGACTATACGCTCGTCCCCACGACCCCGGGACTGGATTGGCCCGCCACTGATTTGTCCGACGACTATAGGCTCGTCCCTACCACCCCGGGACTGGATTGGCCCGCCACCATCATGTCCGACGACTATAGGGTCGTCCCCACAACCCCGGGACTAGGTTGGCCGCCCGCCGACTTGTCCGACGACTATAGGGTGGTCCCCACGACTACGGGCCAAAGTTACCCAGCCGCCGACATGTCCGACGACTATATGGTCGTCCCCACGACCACGGGACTAGATTGGCCCGCCGCCGATTTGTCCGACGACTATAGGGTCGTCCCCACGACCACGGGACTAGGTTGGCCCGCCGCCGACATGTCCGACGACTATAGGGTCGTCCCCACGACCCCGGGACTAGGTTGGCCAGCCGCCGACCTGTCCGCCGACAATACGGTCGTCCCCACGGCCCCGGGACTAGCGTGGCCCGCCATCATCATGTCCGACGACTATAGGGTCGTCCCCACGACCCCGGGACTAGGTTGGCCAGCCGCCGACATGTCCGCCGACTATACGGTCGTCCCCACGGCCCCGGGACCAGCTTGGCCCGCCATCATCATGCCCGACGACTATAGGGTCGTCCCCACGACCCCGGGACTAGGATGACCCGCCGCCGACTTGTCCGACGACTATAGAGTCGTCCCCACGACACCGGGACTAGGTTGGCCAGCCGCCGACATGTCCGACGACTATTGGGTCGTCCCCACGACCCGGGGATAGATTGGCACGCCACCGCCATGTCCGACGACTATAGGGTCGTCCCGACGTCCACGGGCCAAAGTTGGCCCGCCGCCGACTTGTCCGACGACTATAGGGTAGTCCCCACGACCCCGGGACTACGTTGGCCAGCCGCCGACATGTCCGACGACTATACGGTCGTCCCCACGAACCCGGGTCTAGATTGGCCCGCCACCATCATGTCCGACGACTATAGGGTCGTCCCCACGACCCCGGGACTAGGTTGGCCCGCCGCCGACTTGTCCGACGACTATAGGGTCGTCCCCACGACCCCGGGGATAGATTGGCCCGCCACCGCCATGTCCGACGACTATAGGGTCGCCCCCACGACCACGGGCCAAAGTTGGCCAGCCGCCGTCATGTCCGACGACTATAGGGTCGTCCCCACGACCCCGGGACTAGGTTGGCCCGCCGCCGACTTGTCCGACGACTATAGGGTCGTCCCTACGACCCTGGGCCTACGTTGGCCCGCCGCCGACATGTCCGACGACTATAGGGTCGTCCCCACGAACCCGGGACTAGGTTGGCCAGACGCCAACATGTGGGAAGTCTATAGGGTCGTCCCCACGAACCCGGGGATAGGTTGGCAAGCCGCCGACATGTCCGACGACTATAGGGTCTTCCCCACGACCCCGGGACTAGGTTGGCCCGCCGCCGACTTGTCCGACGACTATAGGGTCGTCCCTGCCGCCCCGGGACTAGGTTGGCCAGCTGCCGACATGTCCGACGACTATAGGGTCGTCCCCACGACCACGGGCAAAAGTTGCCCAGCCGCCGGCATGTTCGACGACTATAGGGTCATCCCTACCACCCCGGAATTAGATTGGCCCGCCACCGTCATGTCCGACGACAATAGGGTCATCCCCACGACCACGCGCCAAAGTTGGCCCGCCGCCGACTGGTCCGACGACTATAGGGTCGTCCCCACGACCCCGGAAATAGATTGGCCCGCCACCGTCATGTCCGACGACAATAGGGTCATCCCCACGACCACGGGCCAAAGTTGGCCAGCCGCCGTCATGTCCGACGACTATAGGGTCGTCCCCACGACCCCGGGACTAGGTTGGCCCGCCGCCGACTTGTCCGACGACTATAGGGTCGTCCCTACGACCCTGGGCCTACGTTGGCCCGCCGCCGACATGTCCGACGACTATAGGGTCGTCCCCACGAACCCGGGACTAGGTTGGCCAGACGCCAACATGTGGGAAGTCTATAGGGTCGTCCCCACGAACCCGGGGATAGGTTGGCAAGCCGCCGACATGTCCGACGACTATAGGGTCTTCCCCACGACCCCGGGACTAGGTTGGCCCGCCGCCGACTTGTCCGACGACTATAGGGTCGTCCCTGCCGCCCCGGGACTAGGTTGGCCAGCTGCCGACATGTCCGACGACTATAGGGTCGTCCCCACGACCCCCGGGCTAGATTGGCCGGCCACCATCATGTCCGACGACTATAGGGTCGTCCCCACGACCACGGGCCAAAGTTGGCCAGCCGCCGTCGTGTCCGACGACTATAGGGTCGTCCCCACGAACCCGGGCCAAAGTTGGCCAGCCGCCGACATGTCCGACGATTATAGGGTCGTCCCCACGACCCCGGGACTAGGTTCGCCCGCCGCCGACTTGTCCGACGACTATAGGGTCGTCCCCACGACCCCGGGACTAGGTTGGCCCGCCGCCGATTTTTCCGACGAATATAGGGTGGTCCCCACGACCACGGGCCAAAGTTGCCCAGCCGCCGACATGTCTGACGACTATATGGTCGTCCCCACGACCCCGGGACTAGATTGGCCCGCCCCCGTCATGTCCGACGAGTATAGGTTCGTCCCCACGACCCCGGGACTAGATTGGCCCGCCGCCGACTTGTCCGACGACTATAGGATGGTCACCACGACTACGGGCCAAAGTTGGCCAGCCGTCGACATGTCCGACGACTATACGGTCGTCCCCACGGCCCCGGGACTAGATTGGCCCGCCGCCGACTTGTCCGACGACTATAGGGACGTCCCCACGACCACGGGCCAAAGTTGGCCAGCCGCCGACATGTCCGACGACTATACGGTCGTCCCCACGGCCCCGGGACTAGATTGGCCCGCCGCCGACTTGTCCGACGACTATAGGATCGTCACCACGACTACGGGCCAAAGTTGGCCAGCCGTCGACATGTCCGACGACCATGGTCGTGCCCACGAACCCGGGACTAGATTGGCCCGCCACCATCATATCCGACGACTATAGGGTCGTCCCCACGACACCGGGACTAGGTTGGCCAGCCGCCGACATGTCCAACGACTATACGGTCGTCCCCACGGCCCCGGGACTAGATTGGCCCGCCGCCGACTTGTCCGACGACTATAGGGACGACCCCACGACCACGGGCCAAAGTTGGCCAGCCGTCGACATGTCCGACGACTATAGGGTCGTCCCCACGACCCCGGGACTAGGTTGGCCAGCCGCCGACCTGTCCGCCGACAATACGGTCGTCCCCACGGCCCCGGGACTAGCTTGGCCCGCCATCATCATGTCCGACGACTATATGGTCGTCCCCACGACCACGGGACTAGATTGGCCCGCCGCCGATTTGTCCGACGACTATAGGGTCGTCCCCACGACCACGGGACTAGGTTGGCCCGCCGCCGATTTGTCCGACGACTATACGGACGTCCCCACGACCCCGGGACTAGGTTGGCCCACCGCCGACTTGTCCGACGACTATAGGGTCGTCCCTACCACCCCGGGACTAGGTTGGCCAGCCGCCGACATGTCCGACGACTATAGGGTCGTCCCCACGACCCCGGGACTAGGTTGGCCAGCCGCCGACCTGTCCGCCGACAATACGGTCGTCCCCACGGCCCCGGGACTAGTGTGGCCCGCCATCATCATGTCCGACGACTATAGGCTCGTCCCCACGACCCCGGGACTGGATTGGCCCGCCACTGATTTGTCCGACGACTATAGGGTCGTCCCTACCACCCCGGGACTGGATTGGCCCGCCACCATCATGTCCGACGACTATAGGGTCGTCCCCACGACCCCGGGACTAGGTTGGCCCGCCGCCGACTTGTCCGACGACTATAGGGTGGTCCCCACGACTACGGGCCAAAGTTACCCAGCCGCCGGCATGTCCGACGACTATATGGTCGTCCCCACGACCACGGGACTAGATTGGCCCGCCGCCGACTTGTCCGACGACTATAGGGACGTCCCCACGACCACGGGCCAAAGTTGGCCAGCCGCCGACATGTCCGAAGACTATACGGTCGTCCCCACGGCCCCGGGACTAGATTGGCCCGCCGCCGACTTGTCCGACGACTATAGGATCGTCACCACGACTACGGGCCAAAGTTGGCCAGCCGTCGACATGTCCGACGACCATGGTCGTCCCCACGACCCCGGGACTAGGTTGGCCCGCCGCCGAAATGTCCGACGACTATAGCGACGTCACCACGACCCCGGGACTAGATTGGCCCGCCACCGTCATGTCCGACGACTATAGGGTCGTCCCCAGGTCCCCGGGACTAGGATGGCCCGCCGCCTACTGGTCCGACGACTATAGGGCAGTCCCCACGACCACAGGCCAAAGTTGGCCAGCCGCCGACATGTTCGACGACTATAGGGTCGTCCCCACGATCCCGGAACTAGATTGGCCCGCCCCCGTCATGTCCGACGAGTATAGGGTCGTCCCCACGACCCCGGGACTAGATTGGCCCGCCGGCGACTTGTCCGACGACTATAGGATCGTCACCACGACTACGGGCCAAAGTTGGCCAGCCGTCGACATGTCCGACGACTATACGGTCGTCCCCACGGCCCCGGGACTAGATTGGCCCGCCGCCGACTTGTCCGACGACTATAGGGACGTCCCCACGACCACGGGCCAAAGTTGGCCAGCCGCCGACATGTCCGACGACTATACGGTCGTCCCAACGGCCCCGGGACTAGATTGGCCCGCCGCCGACTTGTCCGACGACTATAGGATCGTCACCACGACTACGGGCCAAAGTTACCCAGCCGCCGGCATGTCCGACGACTATATGGTCGTCCCCACGACCACGGGACTAGATTGGCCCGCCGCCGACTTGTCCGACGACTATAGGGACGTCCCCACGACCACGGGCCAAAGTTGGCCAGCCGCCGACATGTCCGAAGACTATACGGTCGTCCCCACGGCCCCGGGACTAGATTGGCCCGCCGCCGACTTGTCCGACGACTATAGGATCGTCACCACGACTACGGGCCAAAGTTGGCCAGCCGTCGACATGTCCGACGACCATGGTCGTCCCCACGACCCCGGGACTAGGTTGGCCCGCCGCCGAAATGTCCGACGACTATAGCGACGTCACCACGACCCCGGGACTAGATTGGCCCGCCACCGTCATGTCCGACGACTATAGGGTCGTCCCCAGGTCCCCGGGACTAGGATGGCCCGCCGCCTACTGGTCCGACGACTATAGGGCAGTCCCCACGACCACAGGCCAAAGTTGGCCAGCCGCCGACATGTTCGACGACTATAGGGTCGTCCCCACGATCCCGGAACTAGATTGGCCCGCCCCCGTCATGTCCGACGAGTATAGGGTCGTCCCCACGACCCCGGGACTAGATTGGCCCGCCGGCGACTTGTCCGACGACTATAGGATCGTCACCACGACTACGGGCCAAAGTTGGCCAGCCGTCGACATGTCCGACGACTATACGGTCGTCCCCACGGCCCCGGGACTAGATTGGCCCGCCGCCGACTTGTCCGACGACTATAGGGACGTCCCCACGACCACGGGCCAAAGTTGGCCAGCCGCCGACATGTCCGACGACTATACGGTCGTCCCAACGGCCCCGGGACTAGATTGGCCCGCCGCCGACTTGTCCGACGACTATAGGATCGTCACCACGACTACGGGCCAAAGTTGGCCAGCCGTCGACATGTCCGACGACCATGGTCGTGCCCACGAACCCGGGACTAGATTGGCCCGCCACCATCATATCCGACGACTATAGGGTCGTCCCCACGACCCCGGGACTAGGTTGGCCTGCCGCCGACATGTCCGACGAATATACGTTCGTCCCCACGGCCCCGGGACTAGATTGGCCCGCCGCCGACTTGTCCGACGACTATAGGATCGTCACCACGACTACGGGCCAAGGTTGGCCAGCCGCCGACATGTCCGACGACTATTGGGTCGTCCCCACGACCCCGGGTCTAGATTGGCCCGCCACCATCATGTCCGACGACTATAGGGTCGTCCCCACGACCCCGGGACTAGGTTGGCCCGCCGCCGACTTGTCCGATGACTATAGGGTCGTCCCCACGACCCCGGGACTAGGTTGGCCCGCCGCCGATTTTTTCGACGAATATAGGGTGGTCCCCACGACCACGGGCCAAAGTTGCCCAGCCGCCGACATGTCTGACGACTATATGGTCTTCCCCACGACCCCGGGACTAGATTGGCCCGCCGCCGATTTGTCCGACGACTATAGGGTCGTCCCTACCACCCCGGGACTAGGTTGGCCAGCCGCCGACATTTCCGACGACTATAGGGTCGTCCACACGACCCCGGGACTAGGTTGGCGCGCCGCCGACTTGTCCGACGACTATTGGGTCGTCCCCACGACCCCGGGACTAGGTTGGCCAGCCGCCGACCTGTCCGCCGACAATACGGTCGTCCCCACGGCCCCGGGACTAGCTTGGCCCGCCATCATCATGTCCGACGACTATAGGGTCGTCCCCACGACCCCGGGACTAGGTTGGCCCGCCGCCAACATGTCCGACGACTATAGGGTCGTCCCCACGAACACGGGACTAGATTGGCCCGCCGCCGACTTGTCCGACGACTATATGCTCGTCCCCACGACCCCGGGACTGGATTGGCCAGCCGCCGACCTGTCCGCCGACAATACGGTCGTCCCCACGGCCCCGGGACTAGTGTGGCCCGCCATCATCATGTCCGACGACTATAGGGTCGTCCCTACGAACACGGGACTAGATTGGCCCGCCGCCGACTTGTCCGACGACTATATGCTCGTCCCCACGACCCCGGGACTGGATTGGCCCGCCACTGATTTGTCCGACGACTATAGGGTCGTCCCTACCACCCCGGGACTGGATTGGCCCGCCACCATCATGTCCGACGACTATAGGGTCGTCCCCACGACCCCGGGACTAGGTTGGCCCGCCGCCGACTTGTCCGACGACTATAGGGTGGTCCCCGCGACCCCGGGACTAGGTTGGCCAGCCGCCGACCTGTCCGCCGACAATACGGTCGTCCCCACGGCCCCGGGACTAGTGTGGCCCGCCATCATCATGTCCGACGACTATAGGGTCGTCCCCACGACCCCGGGACTAGGATGACCCGCCGCCGACTTGTCCGACGACTATAGAGTCGTCCCCACGACACCGGGACTAGGTTGGCCAGCCGCCGACATGTCCGACGACTATAGGGTCGTCCCCACGACCCGGGGATAGATTGGCCCGCCACCGCCATGTCCGACGACTATAGGGTCGTCCCCACGACCACGGGCCAAAGTTGGCCCGCCGCCGACTTGTCCGACGACTATAGGGTCGTCCCCACGACCCCGGGACTACGTTGGCCAGCCGCCGACATGTCCGACGACTATAGGGTCGTCCCCACGACCCCGGGACTAGGTTGGCCAGCCGCCGACCTGTCCGCCGACAATACGGTCGTCCCCACGGCCCCGGGACTAGTGTGGCCCGCCATCATCATGTCCGACGACTATAGGGTCGTCCCTACGAACACGGGACTAGATTGGCCCGCCGCCGACTTGTCCGACGACTATAGGGTCGTCCCCACGACACCGGGACTAGGTTGGCCAGCCGCCGACATGTCCGACGACTATAGGGTCGTCCCCACGACCCCGGGACTAGGTTGGCCAGCCGCCGACCTGTCCGCCGACAATACGGTCGTCCCCACGGCCCCGGGACTAGTGTGGCCCGCCATCATCATGTCCGACGACTATAGGGTCGTCCCTACGAACACGGGACTAGATTGGCCCGCCGCCGACTTGTCCGACGACTATAGGGTCGTCCCCACGACCCCGGGACTAGGTTGGCCAGCCGCCGACCTGTCCGCCGACAATACGGTCGTCCCCACGGCCCCGGGACTAGTGTGGCCCGCCATCATCATGTCCGACGACTATAGGGTCGTCCCTACGAACACGGGACTAGATTGGCCCGCCGCCGACTTGTCCGACGACTATAGGGTCGTCCCCACGACCCCGGGACTAGGTTGGCCAGCCGCCGACCTGTCCGCCGACAATACGGTCGTCCCCACGGCCCCGGGACTAGTGTGGCCCGCCATCATCATGTCCGACGACTATAGGGTCGTCCCCACGACCACGGGCCAAAGTTGGCCCGCCGCCGACTTGTCCGACGACTATAGGGTCGTCCCCACGACCCCGGGACTACGTTGGCCAGCCGCCGACATGTCCGACGACTATAGGGTCGTCCCCACGAACCCGGGCCAAAGTTGGCCAGCCGCCGACATGTCCGACGACTATAGGGTCGTCCCCACGACCCCGGGACTAGGTTCGCCCGCCGCCGACTTGTCCGACGACTATAGGGTCGTCCCCACGGCCCCGGGACTAGATTGGCCCGCCCCCGTCATGTCCGACAACTGTAGTGTCGTCCCCAAGACAACGGGCCAAAGTTTGCCAGCCGCCGTCATGTCCGACGACTATAGGGTCGTCCCCACGACCACGGGCCAAAGTTGGCCAGCCGCCGACATGTCCGACGACAATAGGGTCATCCCCACGACCCCGGGACTAGGTTGGCCCGCCGCCAACATGTCCGACGACTATAGGGTCGTCCCCACGAACCCGGGACTAGATTGGCCCGCCACCATCATATCCGACGACTATACGGTCGTCCCCACGGCCCCGGGACTAGATTGGCCCGCCGCCGACTTGTCCGACGACTATAGGATCGTCACCACGACTACGGGCCAAAGTTGGCCAGCCGTCGACATGTCCGACGACCATGGTCGTGCCCACGAACCCGGGAATAGATTGGCCCGCCACCGTCATGTCCGACGACTATAGGGTCGTCCCCACGACCCCGGGGATAGATTGGCACGCCACCGCCATGTCCGACGACTATAGGGTCGTCCCCACGACCCCGGGACTAGGTTGGCCCGCCGCCGACTTGTCCGACGACTATAGGGTCATCCCTACGACCCTGGGACTAGGTTGGCCCGCCGCCGATTTTTCCGACGAATATAGGGTGGTCCCTACGACCACGGGCCAAAGTTGCCCAGCCGCCGACATGTCTGACGACTATATGGTCGTCCCCACGACCCCGGGACTAGATTGGCCCGCCGCCGATTTGTCCGACGACTATAGGGTCGTCCCCACGACCCCTGGGACTAGGTTGGCCCGCCGTCGTCTTATCCGACGACTATAGGGTCGTCCCCACGACCCCGGGACTAGATTGGCCCGCCACCATCATGTCCGACGACTATAGGGTTGTCCCCACGACCCCGGGACTAGGTTGGCCCGCCGCCGACTTGTCCGACGACTATAGGGTCGTCCCCACGACCCCGGGACTAGGTTGGCCCGCCGCCGATTTTTCCGACGAATATAGGGTGGTCCCTACGACCACGGGCCAAAGTTGGCCAGCCGCCGACATGTCCGACGACTATTGGGTCGTCCCCACGACCCCGGGTCTAGATTGGCCCGCCAACATCATGTCCGACGACTATAGGGTTGTCCCCACGACCCCGGGACTAGGTTGGCCCGCCGCCGACTTGTCCGACGACTATAGGGTCGTCCCCACGACCCCGGGACTAGGTTGGCCCGCCGCCGATTTTTCCGACGAATATAGGGTGGTCCCTACGACCACGGGCCAAAGTTGCCCAGCCGCCGACATGTCTGACGACTATATGGTCGTCCCCACGACCCCGGGACTAGGATGACCCGCCGCCGACTTGTCCGACAACTATAGGGTCGTCCCCACGACCCTGGGACTAGGTTGGCCAGCCGCCGACATGTCCGACGACTATAGGGTCGTCCCCACGACCACGGGACTAGGTTGGCCCGCCGACGACATGTCCGACGACTATACGGACGTCCCCACGACCCGGGACTAGGTTGGCCCACCGCCGACATGTCCGACGACTATAGGGTCGTCCACACGACCCCGGGATTAGGTTGGCGCGCCGCCGACTTGTCCGACGACTATAGGGTCGTCCCCACGACCACGGACCAAAGTTGCCCAGCCGCCGACATGTCCGACGACTATAGGGTCGTCCCCACGACCCCGGGACTAGGTTGGCCAGCCGCCGACCTGTCCGCCGACTATAGGGTCGTCCCCACGACCCCTGGGAGTAGGTTGGCCCGCCGTCGACTTCTCCGACGACCATAGGGTCGTCCCCACGAACCCGGGACTAGGTTGGCCGCCGCCAACATGTCCGACGACTATAGGGTCGTCCCCACGAACCCGGGACTAGATTGGCCCGCCACCATCATGTCCGACGACTATAGGGTCGTCCCCACGACCCCGGGACTAGGTTGGCCCGCCGCCGACTTGTCCGACGACTATAGGGTCGTCCCTACGACCCTGGGCCTACGTTGGCCCGCCGCCGACATGTCCGACGACTATAGGGTCGTCCCCACGAACCCGGGACTAGGTTGGCCAGACGCCAACATGTGCGAAGTCTATAGGGTCGTCCCCACGAACCCGGGGATAGGTTGGCAAGCCGCCGACATGTCCGACGACTATAGGGTCTTCCCCACGACCCCGGGACTAGGTTGGCCCGCCGCCGACTTGTCCGACGACTATAGGGTCGTCCCTACCGCCCCGGGACTAGGTTGGCCAGCTGCCGACATGTCCGACGACTATAGGGTCGTCCCCACGACCCCCGGGCTAGATTGGCCGGCCACCATCATGTCCGACGACTATAGGGTCGTCCCCACGACCACGGGCCAAAGTTGGCCAGCCGCCGTCATGTCCGACGACTATAGGGTCGTCCCCACGAACCCGGGCCAAAGTTGGCCAGCCGCCGACATGTCCGACGACTATAGGGTCGTCCCCACGACCCCGGGACTAGGTTCGCCCGCCGCCGACTTGTCCGACGACTATAGGGTCGTCCCCACGGCCCCGGGACTAGATTGGCCCGCCCCCGTCATGTCCGACAACTGTAGTGTCGTCCCCAAGACAACGGGCCAAAGTTTGCCAGCCGCCGTCATGTCCGACGACTGTCGGGTCGTCCCCACGACCCCGGGACTAGGATGACCCGCCGCCGACTTGTCCGACGAGTATAGGGTCGTACCCACGACCCCGGGCCAAGTTGGCCAGCCGCCGTCATGTCCGACGACTATAGGGTCGTCCCCACGACCCCGGGACTAGGATGACCCGCCGCCGACTTTTCCGACGAGTATAGGGTCGTACCCACGACCCCGGGACTAGATTGGCCCGTCACCGTCATGTCGAGACGACTATAGGGTCGTCCCCACGACCACGGGACTAGAATGGCCCACCACCGTCATGTCCGACGAGTATAGGGCCGTACCTACGACGCCGGGACTAGATTGGCCCGTCACCGCCATGTCCGACGACTATAGGGTCGTCCCCACGACCCCGGGACTAGGTTGGCCCGCCGCCGACTTGTCCGACGACTATAGGGTCGTCCCCACAACCCCGGGACTAGTTTGTCCCGCCGCCGACTTGTCCGACGACTATAGGGTCGTCCCCACGACCCCGGGACCAGGTTGGCCAGCCGCCGACATGTCCGACGACTATAGGGTCGTCCGCACGACCACGGGACTAGGTTGGCCCGCCACCGTCATGTCCGACGACTATAGGGACGTCCCCACGTCCACGGGCCAAAGTTTCCCTGCCGCCGACATGTCCGACGACTGTAGGGTCGTCCCCACGACCCCGGGACTAGATTGGCCCGCCACCATCATGTCCGACGACTATAGGGTCGTCCCCACGACCCCGGGACTAGGTTGGCCCGCCGCCGACTTGTCCGACGACTATAGGGTGGTCCCCACGACCACGGGCCAAAGTTGCCCAGCCGCCGAAATGTCCGACGACTATATGGTCGTCCCCACGACCCCGGGACTGGATTGGCCCGCCACCGATTTGTCCGACGAGTATAGGGTCGTCCCTATCACCACGGGACTAGGTTGGCCAGCCGCCGACATGTCCGACGACTATAGGGTCGTCCCCACGACCCCGGGGATAGATTCGCCCGCCACCGCCATGTCCGACGACTATAGGGTCGTCCCCACGACCCCGGGACTAGGATGGCCCGCCGCCGACATGTCCGACGACTATAGGGTCGTCCGCACGACCACGGGACTAGGTTGGCCCGCCACCGTCATGTCCGACGACTATAGGGTCGTCCCCACGACCACGGGACAAAGTTGGCCAGCCGCCGACATGTCCGACGACTATAGGGTCGTCCCCACGACCGCGGGACTAGGATGGCCCGCCGCCGACTTGTCCGACGACTATAGGGTCGACCCTACCACCACGGGATTAGATTGGCCCGCCACCGTCATGCCCGACGACAATAGGGTCATCCCCACGACCACGGGCCAAAGTTGGCCCGCCCCCGACATGTCCGACGACTATAGGGTCGTCCCGACGACCCGAGAATAGATTGGCCCGCCACTGTCATGTCCGACGACAATAGGGTCGTCCCCACTACCATGGGCCAAAGTTGGCCAGCCGCCGACATGTCCGACGACTATAGGGTCGTCCCCACGACCCCGGGACTAGATTGGCCCACCACCATCATGTCCGACGACTATAGGGTCGTCCCCACGATCCCGGAACTAGATTGGCCCGCCACCGTCATGTCCGACGAGTATAGGGTCGTCCCCACGACCCCGGGACTAGGATGGCCCGCCGCCGACTTGTCCGACGACTATAGGGTCGATCCTACCACCCCGGGATTAGATTGGCCCGCCACCGTCATGTCCGACGACATTAGGGTCATCCCCACGACCACGGGCCAAAGTTGGCCCGCCGCCGACTTGTCCGACGACTATAGGGTCGTCCCCACGACCCCGGGACTAGGTTGGCCAGCCGCCGACATGTCCGACGACTATTGGGTCGTCCCCACGACCACAGGCCAAAGTTGGCCAGCCGCCGACATGTTCGACGACTATAGGGTCGTCCTCACGACCCCGGAACTAGATTGGCCCGTCACCGTCGTGTCCGACGAGTATAGGGTCGTCCCCACGACCCCGGGACTAGATTGGCCCGCCAACATCATGTCCGACGACTGAAGGGTCGTTCCCACGACCCCGGGACTAGGTTGGCCAGCCGTCGACATGTCCGACGTCTATAGGGTCGTCCCCACGACCCCGGGCCTACGTTGGCCCGCCGCCGACATGACCGACGACTATAGGGTCGTCCCCACGACCACGGGCCAAAGCTGCCCAGCCGCCGACATGTCCGACGACTATATGGTCGTCCCCACGACCCCGGGACTAGGTTGGCAAGCCGTCGACATGTCCTACGACTATAGGGCAGTCCCCACGACCACGGGCCAAAGTTGCCCAGCCGCCGAAATGTCCGACAACTATACGGTCGTCCCCACGACCCCGGGCCTACGTTGGCTAGCCGCCGACATGTCCGAAGACCATAGGGTCGTCCCCACGACCACGGGCCAATGTTGGCCAGCCGCCGACATGTCCGACGACTCTAGGGTCGTCCCTACGACCCCGGGACTAGGTTGGCCAGCCGCCGACTTGTCCGACGACTATAGGGTTATACCCACGACCCAGGGACTAGGTTGGCCCGCCGCCGACATGTCCGACGACTATAGGGTCGTCCCTACCACCCCGGGACTAGGTTGGACAGCCTCCGACATATCCGACGACTATAGGGTCGTCCCCACGACCACGGGCCAAAGTTGCCCTGCCGCCGACATGTTCGACGACTATAGGGTCGTCCCCAGGACCCCGGGACTAGGTTGGCCCGCCGCCGTCATGTCCGACGAGTATAGGGTCGTCCCCACGACCGCGGGACTAGGATGGCCCGCCGCCGACTTGTCCGACGACTATAGGGTCGACCCTACCACCACGGGATTAGATTGGCCCGCCACCGTCATGCCCGACGACAATAGGGTCATCCCCACGACCACGGGCCAAAGTTGGCCCGCCCCCGACATGTCCGACGACTATAGGGTCGTCCCCACGACCCGAGAATAGATTGGCCCGCCACTGTCATGTCCGACGACAATAGGGTCATCCCCACGACCACGGGCCAAAGTTGGCCCGCCCCCGACATGTCCGACGACTATAGGGTCGTCCCCACGACCCGAGAATAGATTGGCCCGCCACTGTCATGTCCGACGACAATAGGGTCGTCCCCACTACCATGGGCCAAAGTTGGCCAGCCGCCGACATGTCCGACGACTATAGGGTCGTCCCCACGACCCCGGGACTAGTTTGGCCAGCCGCCGACATGTCCGACGACTATTGGGTCGTCCCCACGACCACAGGCCAAAGTTGGCCAGCCGCCGACATGTTCGACGACTATAGGGTCGTCCTCACGACCCCGGAACTAGATTGGCCCGCCACCGTCGTGTCCGACGAGTATAGGGTCGTCCCTACCACCCAGGGACTAGGTTGGCAAGCCTCCGACATATCCGACGACTATTGGGTCGTCCCCACGACCACGGGCCAAAGTTGGCCAGCCGCCGACATGTCCGACGACTATAGGGTCGTCCCTACCACCCCGGGACTAGGTTGGCCAGCCTCCGACATATCCGACGACTATAGGGTCGTCCCCACGACCACAGGCCAAAGTTGGCCAGCCGCCGACATGTTCGACGACTATAGGGTCGTCCCCACGACCCCGGGACTAGGTTGGCCAGCCGCCGACATGTCCGACGACTATTGGGTCGTCCCCACGACCCCGGGACTAGGTTGGCCCGCCGCCGATTTTTCCGATGAATATAGGGTGGTCCACACGACCACGGGCCAAAGTTGCCCAGCCGCCGACATGTCTGACGACTATATGGTCGTGCCCACGACCCCGGGACTAGATTGGCCCGCCGCCGATTTGTCCGACGACTATAGGGTCGTCCCCACGACCCCTGGGACTAGGTTGGCCGGCCGTCGTCTTCTCCGACGACTATAGGGTCGTCCCCACGACCCCGGGACTAGGTTGGCCCGCCGTCGACTTCTCCGACGACTATAGGGTCGTCCCCACGACCCCGGGACTAGGATGACCCGTCGCCGACTTGTCCGACAACTATAGGGTCGTCCCCACGAACCTGGGACTAGGTTGGCAAGCCGCCGACATGTCCGACGACTATAGGGTCGTCCCCACGACCACGGGACTAGGTTGGGCCGCCGCCGACATGTCCGACGACTATACGGACGTCCCCACGACCCGGGACTAGGTTGGCCCACCGCCGACTTGTCCGACGACTATAGGTTCGTCCCTACCACCCCGGGACTAGGTTGGCCAGCCGCCGACATGTCCGACGACTATAGGGTCGTCCACACGACCCCGGGATTAGGTTGGCGCGCCGCCGACTTGTCCGACGACTATAGGGTCGTCCCCACGACCACGGGCCAAAGTTGCCCAGCCGCCGACATGTCCGACGACTATAGGGTCGTCCCCACGACCCCGGGACTAGGTTGGCCAGCCGCCGACCTGTCCGCCGACAATACGGTCGTCCCCACGGCCCCGGGACTAGCTTGGCCCGCCATCATCATGTCCGACGACTATAGGGTCGTCCCCACGACCCCGGGACTAGTAAGGCCCGCCGCCGGCTTTTCCGACGACTATAGGTTCGTCCCTACCACCCCGGGACTAGGTTGGCCCGCCACCATCATATCCGACGACTATAGGGTCGTCCCCACGACCCCGGTACTAGGATGGTCCGCCGCCGACTTGTCCGACGACTATAGGGTCGTCCCTACCACCCCGGGACTAGGTTGGCCAGCCTCCGACATATCCGACGAGTATTGGGGCGTCCCCACGACCCCGGGACTAGGATGGCCCGCCGCCGACATGTTCGACGACTATAGGGTCGTCCCCACGACCCCGGGACTAGATTGGCCCACCACCATCATGTCCGACGACTATAGGGTCGTCCCCACGACCCCGGGACTAGGTTGGCCCGCCGCCGACATGTCCGACGACTATAGCGACGTCACCACGAACCCGGGACTAGATTGGCCCGCCACCATCATATCCGACGACTATAGGGTCGTCCCCACGACCCCGGTACTAGGATGGTCCGCCGCCGACTTGTCCGACGACTATAGGGTCGTCCCTACCACCCCGGGACTAGGTTGGCCAGCCTCCGACATATCCGACGACTATAGGGTCGTCCCCACGACCACAGGCCAAAGTTGGCCAGCCGCCGACATGTTCGACGACTATAGGGTCGTCCCCACGACCCCGGGACTAGGTTGGCCAGCCGCCGACATGTCCGACGACTATTGGGTCGTCCCCACGACCCCGGGACTAGGTTGGCCCGCCGCCGATTTTTCCGACGAATATAGGGTGGTCCCCACGACCACGGGCCAAACTTGCCCAGCCGCCGACATGTCTGACGACTATATGGTCGTGCCCACGACCCCGGGACTAGATTGGCCCGCCGCCGATTTGTCCGACGACTATAGGGTCGTCCCTACGACCCCTGGGACTAGGTTGGCCCGCCGTCGTCTTCTCCGACGACTATAGGGTCGTCCCCACGACCCCGGGACTAGGTTGGCCCGCCGTCGACTTCTCCGACGACTATAGGGTCGTCCCCACGACCCCGGGACTAGGATGACCCGTCGCCGACTTGTCCGACAACTATAGGGTCGTCCCCACGAACCTGGGACTAGGTTGGCAAGCCGCCGACATGTCCGACGACTATAGGGTCGTCCCCACGACCACGGGAATAGGTTGGGCCGCCGCCGACATGTCCGACGACTATACGGACGTCCCCACGACCCGGGACTAGGTTGGCCCACCGCCGACTTGTCCGACGACTATAGGTTCGTCCCTACCACCCCGGGACTAGGTTGGCCAGCCGCCGACATGTCCGACGACTTTAGGGTCGTCCACACGACCCCGGGATTAGGTTGGCACGCCGCCGACTTGTCCGACGACTATAGGGTCGTCCCCACGACCACGGGCCAAAGTTGGCCAGCCGCCGACATGTCCGACGACTATAGGGTCGTCCCCACGACCCCGGGACTAGATTGGCCCGCCACCGTCATGTCCGACGACAATAGGGTCGTCCCCACGACCCCGGGACTAGGTTGGACCGTCACCGTCATGTCCGACGAGTATAGGGTCGTCCCCACGACCCTGGGACTAGGATGGCCCGCCGCCGACTTGTCCGACGACTATAGGGTCGTCCCCAGGCCCCCGGGACTAGGTTGGCCCGCCGCCGACTTGTCCGACGACTATAGGGTCGACCCTACCACCCCGGGATTAGATTGGCCCGCCACCGTCATGTCCGACGACAATAGGGTCATCCCCACGACCACGGGCCAAAGTTGGCCCGCCGCCGACATGTCCGACGACTATAGGGTCGTCCCCACGACCCAGGAACTAGATTGGCCCGCCTCCGTCATGTCCGACGAGTATTGGGTCTTCCCCACGACCCCGGGACTAGGATGGCCCGCCGCCGACTTGTCCGACGACAATAGGGTCATCCCCACGACCACGGGACTAGATTGGCCCGCCACCGTCATGTCCGACGAGTATAGGGTCGTCCCCACGACCCTGGGACTAGGATGGCCCGCCGCCGACTTGTCCGACGACTATAGGGTCGTCCCCACGACCCCGGGACTAGGTTGGCCCGCCGCCGACTTGTCCGACGACTATAGGGTCGTCCCCACGACCCCGGAACTAGATTGGCCCGCCTCCGTCATGTCCGACGAGTATTGGGTCTTCCCCACGACCCCGGGACTAGGATGGCCCGCCGCCGACTTGTCCGACGACAATAGGGTCATCCCCACGACCACGGGCCAAAGTTGGCCCGCCGCCGACATGTCCGACGACTATAGGGTCGTCCCCACGACCCCGGAACTAGATTGGCCCGCCTCCGTCATGTCCGACGAGTATAGGGTCGTCCCCACGACCCCGGTACTAGGATGGTCCGCCGCCGACTTGTCCGACGACTATAGGGTCGTCCCTACCACCCCGGGACTAGGTTGGCCAGCCTCCGACATATCCGACGACTATAGGGTCGTCCCCACGACCACAGGCCAAAGTTGGCCAGCCGCCGACATGTTCGACGACTATAGGGTCGTCCCCACGACCACGGGCCAAAGTTGGCCAGCCGCCGACATGTCCGACGACTATAGGGTCGTCCCCACGACCCCGGGACTAGATTGGCCCGCCACCGTCATGTCCGACGACAATAGGGTCGTCCCCACGACCACGGGCCAAAGTTGTCCAGCCACCGACATGTTCGACGACTATAGGGTCGTCCCCACGACCCCGGGACTAGTATGGCCCGCCGCCGACTTTTCCGACGACCATAGGGTCGTCCCCACGACCCCGGGACTAGGTTGGCCCGCCGCCAACATGTCCGACGACTATAGGGTCGTCCCCACGAACCCGGGACTAGATTGGCCCGCCACCATCATATCCGACGATTATAGGGTCGTCCCCACGACCCCGGTACTAGGATGGTCCGCCGCCGACTTGTCCGACGACTATAGGGTCGTCCCTACCACCCCGGGACTAGGTTGGCCAGCCTCCGACATATCCGACCACTATAGGGTCGTCCCCACGACCACAGGCCAAAGTTGGCCAGCCGCCGACATGTTCGACGACTATGGGGTCGTCCCTACCACCCCGGGACTAGGTTGGCCAGCCTCCGACATATCCGACGACTATAGGGTCGTCCCCACGACCACGGGCCAAAGTTGGCCAGCCGCCGACATGTCCGACAACTATAGGGTCGTCCCCACGTACCCGGGAATAGATTGGGCCGCCACTGTCATGTCCGACGACAATAGGGTCGTCCCCACGACCACGGGCCAAAGTTGGCCAGCCGCCGATATGTCCGACGACTATAGGGTCGTCCCCACGACCCCGGGACTAGATTGGCCCACCACCATCGTGTCCGACGACTATAGGGTCGTCCCCACGACCCCGGGACTAGGTTGGCCCGCCGCCGAAATGTCCGACGACTATAGCGACGTCACCACGACCCCGGGACTAGATTGGCCCGCCACCGTCATGTCCGACGACTATAGGGTCGTCCCCACGACCACGGGCCAAAGTTGGCCAGCCGCCGACATGTCCGACAACTATAGGGTCGTCCCCACGTACCCGGGAATAGATTGGGCCGCCACTGTCATGTCCGACGACAATAGGGTCGTCCCCACGACCACGGGCCAAAGTTGGCCAGCCGCCGACATGTCCGACGACTATAGGGTCGTCCCCACGACCCCGGGACTAGATTGGCCCACCACCATCGTGTCCGACGACTATAGGGTCGTCCCCACGACCCCGGGACTAGGTTGGCCCGCCGCCGAAATGTCCGACGATTATAGCGACGTCACCACGACCCCGGGACTAGATTGGCCCGCCACCGTCATGTCCGACGACTATAGGGTCGTCCCCAGGTCCCCGGGACTAGGTTGGCCCGCCGCCTACTGGTCCGACGACTATAGGGTCGTCCCCACGACCACAGGCCAAAGTTGGCCAGCCGCCGACATGTTCGACGACTATAGGGTCGTCCCCACGATCCCGGAACTAGATTGGCCCGCCCCCGTCATGTCCGACGAGTATAGGGTCGTCCCCACGACCCCGGGACTAGATTGGCCCGCCGGCGACTTGTCCGACGACTATAGAATCGTCACCACGACTACGGGCCAAAGTTGGCCAGCCGTCGACATGTCCGACGACTATACGGTCGTCCCCACGGCCCCGGGACTAGATTGGCCCGCCGCCGACTTGTCCGACGACTATAGGGACGTCCCCACGACCACGGGCCAAAGTTGGCCAGCCGCCGACATGTCCGACGACTATACGGTCGTCCCCACGGCCCCGGGACTAGATTGGCCCGCCGCCGACTTGTCCGACGACTATAGGATCGTCACCATGACTACGGGCCAAAGTTGGCCAGCCGTCGACATATCCGACGACCATGGTCGTGCCCACGAACCCGGGACTAGATTGGCCCGCCACCGTCATGTCCGACGACTGTAGGGTCGTCCCCACGACCACGGGCCAAAGTTGGCCAGCCGCCGACATGTCCGACGACTATTGGGTCGTCCCCACGACCCCGGGTCTAGATTGGCCCGCCACCATCATGTCCGACGACTATAGGGTCGTCCCCACGACCCCGAGACTAGGTTGGCCCACCGCCGACTGGTCCGACGACTATAGGGTCGTCCCCACGACCCCGGGACTAGGTTGGCCCACCGCCGACTGGTCCGACGACTATAGGTTCGTCCCCACGACCACAGGCCAAAGTTGGCCAGCCGCCGAAATGTTCGACGACTATAGAGTCGTCCCCACGACCACGGGCAAAAGTTGCCCAGCCGCCGGCATGTTCGACGACTATAGGGTCGTCCCTACAACCCCGGGATTAGATTGGCCCGCCACCGTCATGTCCGACGACAATAGGGTCATCCCCACGACCACGGGCCAAAGTTGGCCCGCCGCCGACTGGTCCGACGACTATAGGGTCGTACCCACGACCACAGGCCAAAATTGGCCAGCCTCCGACATGTTCGACGACTATAGGGTCGTCCCCACGATCCCGGAACTAGATTGGCCCGCCCCCGTCATGTCCGACGAGTATAGGGTCGTCCCCACGACCCCGGGCAAAAGTTGCCCAGCCGCCGGCATGTTCGACGACTATAGGGTCGTCCCTACCACCCCGGGACTAGATTGGCCCGCCGCCGACTTTTCCGACGACCATAGGGTCGTCCCCACGACCCCGGGACTAGTTTGGCCCGCCGCCAACATGTCCGACGACTATAGGGTCGTCCCCACGAACCCGGGACTCGATTGGCCCGCCACCATCATATCCGACGACTATAGGGTCGTCCCCACGACCCCGGTACTAGGATGGTCCGCCGCCGACTTGTCCGACGACTATAGGGTCGTCCCTACCACCCCGGGACTAGGTTGGCCAGCCTCCGACATATCCGACGACTATAGGGTCGTCCCCACGACCACAGGCCAAAGTTGGCCAGCCGCCGGCATGTTCGACGACTATAGGGTCGTCCCTACCACCCCGGGACTAGGTTGGCCAGCCTCCGACATATCCGACGACTATAGGGTCGTCCCCACGACCACGGGCCAAAGTTGGCCAGCCGCCGACATGTCCGACGACTATAGGGTCGTCCCCACGTACCCGGGAATAGATTGGGCCGCCACTGTCATGTCCGACGACAATAGGGTCGTCCCCACGACCACGGGCCAAAGTTTGCCAGCCGCCGACATGTCCGACGACTATAGGGTCGTCCCCACGACCCCGGGACTAGATTGGCCCACCACCATCGTGTCCGACGACTATAGGGTCGTCCCCACGACCCCGGGACTAGGTTGTCCCGCCGCCGAAATGTCCGACGATTATAGCGACGTCACCACGACCCCGGGACTAGATTGGCCCGCCACCGTCATGTCCGACGACTATAGGGTCGTCCCCAGGTCCCCGGGACTAGGTTGGCCCGCCGCCTACTGGTCCGACGACTATAGGGTCGTCCCCACGACCACAGGCCGAAGTTGGCCAGCCGCCGACATGTTCGACGACTATAGGGTCGTCCCCACGATCCCGGAACTAGATTGGCCCGCCCCCGTCATGTCCGACGAGTATAGGGTCGTCCCCACGATCCCGGGACTAGATTGGCCCGCCGGCGACTTGTCCGACGACTATAGAATCGTCACCACGACTACGGGCCAAAGTTGGCCAGCCGTCGACATGTCCGACGACTATACGGTCGTCCCCACGGCCCCGGGACTAGATTGGCCCGCCGCCGACTTGTCCGACGACTATAGGGACGTCCCCACGACCACGGGCCAAAGTTGGCCAGCCGCCGACATGTCCGACGACTATACGGTCGTCCCCACGGCCCCGGGACTAGATTGGCCCGCCGCCGACTTGTCCGACGACTATAGGTTCGTCCCCACGACCACAGGCCAAAGTTGGCCAGCCGCCGACATGTTCGACGACTATAGGGTCGTCCCCACGACCACGGGCAAAAGTTGCCCAGCCGCCGGCATGTCCGACGACTATAGGGTCGACCCTACCACCCCGGGATTAGATTGGCCCGCCACCGTCATGTCCGACGACAATAGGGTCATCCCCACGACCACGGGCCAAAGTTGGCCCGCCGCCGGCATGTCCGACGACTATAGGGTCGTCCCCACGGCCCTGGGACTAGATTGGCCCGCCACCGCCATGTCCGACGACTATAGGGTCGTCCCCACGACCCCGGGACTAGGTTGGCCCACCGCCGACTGGTCCGACGACTATAGGGTCGTCCCCACGACCACAGGCCAAAGTTGGCCAGCCGCCGACATGTTCGACGACTATAGGGTCGTCCCCACGACCACGGGCCAAAGTTGGCCCGCCGCCGGCATGTCCGACGACTATAGGGTCGTCCCCACGGCCCTGGGACTAGATTGGCCCGCCACCGCCATGTCCGACGACTATAGGGTCGTCCCCACGACCCCGGGACTAGGTTGGCCCACCGCCGACTGGTCCGACGACTATAGGTTCGTCCCCACGACCACAGGCCAAAGTTGGCCCGCCCCCGTCATGTCCGACGAGTATAGGGTCGTCCCCACGACCCCGGGCAAAAGTTGCACAGCCGCCGGCATGTTCGACGACTATAGGGTCGTCCCTACCACCCCGGGACTAGATTGGCCCGCCGCCGACTTTTCCGACGACCATAGGGTCGTCCCCACGACCCCGGGACTAGGTTGGCCCGCCGCCAACATGTCCGACGACTATAGGGTCGTCCCCACGAACCCGGGACTAGATTGGCCCGCCACCATCATATCCGACGACTATAGGGTCGTCCCCACGACCCCGGTACTAGGATGGTCCGCCGCCGACTTGTCCGACGACTATAGGGTCGTCCCTACCACCCCGGGACTAGGTTGGCCAGCCTCCGACATATCCGACGACTATAGGGTCGTCCCCACGACCACAGGCCAAAGTTGGCCAGCCGCCGGCATGTTCGACGACTATAGGGTCGTCCCTACCACCCCGGGACTAGGTTGGCCCGCCGCCGACATGTCCGACGACTATAGGGTCGCCCCCACGACCCCGGGACTAGATTGGCCCGCCACCATCATGTCCGACGACTATAGGGTCGTCCCCACGACCACAGGCCAAAGTTGGCCCGCCGCCGACATGTCCGACGACTATAGGGTCGTCCCCACGACCCCGGAACTAGATTGGCCCGCCTCCGTCATGTCCGACGAGTATTGGGTCTTCCCCACGACCCCGGGACTAGGATGGCCCGCCGCCGACTTGTCCGACGACAATAGGGTCATCCCCACGACCACGGGACTAGATTGGCCCGCCACCGTCATGTCCGACGAGAATAGGGTCGTCCCCACGACCCTGGGACTAGGATGGCCCGCCGCCGACTTGTCCGACGACTATAGGGTCGTCCCCACGACCCCGGGACTAGGTTGGCCCGCCGCCGACTTGTCCGACGACTATAGGGTCGTCCCCACGACCCCGGAACTAGATTGGCCCGCCTCCGTCATGTCCGACGAGTATTGGGTCTTCCCCACGACCCCGGCACTAGGATGGCCCGCCGCCGACTTGTCCGACGACAATAGGGTCATCCCCACGACCACGGGCCAAAGTTGGCCCGCCGCCGACATGTCCGACGACTATAGGGTCGTCCCCACGACCCCGGAACTAGATTGGCCCGCCTCCGTCATGTCCGACGAGTATAGGGTCGTCCCCACGACCCCGGTACTAGGATGGTCCGCCGCCGACTTGTCCGACGACTATAGGGTCGTCCCTACCACCCCGGGACTAGGTTGGCCAGCCTCCGACATATCCGACGACTATAGGGTCGTCCCCACGACCACAGGCCAAAGTTGGCCAGCCGCCGACATGTTCGACGACTATAGGGTCGTCCCCACGACCACGGGCCAAAGTTGGCCAGCCGCCGACATGTCCGACGACTATAGGGTCGTCCCCACGACCCCGGGACTAGATTGGCCCGCCACCGTCATGTCCGACGACAATAGGGTCGTCCCCACGACCACGGGCCAAAGTTGTCCAGCCACCGACATGTTCGACGACTATAGGGTCGTCCCCACGACCCCGGGACTAGTATGGCCCGCCGCCGACTTTTCCGACGACCATAGGGTCGTCCCCACGACCCCGGGACTAGGTTGGCCCGCCGCCAACATGTCCGACGACTATAGGGTCGTCCCCACGAACCCGGGACTAGATTGGCCCGCCACCATCATATCCGACGATTATAGGGTCGTCCCCACGACCCCGGTACTAGGATGGTCCGCCGCCGACTTGTCCGACGACTATAGGGTCGTCCCTACCACCCCGGGACTAGGTTGGCCAGCCTCCGACATATCCGACGACTATAGGGTCGTCCCCACGACCACAGGCCAAAGTTGGCCAGCCGCCGACATGTTCGACGACTATAGGGTCGTCCCTACCACCCCGGGACTAGGTTGGCCAGCCTCCGACATATCCGACGACTATAGGGTCGTCCCCACGACCACGGGCCAAAGTTGGCCAGCCGCCGACATGTCCGACAACTATAGGGTCGTCCCCACGTACCCGGGAATAGATTGGGCCGCCACTGTCATGTCCGACGACAATAGGGTCGTCCCCACGACCACGGGCCAAAGTTGGCCAGCCGCCGACATGTCCGACGACTATAGGGTCGTCCCCACGACCCCGGGACTAGATTGGCCCACCACCATCGTGTCCGACGACTATAGGGTCGTCCCCACGACCCCGGGACTTGGTTGGCCCGCCGCCGAAATGTCCGACGACTATAGCGACGTCACCACGACCCCGGGACTAGATTGGCCCGCCACCGTCATGTCCGACGACTATAGGGTCGTCCCCGCGACCACGGGCCAAAGTTGGCCAGCCGCCGACATGTCCGACAACTATAGGGTCGTCCCCACGTACCCGGGAATAGATTGGGCCGCCACTGTCATGTCCGACGACAATAGGGTCGTCCCCACGACCACGGGCCAAAGTTGGCCAGCCGCCGACATGTCCGACGACTATAGGGTCGTCCCCACGACCCCGGGACTAGATTGGCCCACCACCATCGTGTCCGACGACTATAGGGTCGTCCCCACGACCCCGGGACTAGGTTGGCCCGCCGCCGACATGTCCGACGACTATAGGGTCGTCCCCACGACCCCGGAACTAGATTGGCCCGCCTCCGTCATGTCCGACGAGTATAGGGTCGTCCCCACGACCCCGGTACTAGGATGGTCCGCCGCCGACTTGTCCGACGACTATAGGGTCGTCCCTACCACCCCGGGACTAGGTTGGCCAGCCTCCGACATATCCGACGACTATAGGGTCGTCCCCACGACCACAGGCCAAAGTTGGCCAGCCGCCGACATGTTCGACGACTATAGGGTCGTCCCCACGACCACGGGCCAAAGTTGGCCAGCCGCCGACATGTCCGACGACTATAGGGTCGTCCCCACGACCCCGGGACTAGATTGGCCCGCCACCGTCATGTCCGACGACAATAGGGTCGTCCCCACGACCACGGGCCAAAGTTGTCCAGCCACCGACATGTTCGACGACTATAGGGTCGTCCCCACGACCCCGGGACTAGTATGGCCCGCCGCCGACTTTTCCGACGACCATAGGGTCGTCCCCACGACCCCGGGACTAGGTTGGCCCGCCGCCAACATGTCCGACGACTATAGGGTCGTCCCCACGAACCCGGGACTAGATTGGCCCGCCACCATCATATCCGACGATTATAGGGTCGTCCCCACGACCCCGGTACTAGGATGGTCCGCCGCCGACTTGTCCGACGACTATAGGGTCGTCCCTACCACCCCGGGACTAGGTTGGCCAGCCTCCGACATATCCGACGACTATAGGGTCGTCCCCACGACCACAGGCCAAAGTTGGCCAGCCGCCGACATGTTCGACGACTATAGGGTCGTCCCTACCACCCCGGGACTAGGTTGGCCAGCCTCCGACATATCCGACGACTATAGGGTCGTCCCCACGACCACGGGCCAAAGTTGGCCAGCCGCCGACATGTCCGACAACTATAGGGTCGTCCCCACGTACCCGGGAATAGATTGGCCCGCCACTGTCATGTCCGACGACAATAGGGTCGTCCCCACGACCACGGGCCAAAGTTGGCCAGCCCCCGACATGTCCGACGACTATAGGGTCGTCCCCACGACCCCGGGACTAGATTGGCCCACCACCATCGTGTCCGACGACTATAGGGTCGTCCCCACGACCCCGGGACTAGGTTGGCCCGCCGCCGAAATGTCCGACGACTATAGCGACGTCACCACGACCCCGGGACTAGATTGGCCCGCCACCGTCATGTCCGACGACTATAGGGTCGTCCCCACGACCACGGGCCAAAGTTGGCCAGCCGCCGACATGTCCGACAACTATAGGGTCGTCCCCACGTACCCGGGAATAGATTGGGCCGCCACTGTCATGTCCGACGACAATAGGGTCGTCCCCACGACCACGGGCCAAAGTTGGCCAGCCGCCGACATGTCCGACGACTATAGGGTCGTCCCCACGACCCCGGGACTAGATTGGCCCACCACCATCGTGTCCGACGACTATAGGGTCGTCCCCACGACCCCGGGACTAGGTTGGCCCGCCGCCGAAATGTCCGACGACTATAGCGACGTCACCACGACCCCGGGACTAGATTGGCCCACCACCGTCATGTCCGACGAGTATAGGGACGTCCCCACGACCCCGGGAGTAGATTGGCCCGCCGCCGACTTGTCCGACGACTATAGGATCGTCACCACGACTACGGGCCAAAGTTGGCCAGCCGTCGACATGTCCGACGACTATACGGTCGTCCCCACGGCCCCGGGACTAGATTGGCCCGCCGCCGACTTGTCCGACGACTATAGGGACGTCCCCGCGACCACGGGCCAAAGTTGGCCAGCCGCCGACATGTCCGACGACTATACGGTCGTCCCCACGGCCCCGGGACTAGATTGGCCCGCCGCCGACTTGTCCGACGACTATAGGATCGTCACCATGACTACGGGCCAAAGTTGGCCAGCCGTCGACATATCCGACGACCATGGTCGTGCCCACGAACCCGGGACTAGATTGGCCCGCCACCGTCATGTCCGACGACTGTAGGGTCGTCCCCACGACCACGGGCCAAAGTTGGCCAGCCGCCGACATGTCCGACGACTATTGGGTCGTCCCCACGACCCCGGGTCTAGATTGGCCCGCCACCATCATGTCCGACGACTATAGAGTCGTCCTCACGACCACGGGCAAAAGTTGCCCAGCCGCCGGCATGTTCGACGACTATAGGGTCGTCCCTACCACCCCGGGATTAGATTGGCCCGCCACCGTCATGTCCGACGACAATAGGGTCATCCCCACGACCACGGGCCAAAGTTGGCCCGCCGCCGACTGGTCCGACGACTATAGGGTCGTACCCACGACCACAGGCCAAAATTGGCCAGCCTCCGACATGTTCGACGACTATAGGGTCGTCCCCACGATCCCGGAACTAGATTGGCCCGCCCCCGTCATGTCCGACGAGTATAGGGTCGTCCCCACGACCCCGGGCAAAAGTTGCCCAGCCGCCGGCATGTTCGACGACTATAGGGTCGTCCCTACCACCCCGGGACTAGATTGGCCCGCCACCATCATATCCGACGACTATAGGGTCGTCCCCACGACCCCGGTACTAGGATGGTCCGCCGCCGACTTGTCCGACGACTATAGGGTCGTCCCTACCACCCCGGGACTAGGTTGGCCAGCCTCCGACATATCCGACGACTATAGGGTCGTCCCCACGACCACAGGCCAAAGTTGGCCAGCCGCCGGCATGTTCGACGACTATAGGGTCGTCCCTACCACCCCGGGACTAGGTTGGCCAGCCTCCGACATATCCGACGACTATAGGGTCGTCCCCACGACCACGGGCCAAAGTTGGCCAGCCGCCGACATGTCCGACGACTATAGGGTCGTCCCCACGTACCCGGGAATAGATTGGGCCGCCACTGTCATGTCCGACGACAATAGGGTCGTCCCCACGACCACGGGCCAAAGTTGGCCAGCCGCCGACATGTCCGACGACTATAGGGTCGTCCCCACGACCCCGGGACTAGATTGGCCCACCACCATCGTGTCCGACGACTATAGGGTCGTCCCCACGACCCCGGGACTAGGTTGTCCCGCCGCCGAAATGTCCGACGATTATAGCGACGTCACCACGACCCCGGGACTAGATTGGCCCGCCACCGTCATGTCCGACGACTATAGGGTCGTCCCCAGGTCCCCGGGACTAGGTTGGCCCGCCGCCTACTGGTCCGACGACTATAGGGTCGTCCCCACGACCACAGGCCAAAGTTGGCCAGCCGCCGACATGTTCGACGACTATAGGGTCGTCCCCACGATCCCGGAACTAGATTGGCCCGCCCCCGTCATGTCCGACGAGTATAGGGTCGTCCCCACGACCCCGGGACTAGATTGGCCCGCCGGCGACTTGTCCGACGACTATAGAATCGTCACCACGACTACGGGCCAAAGTTGGCCAGCCGTCGACATGTCCGACGACTATACGGTCGTCCCCACGGCCCCGGGACTAGATTGGCCCGCCGCCGACTTGTCCGACGACTATAGGGACGTCCCCACGACCACGGGCCAAAGTTGGCCAGCCGCCGACATGTCCGACGACTATACGGTCGTCCCCACGGCCCCGGGACTAGATTGGCCCGCCGCCGACTTGTCCGACGACTATAGGATCGTCACCATGACTACGGGCCAAAGTTGGCCAGCCGTCGACATATCCGACGACCATGGTCGTGCCCACGAACCCGGGACTAGATTGGCCCGCCACCGTCATGTCCGACGACTGTAGGGTCGTCCCCACGACCACGGGCCAAAGTTGGCCAGCCGCCGACATGTCCGACGACTATTGGGTCGTCCCCACGACCCCGGGTCTAGATTGGCCCGCTACCATCATGTCCGACGACTATAGGGTCGTCCCCACGACCCCGAGACTAGGTTGGCCCACCGCCGACTGGTCCGACGACTATAGGGTCGTCCCCACGACCCCGGGACTAGGTTGCCCCACCGCCGACTGGTCCGACGACTATAGGTTCGTCCCCACGACCACAGGCCAAAGTTGGCCAGCCGCCGAAATGTTCGACGACTATAGAGTCGTCCCCACGACCACGGGCAAAAGTTGCCCAGCCGCCGGCATGTTCGACGACTATAGGGTCGTCCCTACCACCCCGGGATTAGATTGGCCCGCCACCGTCATGTCCGACGACAATAGGGTCATCCCCACGACCACGGGCCAAAGTTGGCCCGCCGCCGACTGGTCCGACGACTATAGGGTCGTACCCACGACCACAGGCCAAAATTGGCCAGCCTCCGACATGTTCGACGACTATAGGGTCGTCCCCACGATCCCGGAACTAGATTGGCCCGCCCCCGTCATGTCCGACGAGTATAGGGTCGTCCCCACGACCCCGGGCAAAAGTTGCCCAGCCGCCGGCATGTTCGACGACTATAGGGTCGTCCCTACCACCCCGGGACTAGATTGGCCCGCCGCCGACTTTTCCGACGACCATAGGGTCGTCCCCACGACCCCGGGACTAGGTTGGCCCGCCGCCAACATGTCCGACGACTATAGGGTCGTCCCCACGAACCCGGGACTAGATTGGCCCGCCACCATCATATCCGACGACTATAGGGTCGTCCCCACGACCCCGGTACTAGGATGGTCCGCCGCCGACTTGTCCGACGACTATAGGGTCGTCCCTACCACCCCGGGACTAGGTTGGCCAGCCTCCGACATATCCGACGACTATAGGGTCGTCCCCACGACCACAGGCCAAAGTTGGCCAGCCGCCGGCATGTTCGACGACTATAGGGTCGTCCCTACCACCCCGGGACTAGGTTGGCCAGCCTCCGACATATCCGACGACTATAGGGTCGTCCCCACGACCACGGGCCAAAGTTGGCCAGCCGCCGACATGTCCGACGACTATAGGGTCGTCCCCACGTACCCGGGAATAGATTGGGCCGCCACTGTCATGTCCGACGACAATAGGGTCGTCCCCACGACCACGGGCCAAAGTTTGCCAGCCGCCGACATGTCCGACGACTATAGGGTCGTCCCCACGACCCCGGGACTAGATTGGCCCACCACCATCGTGTCCGACGACTATAGGGTCGTCCCCACGACCCCGGGACTAGGTTGTCCCGCCGCCGAAATGTCCGACGATTATAGCGACGTCACCACGACCCCGGGACTAGATTGGCCCGCCACCGTCATGTCCGACGACTATAGGGTCGTCCCCAGGTCCCCGGGACTAGGTTGGCCCGCCGCCTACTGGTCCGACGACTATAGGGTCGTCCCCACGACCACAGGCCAAAGTTGGCCAGCCGCCGACATGTTCGACGACTATAGGGTCGTCCCCACGATCTCGGAACTAGATTGGCCCGCCCCCGTCATGTCCGACGAGTATAGGGTCGTCCCCACGATCCCGGGACTAGATTGGCCCGCCGGCGACTTGTCCGACGACTATAGAATCGTCACCACGACTACGGGCCAAAGTTGGCCAGCCGTCGACATGTCCGACGACTATACGGTCGTCCCCACGGCCCCGGGACTAGATTGGCCCGCCGCCGACTTGTCCGACGACTATAGGGACGTCCCCACGACCACGGGCCAAAGTTGGCCAGCCGCCGACATGTCCGACGACTATACGGTCGTCCCCACGGCCCCGGGACTAGATTGGCCCGCCGCCGACTTGTCCGACGACTATAGGTTCGTCCCCACGACCACAGGCCAAAGTTGGCCAGCCGCCGACATGTTCGACGACTATAGGGTCGTCCCCACGACCACGGGCAAAAGTTGCCCAGCCGCCGGCATGTCCGACGACTATAGGGTCGACCCTACCACCCCGGGATTAGATTGGCCCGCCACCGTCATGTCCGACGACAATAGGGTCATCCCCACGACCACGGGCCAAAGTTGGCCCGCCGCCGGCATGTCCGACGACTATAGGGTCGTCCCCACGGCCCTGGGACTAGATTGGCCCGCCACCGCCATGTCCGACGACTATAGGGTCGTCCCCACGACCCCGGGACTAGGTTGGCCCACCGCCGACTGGTCCGACGACTATAGGGTCGTCCCCACGACCACAGGCCAAAGTTGGCCAGCCGCCGACATGTTCGACGACTATAGGGTCGTCCCCACGACCACGGGCCAAAGTTGGCCCGCCGCCGGCATGTCCGACGACTATAGGGTCGTCCCCACGGCCCTGGGACTAGATTGGCCCGCCACCGCCATGTCCGACGACTATAGGGTCGTCCCCACGACCCCGGGACTAGGTTGGCCCACCGCCGACTGGTCCGACGACTATAGGTTCGTCCCCACGACCACAGGCCAAAGTTGGCCCGCCCCCGTCATGTCCGACGAGTATAGGGTCGTCCCCACGACCCCGGGCAAAAGTTGCACGGCCGCCGGCATGTTCGACGACTATAGGGTCGTCCCTACCACCCCGGGACTAGATTGGCCCGCCGCCGACTTTTCCGACGACCATAGGGTCGTCCCCACGACCCCGGGACTAGGTTGGCCCGCCGCCAACATGTCCGACGACTATAGGGTCGTCCCCACGAACCCGGGACTAGATTGGCCCGCCACCATCATATCCGACGACTATAGGGTCGTCCCCACGACCCCGGTACTAGGATGGTCCGCCGCCGACTTGTCCGACGACTATAGGGTCGTCCCTACCACCCCGGGACTAGGTTGGCCAGCCTCCGACATATCCGACGACTATAGGGTCGTCCCCACGACCACAGGCCAAAGTTGGCCAGCCGCCGGCATGTTCGACGACTATAGGGTCGTCCCTACCACCCCGGGACTAGGTTGGCCCGCCACCGCCATGTCCGACGACTATAGGGTCGTCCCCACGACCCCGGGACTAGGTTGGCCCACCGCCGACTGGTCCGACGACTATAGGGTCGTCCCCACGACCACAGGCCAAAGTTGGCCAGCCCCCGACATGTTCGACGACTCTATGGTCGTCCCCACGAACCCGGGACTAGATTGGCCCGCCACCATCATATCCGACGACTATAGGGTCGTCCCCACGACCCCGGTACTAGGATGGTCCGCCGCCGACTTGTCCGACGACTATAGGGTCGTCCCCACGACCCCGGGACTAGGTTGGCCCGCCGCCGACTTGTCCGACGACTATAGGGTCGTCCCCACGAACCCGGGACTAGATTGGCCCGCCACCATCATATCCGACGACTATAGGGTCGTCCCCACGACCCCGGTACTAGGATGGTCCGCCGCCGACTTGTCCGACGACTATAGGGTCGTCCCTACCACCCCGGGACTAGGTTGGCCAGCCTCCGACATATCCGACGACTATAGGGTCGTCCCCACGACCACAGGCCAAAGTTGGCCCGCCGCCGACATGTCCGACGACTATAGGGTCGTTCCCACGACCCCGGGACTAGGTTGGCCCGCCGCCAACATGTCCGACGACTATAGGGTCGTCCCCACGAACACGGGACTGGATTGGCCCGCCGCCGACTTGTCCGACGACTATAGGGTCGTCCCCACGACCCCGGGACTAGGTTGGCCCGCCGCCGACTTGTCCGACGACTATAGGGTCGTCCCCACGACCCCGGGACTAGGTTGGCCCGCCGCCGACTTGCCCGACGACTATAGGGTCGACCCTACCACCCCGGGATTAGATTGGCCCGCCACCGTCATGTCCGACGAAAATAGCGTCATCCCCACGACCACGGGCCAAAGTTGGCCAGCCGCCGACATGTTCGACGACTATAGGGTCGTCCCCACGACCACAAGCCAAAATTGCCCAGCCGCCGGCATGTTCGACGACTATAGGGTCGTCCCTACCACCCCGGGATTAGATTGGCCCGCCACCGTCATGTCCGACGACAATAGGGTCATCCCCACGACCACGGGCCAAAGTTGTCCCGCCGCCGACTGGTCCGACGCCTATAGGGTCGTACCCACGACCACAAGCCAAAATTGGCCAGCCGCCGACATGTTCGACGACTATAGGGTCGTCCCCACGAACACGGGACTAGATTGGCCCGCCGCCGACTTGTCCGACGACTATAGGGTCGACCCTACCACCCCGGGATTAGATTGGCCCGCCACCGTCATGTCCGACGACAATAGGGTCATCCCCACGACCACGGGCCAAAGTTGGCCCGCCGCCGGCATGTCCGACGACTATAGGGTCGTCCCCACGAACACGGGACTAGATTGGACCGCCGCCGACTTGTCCGACGACTATAGGGTCGACCCTACCACCCCGGGACTAGATTGGCCCGCCACCATCATATCCGACGACTATAGGGTCGTCCCCACGACCCCGGTACTAGGATGGTCCGCCGCCGACTTGTCCGACGACTATAGGGTCGTCCCTACCACCCCGGGACTAGGTTGGCCAGCCTCCGACATATCCGACGACTATAGGGTCGTCCCCACGACCACAGGCCAAAGTTGGCCCGCCGCCGACATGTCCGACGACTATAGGGTCGTTCCCACGACCCCGGGACTAGGTTGGCCCGCCGCCAACATGTCCGACGACTATAGGGTCGTCCCCACGAACACGGGACTGGATTGGCCCGCCGCCGACTTGTCCGACGACTATAGGGTCGACCCTACCACCCCGGGATTAGATTGGCCCGCCACCGTCATGTCCGACGACAATAGGGTCATCCCCACGACCACGGGCCAAAGTTGGCCCGCCGCCGACATGTCCGACGACTATAGGGTCGCCCCCACGACCCCGGGACTAGATTGGCCCGCCACCATCATGTCCGACGACTATAGGGTCGTCCCCACGACCCCGGGACTAGGTTGGCCCGCCGCCAACATGTCCGACGACTATAGGGTCGTCCCCACGATCCCGGGACTAGATTGGCCCGCCACCATCATATCCGACGACTATAGGGTCTTCCCCACGACCCCGGGACTAGATTGGCCCGACACCATCATATCCGACGACTATAGGGTCGTCCCCACGACCACAGGCCAAAGTTGGCCCGCCGCCGACATGTCCGACGACTATAGGGTCGTTCCCACGACCCCGGGACTAGGTTGGCCCGCCGCCGACTTGTCCGACGACTATAGGGTCGTCCCCACGACCCCGGGACTAGGTTGGCCCGCCGCCGACTTGTCCGACGACTATAGGGTCGACCCTACCACCCCGGGATTAGATTGGCCCGCCACCGTCATGTCCGACGACAATAGGGTCATCCCCACGACCACGGGCCAAAGTTGGCCCGCCGCCGACATGTCCGACGACTATAGGGTCGTCCCCACGACCCCGGAACTAGATTGGCCCGCCTCCGTCATGTCCGACGAGTATTGGGTCTTCCCCACGACCCCGGGACTAGGATGGCACGCCGCCGACATGTCCGACGACTATAGGGTCGTCCCTACCACCCAGGGACTAGGTTGGCAAGGCTCCGACATATCCGACGACTATTGGGTCGTCCCCACGACCACGGGCCAAAGTTGGCCAGCCGCCGACATGTCCGACGACTATAGGGTCGTCCCCACGACCCCGGGACTAGATTGGCCCGCCACCGTCATGTCCGACGACAATAGGGTCGTCCCCACGACCACGGGCCAGAGTTGGCCAGTCACCGACATGTTCGACGACTATAGGGTCGTCCCCACGACCCCGGGACTAGTATGGCCCGCCGCCGACTTTTCCGACGACCATAGGGTCGTCCCCACGACCCCGGGACTAGGTTGGCCCGCCTCCGACATATCCGACGACTATAGGGTCGTCCCCACGACCACGGGCCAAAGTTGGCCAGCCGCCGACATGTCCGACGACTATAGGGTCGTCCCCACGTACCCGGGAATAGATTGGGCCGCCACCATCATATCCGACGACTATAGGGTCGTCCCCACGACCCCGGTACTAGGATGGTCCGCCGCCGACTTGTCCGGCGACTATAGGGTCGTCCCTACCACCCCGGGACTAGGTTCGCCAGCCTCCGACATTTCCGACGACTATAGGGTCGTCCCCACGACCACAGGCCTAAGTTGGCCAGCCGCCGACATGTTCGATGACTATAGGGTCGTCCCTACCACCCCGGGACTAGGTTGGCCAGCCTCCGACATATCCGACGACTATAGGGTCGTCCCCACGACCACGGGCCAAAGTTGGCCAGCCGCCGACATGTCCGACGACTATAGGGTCGTCCCCACGTACCCGGGAATAGATTGGGCCGCCACTGTCATGTCCGACGACAATAGGGCCGTCCCCACGACCACGGGCCAAAGTTGGCCAGCCGCCGACATGTCCGACGACTATAGGGTCGACCCTACCACCCCGGGATTAGATTGGCCCGCCACCGTCATGTCCGACGACAATAGGGTCATCCCCACGACCACGGGCCAAAGTTGGCCCGCCGCCGACATGTCCGACGACTATAGGGTCGTCCCCACGACCCCGGAACTAGATTGGCCCGCCTCCGTCATGTCCGACGAGTATTGGGTCTTCCCCACGACCCCGGGACTAGGATGGCACGCCGCCGACATGTCCGACGACTATAGGGTCGTCCCTACCACCCAGGGACTAGGTTGGCAAGGCTCCGACATATCCGACGACTATTGGGTCGTCCCCACGACCACGGGCCAAAGTTGGCCAGCCGCCGACATGTCCGACGACTATAGGGTCGTCCCCACGACCCCGGGACTAGATTGGCCCGCCACCGTCATGTCCGACGACAATAGGGTCGTCCCCACGACCACGGGCCAAAGTTGGCCAGTCACCGACATGTTCGACGACTATAGGGTCGTCCCCACGACCCCGGGACTAGTATGGCCCGCCGCCGACTTTTCCGACGACCATAGGGTCGTCCCCACGACCCCGGGACTAGGTTGGCCCGCCGCCAACATGTCCGACGACTATAGGGTCGTCCCCACGAACCCGGGACTAGATTGGCCCGCCACCATCATATCCGACGACTATAGGGTCGTCCCCACGACCCCGGTACTAGGATGGTCCGCCGCCGACTTGTCCGGCGACTATAGGGTCGTCCCTACCACCCCGGGACTAGGTTCGCCAGCCTCCGACATATCCGACGACTATAGGGTCGTCCCCACGACCACAGGCCAAAGTTGGCCAGCCGCCGACATGTTCGACGACTATAGGGTCGTCCCCACGTACCCGGGAATAGATTGGGCCGCCACTGTCATGTCCGACGACAATAGGGTCGTCCCCACGACCACGGGCCAAAGTTGGCCAGCCGCCGACATGTCCGACGACTATAGGGTCGTCCCCACGACCCCGGGACTAGATTGGCCCACCACCATCGTGTCCGACGACTATAGGGTCGTCCCCACGACCCCGGGACTAGGTTGGCCCGCCGCCGAAATGTCCGACGACTATAGCGACGTCACCACGACCCCGGGACTAGATTGGCCCGCCACCGTCATGTCCGACGACTATAGGGTCGTCCCCAGGTCCCCGGGACTAGGTTGGCCCGCCGCCTACTGTTCCGACGACTATAGGGACGTCCCCACGACCACGGGCCAAAGTTGGCCAGCCGCCGACATGTTCGACGACTATAGGGTCGTCCCTACCACCCCGGGACTAGGTTGGCCAGCCTCCGACATATCCGACGACTATAGGGTCGTCCCCACGACCACGGGCCAAAGTTGGCCAGCCGCCGACATGTCCGACGACTATAGGGTCGTCCCCACGACCCCGGGACTAGATTGGCCCACCACCATCGTGTCCGACGACTATAGGGTCGTCCCCACGACCCCGGGACTAGGTTGGCCCGCCGCCGACTTGTCCGACGACTATAGGGTCGTCCCTACCGCCCAGGGACTAGGTTGGCAAGCCTCCGACATATCCGACGACTATTGGTTCGTCCCCACTACCACGGGCCAAAGTTGGCCAGCCGCCGATATGTCCGACGACTATAGGGTCGTCCCCACGACCCCGGGACTAGATTGGCCCGCCACCGTCATGTCCGACGACAATAGGGTCGTCCCCACGACCACGGGCCATAGTTGGCCAGCCGCCGACATGTTCGACGACTATAGGGTCGTCCCCACGACCCCGGGACTAGGATGGCCCGCCGCCGACTTTTCCGACGACTATAGGGTCGTCCCCACGACCCCGGGACTAGGTTGGACCGCCACCGTCATGTCCGACGAGTATAGGGTCGTCCCCACGACCCCGGGACTAGGATGGCCCGCCGCCGACTTGTCCGACGACTATAGGGTCGTCCCTACCACCCCGGGACTAGGTTGGCCGGCCTCCGACATATCCGACGACTGTAGGTTCGTCCCCACGACCACGGGCCAAAGTTGCCCAGCCGCCGGCATGTCCGACGACTATAGGGTCGTCCCCACCACCCCGGAACTAGATTGGCCCGCCACCGTCATGTCCGACGAGTATAGGGGCGTCCCCTCGACCCCGGGACTAGGATGGCCCGCCGCCGACTTGTCCGACGAGTATAGGGTCGTCCCCACGACCCCGGGCCAAAGTTGCCCAGCCGCCGGCATGTCCGACGAGTATAGGGTCGACCCTACCACACCGGGATTAGATTGGCCCGCCACCGTCATGTCCGACGACAATAGGGTCGTCCCCACGACCCCGGAACTAGATTGGCCAGCCACCGTCATGTCCGACGAGTATAGGGTCGACCCTACCACCCCGGGATTAGATTGGCCCGCCACCGTCATGTCCGACGACAATAGGGTCGTCCCCACGACCACGGGCCAAAGTTGGCCCGCCGCCGACATGTCCGACGACTATAGGGTCGTCCCCACGACCCCGGGACTAGATTGGCCCGCCACCTTCATGTCCGACGACTATAGGGTCGTCCCCACGACCCCGGGACTAGATTGGCCCGCCACCGTCGTGTCCGACGAGTATAGGGGCGTCCCCTCGACCCCGGGACTAGGATGGCCCGCCGCCGACTTGTCCGACGAGTATAGGGTCGTCCCCACGACCCCGGGCCAAAGTTGCCCAGCCGCCGGCATGTCCGACGAGTATAGGGTCGACCCTACCACACCGGGATTAGATTGGCCCGCCACCGTCATGTCCGACGACAATAGGGTCGTCCCCACGACCACGGGCCAAAGTTGGCCCGCCGCCGACATGTCCGACGACTATAGGGTCGTCCCCACGACCCCGGGACTAGATTGGCCCGCCACCATCATGTCCGACGAGAATAGGGTCGTCCCCAGGACCCCGGGACTAGGATGGTCCGCCGCCGGCTTGTCCGACGACTATAGGGTCGTCCCTACCACCCCGGGACTAGGTTGGCCGGCCTCCGACATATCCGACGACTGTAGGTTCGTCCCCACGACCACGGGCCTAAGTTGCCCAGCCGCCGGCATGTCCGACGACTATAGGGTCGTCCCCACCACCCCGGAACTAGATTGGCCCGCCACCGTCATGTCCGACGAGTATAGGGGCGTCCCCTCGACCCCGGGACTAGGATGGCCCGCCGCCGACTTGTCCGACGAGTATAGGGTCGTCCCCACGACCCCGGGCCAAAGTTGCCCAGCCGCCGGCATGTCCGACGAGTATAGGGTCGACCCTACCACACCGGGATTAGATTGGCCCGCCACCGTCATGTCCGACGACAATAGGGTCGTCCCCACGACCCCGGAACTAGATTGGCCAGCCACCGTCATGTCCGACGAGTATAGGGTCGACCCTACCACCCCGGGATTAGATTGGCCCGCCACCGTCATGTCCGACGACAATAGGGTCGTCCCCACGACCACGGGCCAAAGTTGGCCCGCCGCCGACATGTCCGACGACTATAGGGTCGTCCCCACGACCCCGGGACTAGATTGGCCCGCCACCTTCATGTCCGACGACTATAGGGTCGTCCCCACGACCCCGGGACTAGATTGGCCCGCCACCGTCGTGTCCGACGAGTATAGGGGCGTCCCCTCGACCCCGGGACTAGGTTGGCCCGCTGCCAACATGTCCGACGACTATAGGGTCGTCCCCAAGAACCTGGGACTTGATTGGCCCGCCACCGTCATGTCTGACGAGTATAGGGTCGTCCCCACGACCCCGGGACTAGATTGGCCCGCCACCTTCATGTCCGACGACTATAGGGTCGTCCCCACGACCCCGGGACTAGATTGGCCCGCCACCGTCGTGTCCGACGAGTATAGGGGCGTCCCCTCGACCCCGGGACTAGGATGGCCCGCCGCCGACTTGTCCGACGAGTATAGGGTCGTCCCCACGACCCCGGGCCAAAGTTGCCCAGCCGCCGGCATGTCCGACGAGTATAGGGTCGACCCTACCACACCGGGATTAGATTGGCCCCGCCACCGTCATGTCCGACGACAATAGGGTCGTCCCCACGACCACGGGCCAAAGTTGGCCCGCCGCCGACATGTCCGACGACTATAGGGTCGTCCCCACGACCCCGGGACTAGATTGGCCCGCCACCTTCATGTCCGACGACTATAGGGTCGTCCCCACGACCCCGGGACTAGATTGGCCCGCCACCGTCGTGTCCGACGAGTATAGGGGCGTCCCCTCGACCCCGGGACTAGGATGGCCCGCCGCCGACTTGTCCGACGAGTATAGGGTCGTCCCCACGACCCCGGGCCAAAGTTGCCCAGCCGCCGGCATGTCCGACGAGTATAGGGTCGACCCTACCACACCGGGATTAGATTGGCCCGCCACCGTCATGTCCGACGACAATAGGGTCGTCCCCACGACCACGGGCCAAAGTTGGCCCGCCGCCGACATGTCCGACGACTATAGGGTCGTCCCCACGACCCCGGGACTAGATTGGCCCGCCACCATCATGTCCGACGAGAATAGGGTCGTCCCCAGGACCCCGGGACTAGGATGGTCCGCCGCCGGCTTGTCCGACGACTATAGGGTCGTCCCTACCACCCCGGGACTAGGTTGGCCGGCCTCCGACATATCCGACGACTGTAGGTTCGTCCCCACGACCACGGGCCTAAGTTGCCCAGCCGCCGGCATGTCCGACGACTATAGGGTCGTCCCCACCACCCCGGAACTAGATTGGCCCGCCACCGTCATGTCCGACGAGTATAGGGGCGTCCCCTCGACCCCGGGACTAGGATGGCCCGCCGCCGACTTGTCCGACGAGTATAGGGTCGTCCCCACGACCCCGGGCCAAAGTTGCCCAGCCGCCGGCATGTCCGACGAGTATAGGGTCGACCCTACCACACCGGGATTAGATTGGCCCGCCACCGTCATGTCCGACGACAATAGGGTCGTCCCCACGACCCCGGAACTAGATTGGCCAGCCACCGTCATGTCCGACGAGTATAGGGTCGACCCTACCACCCCGGGATTAGATTGGCCCGCCACCGTCATGTCCGACGACAATAGGGTCGTCCCCACGACCACGGGCCAAAGTTGGCCCGCCGCCGACATGTCCGACGACTATAGGGTCGTCCCCACGACCCCGGGACTAGATTGGCCCGCCACCTTCATGTCCGACGACTATAGGGTCGTCCCCACGACCCCGGGACTAGATTGGCCCGCCACCGTCGTGTCCGACGAGTATAGGGGCGTCCCCTCGACCCCGGGACTAGGTTGGCCCGCTGCCAACATGTCCGACGACTATAGGGTCGTCCCCAAGAACCTGGGACTTGATTGGCCCGCCACCGTCATGTCTGACGAGTATAGGGTCGTCCCCACGACCCCGGGACTAGATTGGCCCGCCACCTTCATGTCCGACGACTATAGGGTCGTCCCCACGACCCCGGGACTAGATTGGCCCGCCACCGTCGTGTCCGACGAGTATAGGGGCGTCCCCTCGACCCCGGGACTAGGATGGCCCGCCGCCGACTTGTCCGACGAGTATAGGGTCGTCCCCACGACCCCGGGCCAAAGTTGCCCAGCCGCCGGCATGTCCGACGAGTATAGGGTCGACCCTACCACACCGGGATTAGATTGGCCCCGCCACCGTCATGTCCGACGACAATAGGGTCGTCCCCACGACCACGGGCCAAAGTTGGCCCGCCGCCGACATGTCCGACGACTATAGGGTCGTCCCCACGACCCCGGGACTAGATTGGCCCGCCACCTTCATGTCCGACGACTATAGGGTCGTCCCCACGACCCCGGGACTAGATTGGCCCGCCACCGTCGTGTCCGACGAGTATAGGGGCGTCCCCTCGACCCCGGGACTAGGATGGCCCGCCGCCGACTTGTCCGACGAGTATAGGGTCGTCCCCACGACCCCGGGCCAAAGTTGCCCAGCCGCCGGCATGTCCGACGAGTATAGGGTCGACCCTACCACACCGGGATTAGATTGGCCCGCCACCGTCATGTCCGACGACAATAGGGTCGTCCCCACGACCACGGGCCAAAGTTGGCCCGCCGCCGACATGTCCGACGACTATAGGGTCGTCCCCACGACCCCGGGACTAGATTGGCCCGCCACCATCATGTCCGACGACTATAGGGTCGTCCCCACGACCCCGGGACTAGGTTGGCCCGCCACCATCATATCCGACGACTATGGGGTCGTCCCCACGACCACAGGCCAAAGTTGGCCAGCCGCCGACATGTTCGACGACTATAGGGTCGTCCCCACGAACCCGGGACTAGATTGGCCCGCCACCGTCATGTCTGACGAGTATAGGGTCGTCCCCACGACCCCGGGACTAGGATGGCCCGCCGACGACTTGTCCGACGACTATAGGGTCGACCCTACCACCCCGGGATTAGATTGGCCCGCCACCATCATGTCCGACGACTATAGGGTCGTCCCCACGACCCCGGGACTAGGATGGCCCGCCGCCAATATGTCCGACGACTATAGGGTCGTCCCCAAGAACCCGGGACTTGATTGGCCCGCCACCGTCATGTCCGACGAGTATAGGGTCGTCCCCACGAACCCGGGACTAGATTGGCCCGCCACCGTCATGTCTGACGAGTATAGGGTCGTCCCCACGACCCCGGGACTAGGATGGCCCGCCGCCGACTTGTCCGACGAATATAGGGTCGACCCTACCACCCCGGGATTAGATTGACCCGCCACCATCATATCCGACGACTATAGGGTCGTCCCCACGACCCCGGGACTAGATTGGCCCGCCACCTTCATGTCCGACGACTATAGGGTCGTCCCCACGACCCCGGGACTAGATTGGCCCGCCACCGTCGTGTCCGACGACTATAGGGTCGTCCCCACGACCCCGGGACTAGGTTGGCCCACCGCCGACTGGTCCGACGACTATAGGGTCGTCCCCACGACCACAGGCCAAAGTTGGCCAGCCCCCGACATGTTCGACGACTCTATGGTCGTCCCCACGAACCCGGGACTAGATTGGCCCGCCACCATCATATCCGACGACTATAGGGTCGTCCCCACGACCCCGGTACTAGGATGGTCCGCCGCCGACTTGTCCGACGACTATAGGGTCGTCCCCACGACCCCGGGACTAGGTTGGCCCGCCGCCGACTTGTCCGACGACTATAGGGTCGTCCCCACGAACCCGGGACTAGATTGGCCCGCCACCATCATATCCGACGACTATAGGGTCGTCCCCACGACCCCGGTACTAGGATGGTCCGCCGCCGACTTGTCCGACGACTATAGGGTCGTCCCTACCACCCCGGGACTAGGTTGGCCAGCCTCCGACATATCCGACGACTATAGGGTCGTCCCCACGACCACAGGCCAAAGTTGGCCCGCCGCCGACATGTCCGACGACTATAGGGTCGTTCCCACGACCCCGGGACTAGGTTGGCCCGCCGCCAACATGTCCGACGACTATAGGGTCGTCCCCACGAACACGGGACTGGATTGGCCCGCCGCCGACTTGTCCGACGACTATAGGGTCGTCCCCACGACCCCGGGACTAGGTTGGCCCGCCGCCGACTTGTCCGACGACTATAGGGTCGTCCCCACGACCCCGGGACTAGGTTGGCCCGCCGCCGACTTGCCCGACGACTATAGGGTCGACCCTACCACCCCGGGATTAGATTGGCCCGCCACCGTCATGTCCGACGAAAATAGGGTCATCCCCACGACCACGGGCCAAAGTTGGCCAGCCGCCGACATGTTCGACGACTATAGGGTCGTCCCCACGACCACAAGCCAAAATTGCCCAGCCGCCGGCATGTTCGACGACTATAGGGTCGTCCCTACCACCCCGGGATTAGATTGGCCCGCCACCGTCATGTCCGACGACAATAGGGTCATCCCCACGACCACGGGCCAAAGTTGTCCCGCCGCCGACTGGTCCGACGCCTATAGGGTCGTACCCACGACCACAAGCCAAAATTGGCCAGCCGCCGACATGTTCGACGACTATAGGGTCGTCCCCACGAACACGGGACTAGATTGGCCCGCCGCCGACTTGTCCGACGACTATAGGGTCGACCCTACCACCCCGGGATTAGATTGGCCCGCCACCGTCATGTCCGACGACAATAGGGTCATCCCCACGACCACGGGCCAAAGTTGGCCCGCCGCCGGCATGTCCGACGACTATAGGGTCGTCCCCACGAACACGGGACTAGATTGGACCGCCGCCGACTTGTCCGACGACTATAGGGTCGACCCTACCACCCCGGGACTAGATTGGCCCGCCACCATCATATCCGACGACTATAGGGTCGTCCCCACGACCCCGGTACTAGGATGGTCCGCCGCCGACTTGTCCGACGACTATAGGGTCGTCCCTACCACCCCGGGACTAGGTTGGCCAGCCTCCGACATATCCGACGACTATAGGGTCGTCCCCACGACCACAGGCCAAAGTTGGCCCGCCGCCGACATGTCCGACGACTATAGGGTCGTTCCCACGACCCCGGGACTAGGTTGGCCCGCCGCCAACATGTCCGACGACTATAGGGTCGTCCCCACGAACACGGGACTGGATTGGCCCGCCGCCGACTTGTCCGACGACTATAGGGTCGACCCTACCACCCCGGGATTAGATTGGCCCGCCACCGTCATGTCCGACGACAATAGGGTCATCCCCACGACCACGGGCCAAAGTTGGCCCGCCGCCGACATGTCCGACGACTATAGGGTCGCCCCCACGACCCCGGGACTAGATTGGCCCGCCACCATCATGTCCGACGACTATAGGGTCGTCCCCACGACCCCGGGACTAGGTTGGCCCGCCGCCAACATGTCCGACGACTATAGGGTCGTCCCCACGATCCCGGGACTAGATTGGCCCGCCACCATCATATCCGACGACTATAGGGTCTTCCCCACGACCCCGGGACTAGATTGGCCCGACACCATCATATCCGACGACTATAGGGTCGTCCCCACGACCACAGGCCAAAGTTGGCCCGCCGCCGACATGTCCGACGACTATAGGGTCGTTCCCACGACCCCGGGACTAGGTTGGCCCGCCGCCGACTTGCCCGACGACTATAGGGTCGTCCCCACGACCCCGGGACTAGGTTGGCCCGCCGCCGACTTGTCCGACGACTATAGGGTCGACCCTACCACCCCGGGATTAGATTGGCCCGCCACCGTCATGTCCGACGACAATAGGGTCATCCCCACGACCACGGGCCAAAGTTGGCCCGCCGCCGACATGTCCGACGACTATAGGGTCGTCCCCACGACCCCGGAACTAGATTGGCCCGCCTCCGTCATGTCCGACGAGTATTGGGTCTTCCCCACGACCCCGGGACTAGGATGGCACGCCGCCGACATGTCCGACGACTATAGGGTCGTCCCTACCACCCAGGGACTAGGTTGGCAAGGCTCCGACATATCCGACGACTATTGGGTCGTCCCCACGACCACGGGCCAAAGTTGGCCAGCCGCCGACATGTCCGACGACTATAGGGTCGTCCCCACGACCCCGGGACTAGATTGGCCCGCCACCGTCATGTCCGACGACAATAGGGTCGTCCCCACGACCACGGGCCAAAGTTGGCCAGTCACCGACATGTTCGACGACTATAGGGTCGTCCCCACGACCCCGGGACTAGTATGGCCCGCCGCCGACTTTTCCGACGACCATAGGGTCGTCCCCACGACCCCGGGACTAGGTTGGCCCGCCTCCGACATATCCGACGACTATAGGGTCGTCCCCACGACCACGGGCCAAAGTTGGCCAGCCGCCGACATGTCCGACGACTATAGGGTCGTCCCCACGTACCCGGGAATAGATTGGGCCGCCACCATCATATCCGACGACTATAGGGTCGTCCCCACGACCCCGGTACTAGGATGGTCCGCCGCCGACTTGTCCGGCGACTATAGGGTCGTCCCTACCACCCCGGGACTAGGTTCGCCAGCCTCCGACATTTCCGACGACTATAGGGTCGTCCCCACGACCACAGGCCTAAGTTGGCCAGCCGCCGACATGTTCGACGACTATAGGGTCGTCCCTACCACCCCGGGACTAGGTTGGCCAGCCTCCGACATATCCGACGACTATAGGGTCGTCCCCACGACCACGGGCCAAAGTTGGCCAGCCGCCGACATGTCCGACGACTATAGGGTCGTCCCCACGTACCCGGGAATAGATTGGGCCGCCACTGTCATGTCCGACGACAATAGGGCCGTCCCCACGACCACGGGCCAAAGTTGGCCAGCCGCCGACATGTCCGACGACTATAGGGTCGACCCTACCACCCCGGGATTAGATTGGCCCGCCACCGTCATGTCCGACGACAATAGGGTCATCCCCACGACCACGGGCCAAAGTTGGCCCGCCGCCGACATGTCCGACGACTATAGGGTCGTCCCCACGACCCCGGAACTAGATTGGCCCGCCTCCGTCATGTCCGACGAGTATTGGGTCTTCCCCACGACCCCGGGACTAGGATGGCACGCCGCCGACATGTCCGACGACTATAGGGTCGTCCCTACCACCCAGGGACTAGGTTGGCAAGGCTCCGACATATCCGACGACTATTGGGTCGTCCCCACGACCACGGGCCAAAGTTGGCCAGCCGCCGACATGTCCGACGACTATAGGGTCGTCCCCACGACCCCGGGACTAGATTGGCCCGCCACCGTCATGTCCGACGACAATAGGGTCGTCCCCACGACCACGGGCCAAAGTTGGCCAGTCACCGACATGTTCGACGACTATAGGGTCGTCCCCACGACCCCGGGACTAGTATGGCCCGCCGCCGACTTTTCCGACGACCATAGGGTCGTCCCCACGACCCCGGGACTAGGTTGGCCCGCCGCCAACATGTCCGACGACTATAGGGTCGTCCCCACGAACCCGGGACTAGATTGGCCCGCCACCATCATATCCGACGACTATAGGGTCGTCCCCACGACCCCGGTACTAGGATGGTCCGCCGCCGACTTGTCCGGCGACTATAGGGTCGTCCCTACCACCCCGGGACTAGGTTCGCCAGCCTCCGACATATCCGACGACTATAGGGTCGTCCCCACGACCACAGGCCAAAGTTGGCCAGCCGCCGACATGTTCGACGACTATAGGGTCGTCCCCACGTACCCGGGAATAGATTGGGCCGCCACTGTCATGTCCGACGACAATAGGGTCGTCCCCACGACCACGGGCCAAAGTTGGCCAGCCGCCGACATGTCCGACGACTATAGGGTCGTCCCCACGACCCCGGGACTAGATTGGCCCACCACCATCGTGTCCGACGACTATAGGGTCGTCCCCACGACCCCGGGACTAGGTTGGCCCGCCGCCGAAATGTCCGACGACTATAGCGACGTCACCACGACCCCGGGACTAGATTGGCCCGCCACCGTCATGTCCGACGACTATAGGGTCGTCCCCAGGTCCCCGGGACTAGGTTGGCCCGCCGCCTACTGTTCCGACGACTATAGGGACGTCCCCACGACCACGGGCCAAAGTTGGCCAGCCGCCGACATGTTCGACGACTATAGGGTCGTCCCTACCACCCCGGGACTAGGTTGGCCAGCCTCCGACATATCCGACGACTATAGGGTCGTCCCCACGACCACGGGCCAAAGTTGGCCAGCCGCCGACATGTCCGACGACTATAGGGTCGTCCCCACGACCCCGGGACTAGATTGGCCCACCACCATCGTGTCCGACGACTATAGGGTCGTCCCCACGACCCCGGGACTAGGTTGGCCCGCCGCCGACTTGTCCGACGACTATAGGGTCGTCCCTACCGCCCAGGGACTAGGTTGGCAAGCCTCCGACATATCCGACGACTATTGGTTCGTCCCCACTACCACGGGCCAAAGTTGGCCAGCCGCCGATATGTCCGACGACTATAGGGTCGTCCCCACGACCCCGGGACTAGATTGGCCCGCCACCGTCATGTCCGACGACAATAGGGTCGTCCCCACGACCACGGGCCATAGTTGGCCAGCCGCCGACATGTTCGACGACTATAGGGTCGTCCCCACGACCCCGGGACTAGGATGGCCCGCCGCCGACTTTTCCGACGACTATAGGGTCGTCCCCACGACCCCGGGACTAGGTTGGACCGCCACCGTCATGTCCGACGAGTATAGGGTCGTCCCCACGACCCCGGGACTAGGATGGCCCGCCGCCGACTTGTCCGACGACTATAGGGTCGTCCCTACCACCCCGGGACTAGGTTGGCCGGCCTCCGACATATCCGACGACTGTAGGTTCGTCCCCACGACCACGGGCCAAAGTTGCCCAGCCGCCGGCATGTCCGACGACTATAGGGTCGTCCCCACCACCCCGGAACTAGATTGGCCCGCCACCGTCATGTCCGACGAGTATAGGGGCGTCCCCTCGACCCCGGGACTAGGATGGCCCGCCGCCGACTTGTCCGACGAGTATAGGGTCGTCCCCACGACCCCGGGCCAAAGTTGCCCAGCCGCCGGCATGTCCGACGAGTATAGGGTCGACCCTACCACACCGGGATTAGATTGGCCCGCCACCGTCATGTCCGACGACAATAGGGTCGTCCCCACGACCCCGGAACTAGATTGGCCAGCCACCGTCATGTCCGACGAGTATAGGGTCGACCCTACCACCCCGGGATTAGATTGGCCCGCCACCGTCATGTCCGACGACAATAGGGTCGTCCCCACGACCACGGGCCAAAGTTGGCCCGCCGCCGACATGTCCGACGACTATAGGGTCGTCCCCACGACCCCGGGACTAGATTGGCCCGCCACCTTCATGTCCGACGACTATAGGGTCGTCCCCACGACCCCGGGACTAGATTGGCCCGCCACCGTCGTGTCCGACGAGTATAGGGGCGTCCCCTCGACCCCGGGACTAGGTTGGCCCGCTGCCAACATGTCCGACGACTATAGGGTCGTCCCCAAGAACCTGGGACTTGATTGGCCCGCCACCGTCATGTCTGACGAGTATAGGGTCGTCCCCACGACCCCGGGACTAGATTGGCCCGCCACCTTCATGTCCGACGACTATAGGGTCGTCCCCACGACCCCGGGACTAGATTGGCCCGCCACCGTCGTGTCCGACGAGTATAGGGGCGTCCCCTCGACCCCGGGACTAGGATGGCCCGCCGCCGACTTGTCCGACGAGTATAGGGTCGTCCCCACGACCCCGGGCCAAAGTTGCCCAGCCGCCGGCATGTCCGACGAGTATAGGGTCGACCCTACCACACCGGGATTAGATTGGCCCCGCCACCGTCATGTCCGACGACAATAGGGTCGTCCCCACGACCACGGGCCAAAGTTGGCCCACCGCCGACATGTCCGACGACTATAGGGTCGTCCCCACGACCCCGGGACTAGATTGGCCCGCCACCTTCATGTCCGACGACTATAGGGTCGTCCCCACGACCCCGGGACTAGATTGGCCCGCCACCGTCGTGTCCGACGAGTATAGGGGCGTCCCCTCGACCCCGGGACTAGGATGGCCCGCCGCCGACTTGTCCGACGAGTATAGGGTCGTCCCCACGACCCCGGGCCAAAGTTGCCCAGCCGCCGGCATGTCCGACGAGTATAGGGTCGACCCTACCACACCGGGATTAGATTGGCCCGCCACCGTCATGTCCGACGACAATAGGGTCGTCCCCACGACCACGGGCCAAAGTTGGCCCGCCGCCGACATGTCCGACGACTATAGGGTCGTCCCCACGACCCCGGGACTAGATTGGCCCGCCACCATCATGTCCGACGAGAATAGGGTCGTCCCCAGGACCCCGGGACTAGGATGGTCCGCCGCCGGCTTGTCCGACGACTATAGGGTCGTCCCTACCACCCCGGGACTAGGTTGGCCGGCCTCCGACATATCCGACGACTGTAGGTTCGTCCCCACGACCACGGGCCTAAGTTGCCCAGCCGCCGGCATGTCCGACGACTATAGGGTCGTCCCCACCACCCCGGAACTAGATTGGCCCGCCACCGTCATGTCCGACGAGTATAGGGGCGTCCCCTCGACCCCGGGACTAGGATGGCCCGCCGCCGACTTGTCCGACGAGTATAGGGTCGTCCCCACGACCCCGGGCCAAAGTTGCCCAGCCGCCGGCATGTCCGACGAGTATAGGGTCGACCCTACCACACCGGGATTAGATTGGCCCGCCACCGTCATGTCCGACGACAATAGGGTCGTCCCCACGACCCCGGAACTAGATTGGCCAGCCACCGTCATGTCCGACGAGTATAGGGTCGACCCTACCACCCCGGGATTAGATTGGCCCGCCACCGTCATGTCCGACGACAATAGGGTCGTCCCCACGACCACGGGCCAAAGTTGGCCCGCCGCCGACATGTCCGACGACTATAGGGTCGTCCCCACGACCCCGGGACTAGATTGGCCCGCCACCTTCATGTCCGACGACTATAGGGTCGTCCCCACGACCCCGGGACTAGATTGGCCCGCCACCGTCGTGTCCGACGAGTATAGGGGCGTCCCCTCGACCCCGGGACTAGGTTGGCCCGCTGCCAACATGTCCGACGACTATTGGGTCGTCCCCAAGAACCTGGGACTTGATTGGCCCGCCACCGTCATGTCTGACGAGTATAGGGTCGTCCCCACGACCCCGGGACTAGATTGGCCCGCCACCTTCATGTCCGACGACTATAGGGTCGTCCCCACGACCCCGGGACTAGATTGGCCCGCCACCGTCGTGTCCGACGAGTATAGGGGCGTCCCCTCGACCCCGGGACTAGGATGGCCCGCCGCCGACTTGTCCGACGAGTATAGGGTCGTCCCCACGACCCCGGGCCAAAGTTGCCCAGCCGCCGGCATGTCCGACGAGTATAGGGTCGACCCTACCACACCGGGATTAGATTGGCCCCGCCACCGTCATGTCCGACGACAATAGGGTCGTCCCCACGACCACGGGCCAAAGTTGGCCCGCCGCCGACATGTCCGACGACTATAGGGTCGTCCCCACGACCCCGGGACTAGATTGGCCCGCCACCTTCATGTCCGACGACTATAGGGTCGTCCCCACGACCCCGGGACTAGATTGGCCCGCCACCGTCGTGTCCGACGAGTATAGGGGCGTCCCCTCGACCCCGGGACTAGGATGGCCCGCCGCCGACTTGTCCGACGAGTATAGGGTCGTCCCCACGACCCCGGGCCAAAGTTGCCCAGCCGCCGGCATGTCCGACGAGTATAGGGTCGACCCTACCACACCGGGATTAGATTGGCCCGCCACCGTCATGTCCGACGACAATAGGGTCGTCCCCACGACCACGGGCCAAAGTTGGCCCGCCGCCGACATGTCCGACGACTATAGGGTCGTCCCCACGACCCCGGGACTAGATTGGCCCGCCACCATCATGTCCGACGACTATAGGGTCGTCCCCACGACCCCGGGACTAGGTTGGCCCGCCACCATCATATCCGACGACTATGGGGTCGTCCCCACGACCACAGGCCAAAGTTGGCCAGCCGCCGACATGTTCGACGACTATAGGGTCGTCCCCACGAACCCGGGACTAGATTGGCCCGCCACCGTCATGTCTGACGAGTATAGGGTCGTCCCCACGACCCCGGGACTAGGATGGCCCGCCGACGACTTGTCCGACGACTATAGGGTCGACCCTACCACCCCGGGATTAGATTGGCCCGCCACCATCATGTCCGACGACTATAGGGTCGTCCCCACGACCCCGGGACTAGGATGGCCCGCCGCCAATATGTCCGACGACTATAGGGTCGTCCCCAAGAACCCGGGACTTGATTGGCCCGCCACCGTCATGTCCGACGAGTATAGGGTCGTCCCCACGAACCCGGGACTAGATTGGCCCGCCACCGTCATGTCTGACGAGTATAGGGTCGTCCCCACGACCCCGGGACTAGGATGGCCCGCCGCCGACTTGTCCGACGAATATAGGGTCGACCCTACCACCCCGGGATTAGATTGACCCGCCACCATCATATCCGACGACTATAGGGTCGTCCCCACGACCCCGGGACTAGATTGGCCCGCCACCATCATATCCGACGACTATAGGGTCGTCCCCACGACCACAGGCCAAGGTTGGCCAGCCCCCGACATGTTCGACGACTATATGGTCGTCCTCACGACCCCGGAACTAGATTGGCCCGCCACCGTCTTGTCCGACGAGTATAGGGGCGTCCCCTCGACCCCGGGACTAGGATGGCCCGCCGCCGACTTGTCCGACGACTATAGGATCGTCCCTACCACCCCGGGACTAGGTTGACCAGCCTCCGACATATCCGACGACTATAGGGTCGTCCCCACGACCACAGGCCAAAGTTGGCCAGACGCCGACATGTTCGACGACTATAGGGTCGTCCCCACGACCCCGGAACTAGATTGGCCCGCCACCGTCATGTCCGACGAGTATTGGGTCGTCCCCACGACCCCGGGACTAGGATGGCCCGCCGCCGTCATGTCTGACGAGTATAGGGTCGTCCCCACGACCCCGGAACTAGATTGGCCCCCCACCGTCTTGTCCGACGAGTATAGGGGCGTCCCCTCGACCCCGGGACTAGGATGGCCCGCCGCCGACTTGTCCGACGACTATAGGATCGTCCCTACCACCCCGGGACTAGGTTGACCAGCCTCCGACATATCCGACGACTATAGGGTCGTCCCCACGACCACAGGCCAAAGTTGGCCAGACGCCGACATGTTCGACGACTATAGGGTCGTCCCCACGACCCCGGAACTAGATTGGCCCGCCACCGTCATGTCCGACGAGTATTGGGTCGTCCCCACGACCCCGGGACTAGGATGGCCCGCCGCCGACTTGTCCGACGACTATAGGGTCGTCCCTACCACCCAGGGACTAGGTTGGCAAGCCTTCGACATATCCGACGACTATTGGTTCGTCCCCACGACCACGGGCCAAAGTTGGCCAGCCGCCGACATGTCCGACGACTATAGGGTCGTCCCCACGACCCCGGGACTAGATTGGCCCGCCACCGTCATGTCCGACGACAATAGGGTCGTCCCCACGACCACGGGCCATAGTTGGCCAGCCGCCGACATGTTCGACGACTATAGGGTCGTCCCCACGACCCCGGGACTAGGATGGCCCGCCGCCGACTTTTCCGACGACTATAGGGTCGTCCCCACGACCCCGGGACTAGGTTGGACCGCCACCGTCATGTCCGACGAGTATAGGGTCGTCCCCACGACCCCGGGACTAGGATGGCCCGCCGCCGATTTGTCCGACGTCTATAGGGTCGTCCCTACCACCCCGGGACTAGGTTGGCCGGCCTCCGACATATCCGACGACTGTAGGTTCGTCCCCACGACCACGGGCCAAAGTTGCCCAGCCGCCGGCATGTCCGACGACTATAGGGTCGTCCCCACCACCCCGGAACTAGATTATCCCGCCACCGTCATGTCCGACGATTATTGGGTCGTCCCCACGACCCCGGGACTAGGATGGCCCGCCGCCGACTTGTCCGACGACTATAGGGTCGCCCCTACCACCCCGGGACTAGGATGGCCCGCCGCCGACTTGTCCGACGACTATAGGGTCGCCCCTACCACCCCGGGACTAGGTTGGCCGGCCTCCGACATATCCGAAGACTGTAGGTTCGTCCCCACGACCACAGGCCAAAGTTGGCCAGCCGCCGACATGTTCGACGAATATAGGGTCGTCCCCACCACCCCGGAACTAGATTGGCCCGCCACCGTCATGTCCGACGAGTATTGGGTCGTCCCCACGACCCCGGGAATAGCATGGCCCGCCGCCGACTTGTCCGACGACTATAGGGTCGTCCCCACGACCCCGGGTTTAGGTTGGCCCGCCGCCAACATGTCCGACGACTATAGGGTCGTCCCCACGACCACAGGCCAAAGTTGGCCAGCCCCCGACATGTTCGACGACTATAGGGTCGTCCTCACGACCCCGGAACTAGATTGGCCCGCCACCGTCATGTCCGACGAATATAGGGTCGTCCCCACCACCCCGGAACTAGATTGGCCCGCCACCGTCTTGTCCGACGAGTATAGGGGCGTCCCCTCGACCCCGGGACTAGGATGGCCCGCCGCCGACTTGTCCGACGACTATAGGATCGTCCCTACAACCCCGGGACTAGGTTGACCAGCCTCCGACATATCCGACGACTATAGGGTCGTCCCCACGACCACAGGCCAAAGTTGGCCAGACGCCGACATGTTCGACGACTATAGGGTCGTCCCCACGACCCCGGAACTAGATTGGCCCGCCACCGTCATGTCCGACGAGTATTGGGTCGTCCCCACGACCCCGGGACTAGGATGGCCCGCCGCCGACTTGTCCGACGACTATAGGGTCGTCCCTACCACCCAGGGACTAGGTTGGCAAGCCTCCGACATATCCGACGACTATTGGTTCGTCCCCACGACCACGGGCCAAAGTTGGCCAGCCGCCGACATGTCCGACGACTATAGGGTCGTCCCCACGACCCCGGGACTAGATTGGCCCGCCACCGTCATGTCCTACGACAATAGGGTCGTCCCCACGACCACGGGCCATAGTTGGCCAGCCTCCGACATGTTCGACGACTATAGGGTCGTCCCCACGACCCCGGGACTAGGATGGCCCGCCGCCGACTTTTCCGACGACTATAGGGTCGTCCCCACGACCCCCGGACTAGGTTGGACCGCCACCGTCATGTCCGACGAGTATAGGGTCGTCCCCACGACCCCGGGACTAGGATGGCCCGCCGCCGACTTGTCCGACGTCTATAGGGTCGTCCCTACCACCCAGGGACTAGGTTGGCAAGCCTCCGACATATCCGACGACTATTGGTTCGTCCCCACGACCACGGGCCAAAGTTGGCCAGCCGCCGATATGTCCGACGACTATAGGGTCGTCCCCACGACCCCGGGACTAGATTGGCCCGCCACCGTCATGTCCGACGACAATAGGGTCGTCCCCACGACCACGGGCCATAGTTGCCCAGCCGCCGGCATGTCCGACGACTATAGGGTCGTCCCCACCACCCCGGAACTAGATTGGCCCGCCACCGTCATGTCCGACGAGTATTGGGTCGTCCCCACGACCCCGGGACTAGGATGGCCCGCCGCCGACTTGTCCGACGACTATAGGGTCGCCCCTACCACCCCGGGACTAGGATGGCCCGCCGCCGACTTGTCCGACGACTATAGGGTCGCCCCTACCACCCCGGGACTAGGTTGGTCGGCCTCCGACATATCCGACGACTGTAGGTTCGTCCCCACGACCACAGGCCAAAGTTGGCCAGCCGCCGACATGTTCGACGAATATAGGGTCGTCCCCACCACCCCGGAACTAGATTGGCCCGCCACCGTCATATCCGACGACTATAGGGTCGTCCGCACGACCCCGGGACTAGATTGGCCCGCCACCGTCATGTCCGTAGACAATAGGGTCGTCCCCACGACCACGGGCCAAAGTTGGCCAGCCGCCGACATGTTCGACGACTATAGGGTCGTCCCCACGACCCCGGGACTAGGATGGCCCGCCGCCGACTTTTCCGACGACTATAGGGTCGTCCCCACGACCCCGGGACTAGGTTGGACCGCCACCGTCATGTCCGACGAGTATAGGGTCGTCCCCGCGACCCCGGGACTAGGATGGTCCGCCGCCGACTTGTCCGACGACTATAGGGTCGTCCCTACCACCCCGGGACTAGGTTGGCCGGCCTCCGACATATCCGACGACTGTATCGTCGTCCCCACGACCACAGGCCAAAGTTGGCCAGCCGCCGACATGTTCGACGACTATAGGGTCGTCCCCACCACCCCGGAACTAGATTGGCCCGCCACCGTCATGTCCGACGAGTATTGGGTCGTCCCCACGACCCCGGGACTAGGATGGCCCGCCGCCGACTTGTCCGACGACTATAGGGTCGTCCCTACCACCCAGGGACTAGGTTGGCAAGCCTCCGACATATCCGGCGACTATTGGTTCGTCCCCACGACCACGGGCCAAAGTTGGCCAGCCGCCGACATGTCCGACGACTATAGGGTCGTCCCCACGACCCCGGGACTAGGTTGGCCCGCCGCCAACATGTCCGACGACTATAGGGTCGTCCCCACGAACCCGGGACTAGATTGGCCCGCCACCGTCATGTCTGACGAGTATAGGGTCGTCCCCACGACCCCGGGACTAGGATGGCCCGCCGCCGACTTGTCCGACGACTATAGGGTCGACCCTACCACCCCGGGATTAGATTGACCCGCCACCATCATATCCGACGACTATAGGGTCGTCCCCACGACCCCGGGACTAGATTGGCCCGCCACCATCATATCCGACGACTCTAGGGTCGTCCCCACGACCACAGGCCAAGGTTGGCCAGCCCCCGACATGTTCGACGACTATATGGTCGTCCTCACGACCCCGGAACTAGATTGGCCCGCCACCGTCTTGTCCGACGAGTATAGGGGCGTCCCCTCGACCCCGGGACTAGGATGGCCCGCCGCCGACTTGTCCGACGACTATAGGGTCGTCCCCACGAACCCGGGACTAGATTGGCCCGCCACCGTCATGTCTGACGAGTATAGGGTCGTCCCCACGACCCCGGGACTAGGATGGCCCGCCGCCGACTTGTCCGACGACTATAGGGTCGACCCTACCACCCCGGGATTAGATTGACCCGCCACCATCATATCCGACGACTATAGGGTCGTCCCCACGACCCCGGGACTAGATTGGCCCGCCACCATCATATCCGACGACTCTAGTGTCGTCCCCACGACCACAGGCCAAAGTTGGCCAGCCCCCGACATGTTCGACGACTATATGGTCGTCCTCACGACCCCGGGACTAGATTGGCCCGCCACCATCATATCCGACGACTCTAGGGTCGTCCCCACGACCACAGGCCAAAGTTGGCCAGCCCCCGACATGTTCGACGACTATATGGTCGTCCTCACGACCCCGGAACTAGATTGGCCCGCCGCCGACATGTCCGACGACTATAGGGTCGTCCCCACGACCCCGGGACTAGGTTGGCCCGCCGCCAACATGTCCGACGACTATAGGGTCGTCCCCAAGAACCCGGGACTTGATTGGCCCGCCACCGTCATGTCTGACGAGTATAGGGTCGTCCCCACGACCCCGGGACTAGGATGGCCCGCCGCCGACTTGTCCGACGACTATAGGGTCGCCCCTACCACCCCGGGACTAGGTTGGCCGGCCTCCGACATATCCGACGACTGTAGGTACGTCCCCACGACCACAGGCCAAAGTTGGCCAGCCGCCGACATGTTCGACGACTATAGGGTCGTCCCCACGACCCCGGGACTAGATTGGCCCGCCACCGTCATGTCCGACGACAATAGGGTCGTCCCCAAGACCACGGCCCAAAGTTGGCCAGCCGCCGACATGTTCGACGACTATAGGGTCGTCCCCACGACCCCGGGACTAGGATGGCCCGCCGCCAACATGTCCGACGACTATAGGGTCGCCCCCAAGAACCCGGGACTTGATTGGCCCGCCACCGTCATGTCCGACGAGTATAGGGTCGTCCCCACGAACCCGGGACTAGATTGGCCCGCCACCGTCATGTCTGACGAGTATAGGGTCGTCCCCACGACCCCGGGACTAGGATGGCACGCCGCCGACTTGTCCGACGAATATAGGGTCGACCCTACCACCCCGGGATTAGATTGACCCGCCACCATCATATCCGACGACTATAGGGTCGTCCCCACGACCCCGGGACTAGATTGGCCCGCCACCATCATATCCGACGACTATAGGGTCGTCCCCACGACCACAGGCCAAAGTTGGCCAGACGCCGACATGTTCGACGACTATAGGGTCGTCCCCACGACCCCGGAACTAGATTGGCCCGCCACCGTCATGTCCGACGAGTATTGGGTCGTCCCCACGACCCCGGGACTAGGATGGCCCGCCGCCGACTTGTCCGACGACTATAGGGTCGTCCCTACCACCCAGGGACTAGGTTGGCAAGCCTTCGACATATCCGACGACTATTGGTTCGTCCCCACGACCACGGGCCAAAGTTGGCCAGCCGCCGACATGTCCGACGACTATAGGGTCGTCCCCACGACCCCGGGACTAGATTGGCCCGCCACCGTCATGTCCGACGACAATAGGGTCGTCCCCACGACCACGGGCCATAGTTGGCCAGCCGCCGACATGTTCGACGACTATAGGGTCGTCCCCACGACCCCGGGACTAGGATGGCCCGCCGCCGACTTTTCCGACGACTATAGGGTCGTCCCCACGACCCCGGGACTAGGTTGGACCGCCACCGTCATGTCCGACGAGTATAGGGTCGTCCCCACGACCCCGGGACTAGGATGGCCCGCCGCCGACTTGTCCGACGTCTATAGGGTCGTCCCTACCACCCCGGGACTAGGTTGGCCGGCCTCCGACATATCCGACGACTGTAGGTTCGTCCCCACGACCACGGGCCAAAGTTGGCCAGCCGCCGACATGTTCGACGAATATAGGGTCGTCCCCACCACCCCGGAACTAGATTGGCCCGCCACCGTCATGTCCGACGAGTATTGGGTCGTCCCCACGACCCCGGGAATAGGATGGCCCGCCGCCGACTTGTCCGACGACTATAGGGTCGTCCCCACGACCCCGGGTTTAGGTTGGCCCGCCGCCAACATGTCCGACGACTATAGGGTCGTCCCCACGACCACAGGCCAAAGTTGGCCAGCCCCCGACATGTTCGACGACTATAGGGTCGTCCTCACGACCCCGGAACTAGATTGGCCCGCCACCGTCATGTCCGACGAATATAGGGTCGTCCCCACCACCCCGGAACTAGATTGGCCCGCCACCGTCTTGTCCGACGAGTATAGGGGCGTCCCCTCGACCCCGGGACTAGGATGGCCCGCCGCCGACTTGTCCGACGACTATAGGATCGTCCCTACAACCCCGGGACTAGGTTGACCAGCCTCCGACATATCCGACGACTATAGGGTCGTCCCCACGACCACAGGCCAAAGTTGGCCAGACGCCGACATGTTCGACGACTATAGGGTCGTCCCCACGACCCCGGAACTAGATTGGCCCGCCACCGTCATGTCCGACGAGTATTGGGTCGTCCCCACGACCCCGGGACTAGGATGGCCCGCCGCCGACTTGTCCGACGACTATAGGGTCGTCCCTACCACCCAGGGACTAGGTTGGCAAGCCTCCGACATATCCGACGACTATTGGTTCGTCCCCACGACCACGGGCAAAAGTTGGCCAGCCGCCGACATGTCCGACGACTATAGGGTCGTCCCCACGACCCCGGGACTAGATTGGCCCGCCACCGTCATGTCCGACGACAATAGGGTCGTCCCCACGACCACGGGCCATAGTTGGCCAGCCTCCGACATGTTCGACGACTATAGGGTCGTCCCCACGACCCCGGGACTAGGATGGCCCGCCGCCGACTTTTCCGACGACTATAGGGTCGTCCCCACGACCCCGGGACTAGGTTGGACCGCCACCGTCATGTCCGACGAGTATAGGGTCGTCCCCACGACCCCGGGACTAGGATGGCCCGCCGCCGACTTGTCCGACGTCTATAGGGTCGTCCCTACCACCCAGGGACTAGGTTGGCAAGCCTCCGACATATCCGACGACTATTGGTTCGTCCCCACGACCACGGGCCAAAGTTGGCCAGCCGCCGACATGTCCGACGACTATAGGGTCGTCCCCACGACCCCGGGACTAGATTGGCCCGCCACCGTCATGTCCGACGACAATAGGGTCGTCCCCACGACCACGGGCCATAGTTGCCCAGCCGCCGGCATGTCCGACGACTATAGGGTCGTCCCCACCACCCCGGAACTAGATTGGCCCGCCACCGTCATGTCCGACGAGTATTGGGTCGTCCCCACGACCCCGGGACTAGGATGGCCCACCGCCGACTTGTCCGACGACTATAGGGTCGCCCCTACCACCCCGGGACTAGGATGGCCCGCCGCCGACTTGTCCGACGACTATAGGGTCGCCCCTACCACCCCGGGACTAGGTTGGTCGGCCTCCGACATATCCGACGACTGTAGGTTCGTCCCCACGACCACAGGCCAAAGTTGGCCAGCCGCCGACATGTTCGACGAATATAGGGTCGTCCCCACCACCCCGGAACTAGATTGGCCCGCCACCGTCATATCCGACGAGTATTGGGTCGTCCCCACGACCCCGGGAATAGGATGGCCCGCCGCCGACTTGTCCGACGACTATAGGGTCGTCCCCACGACCCCGGGTTTAGGTTGGCCCGCCGCCAACATGTCCGACGACTATAGGGTCGTCCCCACGACCTCAGGCCAAAGTTGGCCAGCCCCCGACATGTTCGTCGACTATAGGGTCGTCCTCACGACCCCGGAACTAGATTGGCCCGCCACCGTCGTGTTCGACGAGTATAGGGGCGTCCCCTCGACCCCGGGACTAGGATGGCCCGCCGCCGAATTGTCCGTCGACTATAGGATCGTCCCTATCACCCCGGGACTAGGTTGACCAGCCTCCGACATATCCGACGACTATTGGTTCGTCCCCACGACCACGGGCCAAAGTTGGCCAGCCGCCGACATGTCCGACGACTATAGGGTCGTCCGCACGACCCCGGGACTAGATTGGCCCGCCACCGTCATGTCCGAAGACAATAGGGTCGTCCCCACGACCACGGGCCAAAGTTGGCCAGCCGCCGACATGTTCGACGACTATAGGGTCGTCCCCACGGCCCCGGGACTAGGATGGCCCGCCGCCGACTTTTCCGACGACTATAGGGTCGTCCCCACGACCCCGGGACTAGGTTGGACCGCCACCGTCATGTCCGACGAGTATAGGGTCGTCCCCGCGACCCCGGGACTAGGATGGTCCGCCGCCGACTTGTCCGACGACTATAGGGTCGTCCCTACCACCCCGGGACTAGGTTGGCCGGCCTCCGACATATCCGACGACTGTATCGTCGTCCCCACGACCACAGGCCAAAGTTGGCCAGCCGCCGACATGTTCGACGAATATAGGGTCGTCCCCACCACCCCGGAACTAGATTGGCCCGCCACCGTCATGTCCGACGAGTATTGGGTCGTCCCCACGACCCCGGGAATAGGATGGCCCGCCGCCGACTTGTCCGACGACTATAGGGTCGTCCCCACGACCCCGGGTTTAGGTTGGCCCGCCGCCAACATGTCCGACGACTATAGGGTCGTCCCCACGACCACGGGCCAAAGTTGGCCAGCCGCCGACATGTTCGACGACTATAGGGTCGTCCCCACGACCCCGGGACTAGGATGGCCCGCCGCCGACTTTTCCGACGACTATAGGGTCGTCCCCACGACCCCGGGACTAGGTTGGACCGCCACCGTCATGTCCGACGAGTATAGGGTCGTCCCCGCGACCCCGGGACTAGGATGGTCCGCCGCCGACTTGTCCGACGACTATAGGGTCGTCCCTACCACCCCGGGACTAGGTTGGCAAGCCTCCGACATATCCGACGACTATTGGTTCGTCCCCACGACCACGGGCCAAAGTTGGCCAGCCGCCGACATGTCCGACGACTATAGGGTCGTCCCCACGACCCCGGGACTAGGTTGGCCCGCCGCCAACATGTCCGACGACTATAGGGTCGTCCCCACGAACCCGGGACTAGATTGGCCCGCCACCGTCATGTCTGACGAGTATAGGGTCGTCCCCACGACCCCGGGACTAGGATGGCCCGCCGCCGACTTGTCCGACGACTATAGGGTCGACCCTACCACCCCGGGATTAGATTGACCCGCCACCATCATATCCGACGACTATAGGGTCGTCCCCACGACCCCGGGACTAGATTGGCCCGCCACCATCATATCCGACGACTCTAGGGTCGTCCCCACGACCACAGGCCAAAGTTGGCCAGCCGCCGACATGTTCGACGACTATATGGTCGTCCTCACGACCCCGGAACTAGATTGGCCCGCCACCGTCTTGTCCGACGAGTATAGGGGCGTCCCCTCGACCCCGGGACTAGGATGGCCCGCCGCCGACTTGTCCGACGACTATAGGGTCGTCCCCACGAACCCGGGACTAGATTGGCCCGCCACCGTCATGTCTGACGAGTATAGGGTCGTCCCCACGACCCCGGGACTAGGATGGCCCGCCGCCGACTTGTCCGACGACTATAGGGTCGACCCTACCACCCCGGGATTAGATTGACCCGCCACCATCATATCCGACGACTATAGGGTCGTCCCCACGACCCCGGGACTAGATTGGCCCGCCACCATCATATCCGACGACTCTAGTGTCGTCCCCACGACCACAGGCCAAAGTTGGCCAGCCCCCGACATGTTCGACGACTATATGGTCGTCCTCACGACCCCGGAACTAGATTGGCCCGCCACCGTCTTGACCGACGACTGTAGGGTCGTCCCCACGACCCCGGGACTAGATTGGCCCGCCACCATCATATCCGACGACTCTAGGGTCGTCCCCACGACCACAGGCCAAAGTTGGCCAGCCCCCGACATGTTCGACGACTATATGGTCGTCCTCACGACCCCGGAACTAGATTGGCCCGCCACCGTCTTGTCCGACGAGTATAGGGGCGTCCCCTCGACCCCGGGACTAGGATGGCCCGCCGCCGACTTGTCCGACGACTATAGGATCGTCCCTACCACCCCGGGACTAGGTTGACCAGCCTCCGACATATCCGACGACTATAGGGTCGTCCCCACGACCACAGGCCAAAGTTGGCCAGACGCCGACATGTTCGACGACTATAGGGTCGTCCCCACGACCCCGGAACTAGATTGGCCCGCCACCGTCATGTCCGACGAGTATTGGGTCGTCCCCACGACCCCGGGACTAGGATGGCCCGCCGCCGACTTGTCCGACGACTATAGGGTCGTCCCTACCACCCAGGGACTAGGTTGGCAAGCCTCCGACATATCCGACGACTATTGGTTCGTCCCCACGACCACGGGCCAAAGTTGGCCAGCCGCCGACATGTCCGACGACTATAGGGTCGTCCCCACGACCCCGGGACTAGATTGGCCCGCCACCGTCATGTCCGACGACAATAGGGTCGTCCCCACGACCACGGGCCATAGTTGGCCAGCCGCCGACATGTTCGACGACTATAGGGTCGTCCCCACGACCCCGGGACTAGGATGGCCCGCCGCCGACTTTTCCGACGACTATAGGGTCGTCCCCACGACCACGGGCCAAAGTTGGCCAGCCGCCAACATGTCCGACGACGATACGGTCGTCCCCACGACCACGGGACTAGGTTGGCCCGCCGCCGACTTGTCCGACGACTATAGGGTCGTCCCCACGATCCCGGGACTAGGTTGGCCAGCCGCCGACATGTCCGACGACGATAGGGTCGTCCCCACGACCCCGGGACTAGATTGGCCAGGCGCCAACATGTCCGACGACTATAGGGTCGTCCCCACGACCCCGGGACTAGGTTGGCCAGCCGCCAACATGTCCGACGACTATAGGGTCGTCCCCACGACCCCGGGACTAGATTGGCCCGCCACCATAATGTCCGACGACTATAGGGTCCTCCCCACGACCCCGGGACTAGGTTGGCCAGGCGCCAACATGTCCGACGACTATAGGGTCGTCCCCACGACCCCGGGACTAGGTTGGCCAGCCGCCAACATGTCCGACGACGATACGGTCGTCCCCACGACCACGGGACTAGGTTGGCCCGCCGCCGTCTTGTCCGACGACTATAGGGTCGTCCCCACGACCCCGGGACAAGGTTGGCCCGCCGCCGACTTGTCCGACGACTATAGGGTCGTCCCCTCGACCCCGGGGCTAGATTGCCCCGGCACCGTAACGTCCGACGACTATAGGGTCGTCCCCACGAGCCCGGGACTAGGTTGGCCCGCCGCCGACTTGTCCGACGACTATAGGGTCGTCCCTACCACCCCGGAACTAGATTGCCCCGGCACCGTCACGTCCGACGACTATAGGGTCGTCCCCACGACCCCGGGACTAGGTTGGCCCGCCGCCGACTTGTCCGACGACTATAGGGTCGTCCCCTCGACCCCGGGGCTAGATTGCCCCGGCACCGTCACGTCCGACGACTATAGGGTCGTCCCCACGACCCCGGGACTAGGATGGCCCGCCGCCGACTTGTCCGACGACTATAGGGTCGTCCCCACGACCCCGGGTTTAGGTTGGCCCGCCGCCAACATGTCCGACGACTATAGGGTCGTCCCCACGACCACAGGCCAAAGTTGGCCAGCCCCCGACATGTTCAACGACTATAGGGTCGTCCTCACGACCCCGGGACTAGGATGGCCCGCCGCCGACTTGTCCGTCGACTATAGGATCGTCCCTACCACCCCGGGACTAGGTTGACCAGCCTCCGACATATCCGACGACTATTGGTTCGTCCCCACGACCACGGGCCAAAGTTGGCCAGCCGCCGACATGTCCGACGACTATAGGGTCGTCCGCACGACCCCGGGACTAGATTGGCCCGCCACCGTCATGTCCGAAGACAATAGGGTCGTCCCCACGACCACGGGCCAAAGTTGCCCAGCCGCCGGCATGTCCGACGACTATAGGGTCGTCCCCACGACCCCGGAACTAGATTGGCCCGCCACCGTCATGTCCGACGAGTATAGGGTCGTCCCCACGACCACGGGCCAAAGCTGCCCAGCCGCCGAATTGTCCGACGACTATAGGGTCGTCCCTACCACCCCGGGACTAGGTTGGCCGGCCTCCGACATATCCGACGACTGTAGGTTCGTCCCCACGACCACAGGCCAAAGTTGGCCAGCCGCCGACATGTTCGACGACTATAGGGTCGTCCCCACCACCCCGGAACTAGATTGGCCCGCCACCGTCATGTCCGACGAGTATTGAGTCGTCCCCACGACCCCGGGACTAGGATGGCCCGCCGCCGACTTGTCCGACGACTATAGGGTCGTCCCCACGACCCCGGGTTTAGGTTGGCCCGCCGCCAACATGTCCGATGACTATAGGGTCGTCCCCACGACCACAGGCCAAAGTTGGCCAGCCCCCGACATGTTCGACGACTATAGGGTCGTCCTCACGACCCCGGAACTAGATTGGCCCGCCACCGTCGTGTCCGACGAGTATAGGGGCGTCCCCTCGACCCCGGGACTAGGATGGCCCGCCGCCGACTTGTCCGTCGACTATAGGATCGTCCCTACCACCCCGGGACTAGGTTGACCAGCCTCCGACATATCCGACGACTATTGGGTCGTCCCCACGACCACGGGCCAAAGTTGGCCAGCCGCCGACATGTCCGACGACTATAGGGTCGTCCCCACGACCCCGGGACTAGGTTGGCCCGCCGCCAACATGTCCGACGACTATAGGGTCGTCCCCACGAACCCGGGACTAGATTGGCCCGCCACCGTCATGTCTGACGAGTATAGGGTCGTACCCACGACCCCGGGACTAGGATGGCCCGCCGCCGACTTGTCCGACGACTATAGGGTCGACCCTACCACCCCGGGATTAGATTGACCCGCCACCATCATATCCGACGACTATAGGGTCGTCCCCACGACCCCGGGACTAGATTGGCCCGCCACCATCATATCCGACGACTCTAGGGTCGTACCCACGACCACAGGCCAAAGTTGGCCAGCCCCCGACATGTTCGACGACTATATGGTCGTCCTCACGACCCCGGAACTAGTTTGGCCCGCCACCGTCTTGTCCGACGAGTATAGGGGCGTCCCCTCGACCCCGGGACTAGGATGGCCCGCCGCCGACTTGTCCGACGACTATAGGATCGTCCCTACCACCCCGGGACTAGGTTGACCAGCCTCCGACATATCCGACGACTATAGGGTCGTGCCCACGACCACAGGCCAAAGTTGGCCAGACGCCGACATGTTCGACGACTATAGGGTCGTCCCCACGGCCCCGGAACTAGATTGGCCCGCCACCGTCATGTCCGACGAGTATTGGGTCGTCCCCACGACCACGGGCCAAAGTTGGCCAGCCGCCGACATGTCCGACGACTATAGGGTCGTCCCCACGACCCCGGGACTAGGTTGGACCGCCACCGTCATGTCCGACGACTATAGGGTCGTCCCCACGACACCGGGACTAGGTTGGCTCGCCGCCGACTTGTCCGACGACTATAGGGTCGTCCCCACGACCCCGGGACTAGGTTGGCCAGCCGCCAACATGTCCGACGACGATACGGTCGTCCCCACGACCACGGGACTAGGTTGGCCCGCCGCCGACTTGTCCGACGACTATAGGGTCGTCCCCACGATCCCGGGACTAGGTTGGCCAGCCGCCGACATGTTCGACGACTATAGGGTCGTCCCCACGACCCCGGGACTAGGATGGCCCGCCGCCGACTTTTCCGACGACTATAGGGTCGTCCCCACGACCCCGGGACTAGGTTGGACCGCCACCGTCATGTCCGACGAGTATAGGGTCGTCCCCGCGACCCCGGGACTAGGATGGTCCGCCGCCGACTTGTCCGACGACTATAGGGTCGTCCCTACCACCCCGGGACTAGGTTGGCAAGCCTCCGACATATCCGACGACTATTGGTTCGTCCCCACGACCACGGGCCAAAGTTGGCCAGCCGCCGACATGTCCGACGACTATAGGGTCGTCCCCACGACCCCGGGACTAGGTTGGCCCGCCGCCAACATGTCCGACGACTATAGGGTCGTCCCCACGAACCCGGGACTAGATTGGCCCGCCACCGTCATGTCTGACGAGTATAGGGTCGTCCCCACGACCCCGGGACTAGGATGGCCCGCCGCCGACTTGTCCGACGACTATAGGGTCGACCCTACCACCCCGGGATTAGATTGACCCGCCACCATCATATCCGACGACTATAGGGTCGTCCCCACGACCCCGGGACTAGATTGGCCCGCCACCATCATATCCGACGACTCTAGGGTCGTCCCCACGACCACAGGCCAAAGTTGGCCAGCCGCCGACATGTTCGACGACTATATGGTCGTCCTCACGACCCCGGAACTAGATTGGCCCGCCACCGTCTTGTCCGACGAGTATAGGGGCGTCCCCTCGACCCCGGGACTAGGATGGCCCGCCGCCGACTTGTCCGACGACTATAGGGTCGTCCCCACGAACCCGGGACTAGATTGGCCCGCCACCGTCATGTCTGACGAGTATAGGGTCGTCCCCACGACCCCGGGACTAGGATGGCCCGCCGCCGACTTGTCCGACGACTATAGGGTCGACCCTACCACCCCGGGATTAGATTGACCCGCCACCATCATATCCGACGACTATAGGGTCGTCCCCACGACCCCGGGACTAGATTGGCCCGCCACCATCATATCCGACGACTCTAGTGTCGTCCCCACGACCACAGGCCAAAGTTGGCCAGCCCCCGACATGTTCGACGACTATATGGTCGTCCTCACGACCCCGGAACTAGATTGGCCCGCCACCGTCTTGACCGACGACTGTAGGGTCGTCCCCACGACCCCGGGACTAGATTGGCCCGCCACCATCATATCCGACGACTCTAGGGTCGTCCCCACGACCACAGGCCAAAGTTGGCCAGCCCCCGACATGTTCGACGACTATATGGTCGTCCTCACGACCCCGGAACTAGATTGGCCCGCCACCGTCTTGTCCGACGAGTATAGGGGCGTCCCCTCGACCCCGGGACTAGGATGGCCCGCCGCCGACTTGTCCGACGACTATAGGATCGTCCCTACCACCCCGGGACTAGGTTGACCAGCCTCCGACATATCCGACGACTATAGGGTCGTCCCCACGACCACAGGCCAAAGTTGGCCAGACGCCGACATGTTCGACGACTATAGGGTCGTCCCCACGACCCCGGGACTAGGATGGCCCGCCGCCGACTTGTCCGACGACTATAGGGTCGTCCCTACCACCCAGGGACTAGGTTGGCAAGCCTCCGACATATCCGACGACTATTGGTTCGTCCCCACGACCACGGGCCAAAGTTGGCCAGCCGCCGACATGTCCGACGACTATAGGGTCGTCCCCACGACCCCGGGACTAGATTGGCCCGCCACCGTCATGTCCGACGACAATAGGGTCGTCCCCACGACCACGGGCCATAGTTGGCCAGCCGCCGACATGTTCGACGACTATAGGGTCGTCCCCACGACCCCGGGACTAGGATGGCCCGCCGCCGACTTTTCCGACGACTATAGGGTCGTCCCCACGACCACGGGCCAAAGTTGGCCAGCCGCCAACATGTCCGACGACGATACGGTCGTCCCCACGACCACGGGACTAGGTTGGCCCGCCGCCGACTTGTCCGACGACTATAGGGTCGTCCCCACGATCCCGGGACTAGGTTGGCCAGCCGCCGACATGTCCGACGACGATAGGGTCGTCCCCACGACCCCGGGACTAGATTGGCCAGGCGCCAACATGTCCGACGACTATAGGGTCGTCCCCACGACCCCGGGACTAGGTTGGCCAGCCGCCAACATGTCCGACGACTATAGGGTCGTCCCCACGACCCCGGGACTAGATTGGCCCGCCACCATAATGTCCGACGACTATAGGGTCCTCCCCACGACCCCGGGACTAGGTTGGCCAGGCGCCAACATGTCCGACGACTATAGGGTCGTCCCCACGACCCCGGGACTAGGTTGGCCAGCCGCCAACATGTCCGACGACGATACGGTCGTCCCCACGACCACGGGACTAGGTTGGCCCGCCGCCGACTTGTCCGACGACTATAGGGTCGTCCCCACGACCCCGGGACAAGGTTGGCCCGCCGCCGACTTGTCCGACGACAATAGGGTCGTCCCCTCGACCCCGGGGCTAGATTGCCCCGGCACCGTAACGTCCGACGACTATAGGGTCGTCCCCACGAGCCCGGGACTAGGTTGGCCCGCCGCCGACTTGTCCGACGACTATAGGGTCGTCCCTACCACCCCGGAACTAGATTGCCCCGGCACCGTCACGTCCGACGACTATAGGGTCGTCCCCACGACCCCGGGACTAGGTTGGCCCGCCGCCGACTTGTCCGACGACTATAGGGTCGTCCCCTCGACCCCGGGGCTAGAGTGCCCCGGCACCGTCACGTCCGACGACTATAGGGTCGTCCCCACGACCCCGGGACTAGGATGGCCCGCCGCCGACTTGTCCGACGACTATAGGGTCGTCCCCACGACCCCGGGTTTAGGTTGGCCCGCCGCCAACATGTCCGACGACTATAGGGTCGTCCCCACGACCACAGGCCAAAGTTGGCCAGCCCCCGACATGTTCAACGACTATAGGGTCGTCCTCACGACCCCGGGACTAGGATGGCCCGCCGCCGACTTGTCCGTCGACTATAGGATCGTCCCTACCACCCCGGGACTAGGTTGACCAGCCTCCGACATATCCGACGACTATTGGTTCGTCCCCACGACCACGGGCCAAAGTTGGCCAGCCGCCGACATGTCCGACGACTATAGGGTCGTCCGCACGACCCCGGGACTAGATTGGCCCGCCACCGTCATGTCCGAAGACAATAGGGTCGTCCCCACGACCACGGGCCAAAGTTGCCCAGCCGCCGGCATGTCCGACGACTATAGGGTCGTCCCCACGACCCCGGAACTAGATTGGCCCGCCACCGTCATGTCCGACGAGTATAGGGTCGTCCCCACGACCACGGGCCAAAGCTGCCCAGCCGCCGAATTGTCCGACGACTATAGGGTCGTCCCTACCACCCCGGGACTAGGTTGGCCGGCCTCCGACATATCCGACGACTGTAGGTTCGTCCCCACGACCACAGGCCAAAGTTGGCCAGCCGCCGACATGTTCGACGACTATAGGGTCGTCCCCACCACCCCGGAACTAGATTGGCCCGCCACCGTCATGTCCGACGAGTATTGAGTCGTCCCCACGACCCCGGGACTAGGATGGCCCGCCGCCGAGTTGTCCGACGACTATAGGGTCGTCCCCACGACCCCGGGTTTAGGTTGGCCCGCCGCCAACATGTCCGATGACTATAGGGTCGTCCCCACGACCACAGGCCAAAGTTGGCCAGCCCCCGACATGTTTGACGACTATAGGGTCGTCCTCACGACCCCGGAACTAGATTGGCCCGCCACCGTCGTGTCCGACGAGTATAGGGGCGTCCCCTCGACCCCGGGACTAGGATGGCCCGCCGCCGACTTGTCCGTCGACTATAGGATCGTCCCTACCACCCCGGGACTAGGTTGACCAGCCTCCGACATATCCGACGACTATTGGGTCGTCCCCACGACCACGGGCCAAAGTTGGCCAGCCGCCGACATGTCCGACGACTATAGGGTCGTCCCCACGACCCCGGGACTAGGTTGGCCCGCCGCCAACATGTCCGACGACTATAGGGTCGTCCCCACGAACCCGGGACTAGATTGGCCCGCCACCGTCATGTCTGACGAGTATAGGGTCGTCCCCACGACCCCGGGACTAGGATGGCCCGCCGCCGACTTGTCCGACGACTATAGGGTCGACCCTACCACCCCGGGATTAGATTGACCCGCCACCATCATATCCGACGACTATAGGGTCGTCCCCACGACCCCGGGACTAGATTGGCCCGCCACCATCATATCCGACGACTCTAGGGTCGTACCCACGACCACAGGCCAAAGTTGGCCAGCCCCCGACATGTTCGACGACTATATGGTCGTCCTCACGACCCCGGAACTAGTTTGGCCCGCCACCGTCTTGTCCGACGAGTATAGGGGCGTCCCCTCGACCCCGGGACTAGGATGGCCCGCCGCCGACTTGTCCGACGACTATAGGATTGTCCCTACCACCCCGGGACTAGGTTGACCAGCCTCCGACATATCCGACGACTATAGGGTCGTGCCCACGACCACAGGCCAAAGTTGGCCAGACGCCGACATGTTCGACGACTATAGGGTCGTCCCCACGGCCCCGGAACTAGATTGGCCCGCCACCGTCATGTCCGACGAGTATTGGGTCGTCCCCACGACCACGGGCCAAAGTTGGCCAGCCGCCGACATGTCCGACGACTATAGGGTCGTCCCCACGACCCCGGGACTAGGTTGGACCGCCACCGTCATGTCCGACGACTATAGGGTCGTCCCCACGACACCGGGACTAGGTTGGCTCGCCGCCGACTTGTCCGACGACTATAGGGTCGTCCCCACGACCCCGGGACTAGGTTGGCCAGCCGCCAACATGTCCGACGACGATACGGTCGTCCCCACGACCACGGGACTAGGTTGGCCCGCCGCCGACTTGTCCGACGACTATAGGGTCGTCCCCACGATCCCGGGACTAGGTTGGCCAGCCGCCGACATGTCCGACGACTATAGGGTCGTCCCCACGACCCCGGGACTAGATTGGCCAGGCGCCAATATGTCCGACGACTATAGGGTCGTCCCCACGACCCCGGGACTAGGTTGGCCAGCCGCCAACATGTCCGACGACTATAGGGTCGTCCCCACGACCCCGGGACTAGATTGGCCCGCCACCATAATGTCCGACGAATATAGGGTCCTCCCCACGACCCCGGGACTAGGTTGGCCAGGCGCCAACATGTCCGACGACTATAGGGTCGTCCCCACGACCCCGGGACTAGGTTGGCCAGCCGCCAACATGTCCGACGACGATACGGTCGTCCCCACGACCACGGGACTAGGTTGGCCCGCCGCCGACTTGTCCGACGACTATAGGGTCGTCCCTACGACCCTGGGCCTACGTTGGCCCGCCGCCAACATGTCCGAAGACTATAGGGTCGTCCCCACGACCCCCGGACTAGATTGCCCCGCCACCGTCATGTCCGACGACTATAGGGTCGCCTCCACGACCCCGGGACTAGGTTGGCCCGCCGCCGACTTGTCCGACGACTATAGGGTCGCCCCTACCACCCCGGGACTAGGATGGCCCGCCGCCGACTTGTCCGACGACTATAGGGTCGCCCCTACCACCCCGGGACTAGGTTGGCCGGCCTCCGACATATCCGACGACTGTAGGTTCGTCCCCACGACCACAGGCCACAGTTGGCCAGCCGCCGACATGTTCGACGACTATAGGGTCGTCCCCACCACCCCGGAACTAGATTGGCCCGCCACCGTCATGTCCGACGAGTATTGAGTCGTCCCCACGACCCCGGGACTAGGATGGCCCGCCGCCGACTTGTCCGACGACTATAGGGTCGTCCCCACGACCCCGGGTTTAGGTTGGCTCGCCGCCAACATGTCCGATGACTATAGGGTCGTCCCCACGACCACAGGCCAAAGTTGGCCAGCCCCCGACATGTTCGACGACTATAGGGTCGTCCTCACGACCCCGGAACTAGATTGGCCCGCCACCGTCGTGTCCGACGAGTATAGGGGCGTCCCCTCGACCCCGGGACTAGGATGGCCCGCCGCCGACTTGTCCGTCGACTATAGGATCGTCCCTACCACCCCGGGACTAGGTTGACCAGCCTCCGACATATCCGACGACTATTGGTTCGTCCCCACGACCACGGGCCAAAGTTGGCCAGCCGCCGACAGGTCCGACGACTATAGGGTCGTCCGCACGACCCCGGGACTAGATTGGCCCGCCACCGTCATGTCCGAAGACAATAGGGTCGTCCCCACGACCACGGGCCAAAGTTGGCCAGCCGCCGACATGTTCGACGACTATAGGGTCGTCCGCACGACCCCGGGACTAGGATGGCCCGCCGCCGACTTTTCCGACGACTATAGGGTCGTCCCCACGACCCCGGGACTAGGTTGGACCGCCACCGTCATGTCCGACGAGTATAGGGTCGTCCCCGCGACCCCGGGACTAGGATGGCCCGCCGCCGGCTTGTCCGACGACTATAGGGTCGTCCCTACCACCCCGGGACTAGGTTGGCCGGCCTCCGACATATCCGACGACTGTATCGTCGTCCCCACGACCACAGGCCAAAGTTGGCCAGCCGCCGACATGTTCGACGACTATAGGGTCGTCCCCACCACCCCGGAACTAGATTGGCCCGCCACCGTCATGTCCGACGAGTATTGGGTCGTCCCCACGACCCCGGGACTAGGATGGCCCGCCGCCGACTTGTCTGACGACTATAGGGTCGTCCCCACGACCACGGGCCAAAGTTGCCCAGCCGCCGGCATGTCCGACGACTATAGGGTCGTCCCCACCACCCCGGAACTAGATTGGCCCGCCACCGTCATGTCCGACGAGTATTGTGTCGTCCCCACGACCCCGGGTCTAGATTGGCCCGCCACCGCCATGTCCGACGACTATAGGGTCGTCCCCACGACCACGGGCCAAAGTTGCCCAGCCGCCGGCATGTCCGACGACTATAGGGTCGTCCCCACGACCCCGGAACTAGATTGGCCCGCCACCGTCATGTCCGACGAGTATAGGGTCGTCCCCACGACCACGGGCCAAAGCTGCACAGCCGCCGACTTGTCCGACGACTATAGGGTCGTCCCTACCTCCCCGGGACTAGGTTGGCCAGCTGCCGACATGTCCGACGACTATGGGGTCGTCCCCACGACCCCCGGGCTAGATTGGCCGGCCACCGTCATGTCCGACGACTATAGGGTCGTCCCCACGACCCCGGGACTAGGTTGGCTCGTCGCCGACTTGTCCGACGACTATAGGGTCGTCCCCACGACCCCGGGACTAGGTTGGCCAGCCGCCAACATGTCCGACGACGATACGGTCGTCCCCACGACCGCGGGACTAGGTTGGCCCGCCGCCGACTTGTCCGACGACTATAGGGTCGTCCCCACGATCCCGGGACTAGGTTGGCCAGCCGCCGACATGTCCGACGACTATAGGGTCGTCCCCACGACCCCGGGACTAGATTGGCCAGGCGCCAATATGTCCGACGACTATAGGGTCGTCCCCACGACCCCGGGACTAGGTTGGCCAGCCGCTAACATGTCCGACGACTATAGGGTCGTCCCCACGACCCCGGGACTAGATTGGCCCGCCACCATAATGTCCGACGAATATAGGGTCCTCCCCACGACCCCGGGACTAGGTTGGCCAGGCGCCAACATGTCCGACGACTATAGGGTCGTCCCCACGACCCCGGGACTAGGTTGGCCAGCCGCCAACATGTCCGACGACGATACGGTCGTCCCCACGACCACGGGACTAGGTTGGCCCGCCGCCGACTTGTCCGACGACTATAGGGTCGTCCCTACGACCCTGGGCCTACGTTGGCCCGCCGCCAACATGTCCGAAGACTATAGGGTCGTCCCCACGACCCCCGGACTAGATTGCCCCGCCACCGTCATGTCCGACGACTATAGGGTCGCCTCCACGACCCCGGGACTAGGATGGCCCGCCGCCGACTTGTCCGACGACTATAGGGTCGCCCCTACCACCCCGGGACTAGGTTGGCCGGCCTCCGACATATCCGACGACTGTAGGTTCGTCCCCACGACCACAGGCCACAGTTGGCCAGCCGCCGACATGTTCGACGACTATAGGGTCGTCCCCACCACCCCGGAACTAGATTGGCCCGCCACCGTCATGTCCGACGAGTATTGAGTCGTCCCTACGACCCCGGGACTAGGATGGCCCGCCGCCGACTTGTCCGACGACTATAGGGTCGTCCCCACGACCCCGGGACTAGGTTGGCCCGCCGCCGACTTGTCCGACGACTATAGGGTCGTCCCCTCGACCCCGGGGCTAGATTGCCCCGGCACCGTAACGTCCGACGACTATAGGGTCGTCCCCACGAGCCCGGGACTAGGTTGGCCAGCCGCCGACTTGTCCGACGACTATAGGGTCGTCCCTACCACCCCGGAACTAGATTGCCCCGGCACCGTCACGTCCGACGACTATAGGGTCGTCCCCACGACCCCGGGACTAGGTTGGCCCGCCGCCGACTTGTCCGACGACTATAGGGTCGTCCCCTCGACCCCGGGGCTAGATTGCCCCGGCACCGTCACGTCCGACGACTATAGGGTCGTCCCCACGACCCCGGGACTAGGATGGCCCGCCGCCGACTTGTCCGACGACTATAGGGTCGTCCCCACGACCCCGGGTTTAGGTTGGCCCGCCGCCAACATGTCCGACGACTATAGGGTCGTCCCCACGACCACAGGCCAAAGTTGGCCAGCCCCCGACATGTTCGACGACTATAGGGTCGTCCTCACGACCCCGGGACTAGGATGGCCCGCCGCCGACTTGTCCGTCGACTATAGGATCGTCCCTACCACCCCGGGACTAGGTTGACCAGCCTCCGACATATCCGACGACTATTGGTTCGTCCCCACGACCACGGGCCAAAGTTGGCCAGCCGCCGACATGTCCGACGACTATAGGGTCGTCCGCACGACCCCGGGACTAGATTGGCCCGCCACCGTCATGTCCGAAGACAATAGGGTCGTCCCCACGACCACGGGCCAAAGTTGGCCAGCCGCCGACATGTTCGACGACTATAGGGTCGTCCCCACGACCCCGGGACTAGGATGGCCCGCCGCCGACTTTTCCGACGACTATAGGGTCGTCCCCACGACCCCGGGACTAGGTTGGACCGCCACCGTCATGTCCGACGAGTATAGGGTCGTCCCCGCGACCCCGGGACTAGGATGGCCCGCCGCCGACTTGTCCGACGACTATAGGGTCGTCCCTACCACCCCGGGACTAGGTTGGCCGGCCTCCGACATATCCGACGACTGTATCGTCGTCCCCACGACCACAGGCCAAAGTTGGCCAGCCGCCGACATGTTCGACGACTATAGGGTCGTCCCCACCACCCCGGAACTAGATTGGCCCGCCACCGTCATGTCCGACGAGTATTGGGTCGTCCGCACGACCCCGGGACTAGGATGGCCCGCCGCCGACTTGTCCGACGACTATAGGGTCGCCCCTACCACCCCGGGACTAGGTTGGCCCGCCGCCGACTGGTCCGACGACTATAGGGTCGTCCCCACGACCACGGGCCAAAGTTGCCCAGCCGCCGGCATGTCCGACGACTATAGGGTCGTCCCCACGACCCCGGAACTAGATTGGCCCGCCACCGTCATGTCCGACGAGTATAGGGTCGTCCCCACGACCACGGGCCAAAGCTGCCCAGCCGCCGACTTGTCCGACGACTATAGGGTCGTCCCTACCTCCCCGGGACTAGGTTGGCCAGCTGCCGACATGTCCGACGACTATGGGGTCGTCCCCACGACCCCCGGGCTAGATTGGCCGGCCACCGTCATGTCCGACGACTATAGGGTCGTCCCCACGACCCCGGGACTAGGTTGGCTCGCCGCCGACTTGTCCGACGACTATAGGGTCGTCCCCACGACCACTGGCCAAAGTTGCCCAGCCGCCGACATGTCCGACGACTATAGGGTCGTCCCCACGATCCCGGGACTAGGTTGGCCCGCCGCCGACTTGTCCGACGACTATAGGGTCGTCCCCACGACCACGGGCCAAAGTTGCCCAGCCGCCGACATGTCCGACGACTATAGGGTCGTACCCACGACCCCGGGACTAGGTTGACCCGCCACCGTCATGTCCGACGACTATAGGGTCGTCCCCACGACCACGGGCCAAAGTTGCCCAGCCGCCGACATGTCCGACGACTATAGGGTCGTCCCCACGACCCCGGGATTAAGTTGGCCAGCCGCCGACATGTCCGACGACTATGGGATCGTCCCCACGACCACGGGCCAAAGTTGCCCAGCCGCCGGCATGCCCGACGACTATAGGTTCGTCCCTCCCACCCCGGAACTAGGTTGGCCAGCCGCCGACATGTCCGTTGACTATAGGTTCGTCCCCACGACCCCGGGGCTAGATTGGCTCGCCACCGTCATTTCCGACGGCTATAGGGTCGTCCCCACGACCCCGGGACTAGGTTGGCCCGCCGCCGACTTGTCCGACGACTATAGGGTCGTCCCCACGACCACGGGCCAAAGTTGCCCAGCCGCCGACATGTCCGACGACTATAGGGTCGTCCCCACGACCCCGGGATTAAGTTGGACAGCCGCCGACATGTCCGACGACTATGGGGTCGTCCCCACGACCACGGGCCAAAGTTGGGCAGCCGCCGACATGTCCGACGACTATAGGGTCGTCCCCACGACCCCGGGACTAGATTGGCCAGCCACCGTCATGTCCGACGACTATAGGGTCGTCCCCACGACCCCGGGACTAGGTTGGCCCGCCGCCGACTTGTCCGACGACTATAGGTTCGTCCCCACGACCCCCGGACTAGATTGACCCGCCACCGTCATGTCCGACGACTATAGGGTCGTCTCCACGATCCCGGGACTAGGTTGGCTCGCCGCCGACTTGTCCGACGATTATAGGGTCGTCCCCACGACCCCGGGACTAGGTTGGCCCGCCGCCGACTTGTCCGACGACTATAGGGTCGTCCCTCCCACCCCGGAACTAGGTTGGCCAGCCGCCGACATGTCCGTTGACTATAGGTTCGTCCCCACGACCCCGGGGCTAGATTGGCTCGCCACCGTCATGTCCGACGACTATAGGGTCGTCCCCACGACCACGGGCCAAAGTTGCATAGCCGCCGACATGTCCGACGACTATAGGGTCGTCCCCACGACCCCGGGATTAAGTTGGCCAGCCGCCGACATGTCCGACGACTATGGGATCGTCCCCACGACCACGGGCCAAAGTTGGTCAGCCGCCGACATGTCCGACGACTATAGGGTCGTCCCCACGACCCCGGGACTAGATTGGCCAGCCGCCGACATGTCCGACGACTATAGGGTCGTCTCCACGACCCCGGGACTAGGTTCGCCCGCCGCCGACTTGTCCGACGACTATAGGGTCGCCCCCCGACCCCGGGACTAGGTTGGCCAGCCGCCGACTTGTCCGACGACTATAGGTTCGTCCCCACGACCCCCGGACTAGATTGACCCGCCACCGTCATGTCCGACGACTATAGGGTCGTCTCCACGACCCCGGGACTAGGTTGGCTCGCCGCCGACTTGTCCGACGACTATAGGGTCGTCCCCACGACCACGGGCCAAAGTTGGTCAGCCGCCGACATGTCCGACGACTATAGGGTCGTCCCCACGACCCCGGGACTAGATTGGCCAGCCGCCGACATGTCCGACGACTATAGGGTCGTCTCCACGACCCCGGGACTAGGTTGGCCAGCCGCCGACTTGTCCGACGACTATAGGGTCGTCCCCACGACCCCGGGACTAGATTGGCCAGCCGCCGACATGTCCGACGACTATAGGGTCGTCTCCACGACCCCGGGACTAGGTTGGCCCGCCGCCGACTTGTCCGACGATTATAGGGTCGTCCCCACGACCCCGGGACTAGGTTGGCCAGCCGCCGACATGTCCGACGACTATGGGGTCGTCCCCACGACCACGGGCCAAAGTTGGTCAGCCGCCGACATGTCCGACGACTATAGGGTCGTCCCCACGGCCCCGGGACTAGATTGGCCAACCGCCGACATGTCCGACGACTATAGGGTCGTCTCCACGACCCCGGGACTAGGTTGGCCCGCCGCCGACTTGTCCGACGATTATAGGGTCGTCCCCACGACCCCGGGACTAGGTTGGCCAGCCGCCGACTTGTCCGACGACTATAGGGTCGTCCCCACGACCCCCGGACTAGATTGACCCGCCACCGTCATGTCCGTCGACTATAGGGTCGTCTCCACGACCCCGGGACTAGGTTGGCTCGCCGCCGACTTGTCCGGCGACTATAGGGTCGTCCCCACGACCCCGGGACTAGGTTGGCCCGCCGCCGACATGTCCGACGACTATAGGGTCGTCCCTCCCACCCCGGAACTAGGTTGGCCAGCCGCCGACATGTCCGACGACAATAGGGTCGTCCCCACCACCCCGGGGCTAGATTGGCCAGCCGCCGACTTGTCCGACGACTATAGGGTCGTCCCCACGACCCCGGGACTAGATTGACCCGCCACCGTCATGTCCGACGACTATAGGGTCGTCTCCACGACCCCGGGACTAGGTTGGCCCGCCGCCGACTTGTCCGACGACAATAGGGTCGTCCCCATGACCACGGGCCAAAGTTGCCCAGCCGCCGACATGTCCGACGACTATAGGGTCGTCCCCACGGCCCCGGGACTAGATTGGCCAGCCGCCGACATGTCCGACGACTATAGGGTCGTCTCCACGACCCCGGGACTAGGTTCGCCCGCCGCCGACTTGTCCGACGACTATAGGGTCGCCCCCCGACCCCGGGACTAGGTTGGCCAGCCGCCGACTTGTCCGACGACTATAGGGTCGTCCCCACGACCCCCGGACTAGATTGACCCGCCACCGTCATGTCCGACGACTATAGGGTCGTCTCCACGACCCCGGGACTAGGTTGGCCCACCGCCGACTTGTCCGACGATTATAGGGTCGTCCCCACGACCCCGGGACTAGGTTGGCCCGCCGCCGACTTGTCCGACGACTATAGGGTCGTCCCCTCGACCCCGGGGCTAGATTGCCCCGGCACCGTCACGTCCGACGACTATAGGGTCGTCCCCACGACCCCGGGACTAGGATGGCCCGCCGCCGACTTGTCCGACGACTATAGGGTCGTCCCCACGACCCCGGGTTTAGGTTGGCCCGCCGCCAACATGTCCGACGACTATAGGGTCGTCCCCACGACCACAGGCCAAAGTTGGCCAGCCCCCGACATGTTCGACGACTATAGGGTCGTCCTCACGACCCCGGGACTAGGATGGCCCGCCGCCGACTTGTCCGTCGACTATAGGATCGTCCCTACCACCCCGGGACTAGGTTGACCAGCCTCCGACATATCCGACGACTATTGGTTCGTCCCCACGACCACGGGCCAAAGTTGGCCAGCCGCCGACATGTCCGACGACTATAGGGTCGTCCGCACGACCCCGGGACTAGATTGGCCCGCCACCGTCATGTCCGAAGACAATAGGGTCGTCCCCACGACCACGGGCCAAAGTTGGCCAGCCGCCGACATGTTCGACGACTATAGGGTCGTCCCCACGACCCCGGGACTAGGATGGCCCGCCGCCGACTTTTCCGACGACTATAGGGTCGTCCCCACGACCCCGGGACTAGGTTGGACCGCCACCGTCATGTCCGACGAGTATAGGGTCGTCCCCGCGACCCCGGGACTAGGATGGCCCGCCGCCGACTTGTCCGACGACTATAGGGTCGTCCCTACCACCCCGGGACTAGGTTGGCCGGCCTCCGACATATCCGACGACTGTATCGTCGTCCCCACGACCACAGGCCAAAGTTGGCCAGCCGCCGACATGTTCGACGACTATAGGGTCGTCCCCACCACCCCGGAACTAGATTGGCCCGCCACCGTCATGTCCGACGAGTATTGGGTCGTCCGCACGACCCCGGGACTAGGATGGCCCGCCGCCGACTTGTCCGACGACTATAGGGTCGCCCCTACCACCCCGGGACTAGGTTGGCCCGCCGCCGACTGGTCCGACGACTATAGGGTCGTCCCCACGACCACGGGCCAAAGTTGCCCAGCCGCCGGCATGTCCGACGACTATAGGGTCGTCCCCACGACCCCGGAACTAGATTGGCCCGCCACCGTCATGTCCGACGAGTATAGGGTCGTCCCCACGACCACGGGCCAAAGCTGCCCAGCCGCCGACTTGTCCGACGACTATAGGGTCGTCCCTACCTCCCCGGGACTAGGTTGGCCAGCTGCCGACATGTCCGACGACTATGGGGTCGTCCCCACGACCCCCGGGCTAGATTGGCCGGCCACCGTCATGTCCGACGACTATAGGGTCGTCCCCACGACCCCGGGACTAGGTTGGCTCGCCGCCGACTTGTCCGACGACTATAGGGTCGTCCCCACGACCACTGGCCAAAGTTGCCCAGCCGCCGACATGTCCGACGACTATAGGGTCGTCCCCACGATCCCGGGACTAGGTTGGCCCGCCGCCGACTTGTCCGACGACTATAGGGTCGTCCCCACGACCACGGGCCAAAGTTGCCCAGCCGCCGACATGTCCGACGACTATAGGGTCGTACCCACGACCCCGGGACTAGGTTGACCCGCCACCGTCATGTCCGACGACTATAGGGTCGTCCCCACGACCACGGGCCAAAGTTGCCCAGCCGCCGACATGTCCGACGACTATAGGGTCGTCCCCACGACCCCGGGATTAAGTTGGCCAGCCGCCGACATGTCCGACGACTATGGGATCGTCCCCACGACCACGGGCCAAAGTTGCCCAGCCGCCGGCATGCCCGACGACTATAGGTTCGTCCCTCCCACCCCGGAACTAGGTTGGCCAGCCGCCGACATGTCCGTTGACTATAGGTTCGTCCCCACGACCCCGGGGCTAGATTGGCTCGCCACCGTCATTTCCGACGACTATAGGGTCGTCCCCACGACCCCGGGACTAGGTTGGCCCGCCGCCGACTTGTCCGACGACTATAGGGTCGTCCCCACGACCACGGGCCAAAGTTGCCCAGCCGCCGACATGTCCGACGACTATAGGGTCGTCCCCACGACCCCGGGATTAAGTTGGACAGCCGCCGACATGTCCGACGACTATGGGGTCGTCCCCACGACCACGGGCCAAAGTTGGGCAGCCGCCGACATGTCCGACGACTATAGGGTCGTCCCCACGACCCCGGGACTAGATTGGCCAGCCACCGTCATGTCCGACGACTATAGGGTCGTCCCCACGACCCCGGGACTAGGTTGGCCCGCCGCCGACTTGTCCGACGACTATAGGTTCGTCCCCACGACCCCCGGACTAGATTGACCCGCCACCGTCATGTCCGACGACTATAGGGTCGTCTCCACGATCCCGGGACTAGGTTGGCTCGCCGCCGACTTGTCCGACGATTATAGGGTCGTCCCCACGACCCCGGGACTAGGTTGGCCCGCCGCCGACTTGTCCGACGACTATAGGGTCGTCCCTCCCACCCCGGAACTAGGTTGGCCAGCCGCCGACATGTCCGTTGACTATAGGTTCGTCCCCACGACCCCGGGGCTAGATTGGCTCGCCACCGTCATGTCCGACGACTATAGGGTCGTCCCCACGACCACGGGCCAAAGTTGCATAGCCGCCGACATGTCCGAAGACTATAGGGTCGTCCCCACGACCCCGGGATTAAGTTGGCCAGCCGCCGACATGTCCGACGACTATGGGATCGTCCCCACGACCACGGGCCAAAGTTGGTCAGCCGCCGACATGTCCGACGACTATAGGGTCGTCCCCACGACCCCGGGACTAGATTGGCCAGCCGCCGACATGTCCGACGACTATAGGGTCGTCTCCACGACCCCGGGACTAGGTTCGCCCGCCGCCGACTTGTCCGACGACTATAGGGTCGCCCCCCGACCCCGGGACTAGGTTGGCCAGCCGCCGACTTGTCCGACGACTATAGGTTCGTCCCCACGACCCCCGGACTAGATTGACCCGCCACCGTCATGTCCGACGACTATAGGGTCGTCTCCACGACCCCGGGACTAGGTTGGCTCGCCGCCGACTTGTCCGACGACTATAGGGTCGTCCCCACGACCACGGGCCAAAGTTGGTCAGCCGCCGACATGTCCGACGACTATAGGGTCGTCCCCACGACCCCGGGACTAGATTGGCCAGCCGCCGACATGTCCGACGACTATAGGGTCGTCTCCACGACCCCGGGACTAGGTTGGCCAGCCGCCGACTTGTCCGACGACTATAGGGTCGTCCCCACGACCCCGGGACTAGATTGGCCAGCCGCCGACATGTCCGACGACTATAGGGTCGTCTCCACGACCCCGGGACTAGGTTGGCCCGCCGCCGACTTGTCCGACGATTATAGGGTCGTCCCCACGACCCCGGGACTAGGTTGGCCAGCCGCCGACATGTCCGACGACTATGGGGTCGTCCCCACGACCACGGGCCAAAGTTGGTCAGCCGCCGACATGTCCGACGACTATAGGGTCGTCCCCACGGCCCCGGGACTAGATTGGCCAACCGCCGACATGTCCGACGACTATAGGGTCGTCTCCACGACCCCGGGACTAGGTTGGCCCGCCGCCGACTTGTCCGACGATTATAGGGTCGTCCCCACGACCCCGGGACTAGGTTGGCCAGCCGCCGACTTGTCCGACGACTATAGGGTCGTCCCCACGACCCCCGGACTAGATTGACCCGCCACCGTCATGTCCGACGACTATAGGGTCGTCTCCACGACCCCGGGACTAGGTTGGCTCGCCGCCGACTTGTCCGACGACTATAGGGTCGTCCCCACGGCCCCGGGACTAGATTGGCCAACCGCCGACATGTCCGACGACTATAGGGTCGTCTCCACGACCCCGGGACTAGGTTGGCCCGCCGCCGACTTGTCCGACGATTATAGGGTCGTCCCCACGACCCCGGGACTAGGTTGGCCAGCCGCCGACTTGTCCGACGACTATAGGGTCGTCCCCACGACCCCGGGACTAGATTGACCCGCCACCGTCATGTCCGACGACTATAGGGTCGTCTCCACGACCCCGGGACTAGGTTGGCCCGCCGCCGACTTGTCCGACGACAATAGGGTCGTCCCCATGACCACGGGCCAAAGTTGCCCAGCCGCCGACATGTCCGACGACTATAGGGTCGTCCCCACGGCCCCGGGACTAGATTGGCCAGCCGCCGACATGTCCGACGACTATAGGGTCGTCTCCACGACCCCGGGACTAGGTTCGCCCGCCGCCGACTTGTCCGACGACTATAGGGTCGCCCCCCGACCCCGGGACTAGGTTGGCCAGCCGCCGACTTGTCCGACGACTATAGGGTCGTCCCCACGACCCCCGGACTAGATTGACCCGCCACCGTCATGTCCGACGACTATAGGGTCGTCTCCACGACCCCGGGACTAGGTTGGCCCACCGCCGACTTGTCCGACGATTATAGGGTCGTCCCTCCCACCCCGGAACTAGGTTGGCCAGCCGCCGACATGTCCGTTGACTATAGGTTCGTCCCCACGACCCCGGGGCTAGATTGGCTCGCCACCGTCATGTCCGACGACTATAGGGTCGTCCCCACGACCACGGGCCAAAGTTGCCCAGCCGCCGACATGTCCGACGACTATAGGGTCGTCCCCACGACCCCGGGATTAAGTTGGCCAGCCGCCGACATGTCCGACGACTATGGGGTCGTCCTTACGACCACGGGCCAAAGTTGGTCAGCCGCCGACATGTCCGACGACTATAGGGTCGTCCCCACGACCCCGGGACTAGATTGGCCAGCCGCCGACATGTCCGACGACTATAGGGTCGTCTCCACGACCCCGGGACTAGGTTGGCCCGCCGCCGACTTGTCCGACGATTATAGGGTCGTCCCCACGACCCCGGGACTAGGTTGGCCAGCCGCCGACTTGTCCGACGACTATAGGGTCGTCCCCACGACCCCCGGACTAGATTGACCCGCCACCGTCATGTCCGACGACTATAGGGTCGTCTCCACGACCCCGGGACTAGGTTGGCTCGCCGCCGACTTGTCCGGCGACTATAGGGTCGTCCCCACGACCCCGGGACTAGGTTGGCCCGCCGCCGACATGTCCGACGACTATAGGGTCGTCCCTCCCACCCCGGAACTAGGTTGGCCAGCCGCCGACATGTCCGACGACAATAGGGTCGTCCCCACAACCCCGGGGCTAGATTGGCCAGCCGCCGACTTGTCCGACGACTATAGGGTCGTCCCCACGACCCCGGGACTAGATTGGCCCGCCACCGTCATGTCCGACGACTATAGGGTCGTCCCCACGACCCCGGGACTAGGTTGGCCCGCCGCCGACTTGTCCGACGACTATAGGGTCGTCCCCACGACCGCCGGACTAGATTGACCCGCCACCGTCATGTCCGACGACTATAGGGTCGTCTCCACGACCCCGGGACTAGGTTGGCCCGCCGCCGACTTGTCCGACGACAATAGGGTCGTCCCCATGACCACGGGCCAAAGTTGCCCAGCCGCCGACATGTCCGACGACTATAGGGTCGCCCCCACGACCCCGGGAGTAATTTGGCCCGCCGCCGACATGTCCGACGACTATGGGGTCGTACCCACGACCCCGGGAATAGTTTGGCCCGCCGCCGACATGTCCGACGACTATAGGGTCGTCTCCACGACCCCGGGTCTAGGTTGGCCCGTCGCCGACTTGTCCGACGACTATAGGGACGTCCCCACGACCACGGGCCAAAGTTGCCCAACCGCCGACATGTCCGACGACTATAGGGTCTTCCCCACGACCCCGGGAATAGATTGGCCCGCCACCATCATGTCCGACGACTATACAGGGTGTCCCAAAAATGTCGGACTTCCTTGAAAGGGGTTACTCAGGGGGTGATTTGAAACAACTTTTTCCTTAGCGAAAATATTGTCCGAAGCTTCGTTAAGGAGATATTAAGCAAAAACCCCGACCAATCAGAGCGCGCGCCTTCCGCCTGAGTTCCCGCGGTAGCGTTGGCTACGAGGTAGGCGACCGCGCTTGTGCTACGAACGTACGAACAAGCAAGTCGGCATGCATCGAAGGAAACCGCGTTACACAGTTTTTTTTTAAAGCAGAATCTTAAATAAGAATAATTTGAAGTGAGAGGACAAGAAGTACGTAAATTTCGTTTTTAAAGAAGGCATAAACGAAAAGGTAACGGAACAGAAAATGTACGACAAGTGATCGTAATTCGTTATTGAGGTAAAAATCCGTAGTTTAACAACGGCCAACACAACTAAATTTAAAAAATAATATTAGGTGTATGAATAAATTCTTTCCGACTGGAATTTCTATCGCGGTGGTATTCAGAAGCTGCCAGAAAAATGGCAAAAGGTAATTAACAATAATGGAAATTATTTCGATGATCGAGTTGTTTTCATATTTTTTAAATCGAACCGTTATTGTACCCTAAAATCGGAAAGAATTTATTTTCACACCTAATAATCACCAATAAATTAAATAAAACTCACCCTTTCGGACATTCCTTTCCTTGCTTTCCTTCCCTTTTCGGAAACCTGTGTCACTGGGTCACTGTACCGATCCTGGTTATCGGTGGACGAAAAGGTTTATGATTAAGTAGCGCCCAGTGCTCAGCTGATCACACTGCGTCCGGGTTAATGTACCGAATATTCACTTCACTGCACGGCTACTAACACTGATCACTGAATTTATTTTTCACGGAACGTGTTGTTCCTACGTTATAAAAATTGGTGGCCGCGAAAGGGGCCGATTACTGTTAATTACTGGGACGAGATTACTACTATTACCCGGCGAAAAGAAATTGCGTGGCAGACTGTCTCGAGCTGTGCAGTCCGCTGCTGTGACGATTGGTCGAGTCACCTATTTGGGCACACTTTTAAAGACGGGACACACGTATTTTGGTTATTGGCTGAAGTTGCCACATACATTGTCGCACCGCGCGACGAAGAGATCGAACGAAACACGAGATCGAGTGGGATAGAGCGATTTGACCAAGCGTAGCCTACGCTTTTGTTTTGACGATCGTCGGTCGGATCCGCATCTGATCGCTGCACAGCAGCGGACTGCACAACCCGAGACAGTCTGCCACGAGTTTTCTTTTCGCCGGGTAATAGTAGTAATCTCGTCCCAGTAATTAACAGTAATCGGCCCCTTTCGCGGCCACCAATTTTTATAACGTAGGAACAACACGTTCCGTGAAAAATAAATTCAGTGATCAGTGTTAGTAGCCGTGCAGTGAAGTGAATATTCGGTACATTGACCCTGCGATCAGCTGAGCACTGGACGCCGATGACCAGGATCGGTACAGTGCCCTACTGACACAGGTTTCCGAAAAGGGAAGGAAAGCAAGGAAAGGAATGTCCGAAAGGGTGAGTTTTATTTAATTTATTGGTGATTATTAGGTGTGAAAATAAATTCTTTCCGATTTTAGGGTACAATAACAGTTCGATTTAAAAAATATGAAAACAACTCGATCATCGAAATAATTTCCATTATTGTTAATTACCTTTTGCCATTTTTCTGGCAGCTTCTGAATACCACCGCGATAGAAATTCCAGTCGGAAAGAATTTATTCATACACCTAATATTATTTTTTAAATTTAGTTGTGTTGGCCGTTGTTAAACTACGGATTTTTACCTCAATAACGAATTACGATCACTTGTCGTACATTTTCTGTTCCGTTACCTTTTCGTTTATGCCTTCTTTAAAAACGAAATTTACGTACTTCTTGTCCTCTCACTTCAAATTATTCTTATTTAAGATTCTGCTTTAAAAAAAAACTGTGTAACGCGGTTTCCTTCGATGCATGCCGACTTGCTTGTTCGTACGTTCGTAGCACAAGCGCGGTCGCCTACCTCGTAGCCAACGCTACCGCGGGAACTCAGGCGGAAGGCGCGCGCTCTGATTGGTCGGGGTTTTTGCTTAATATCTCCTTAACGAAGCTTCGGACAATATTTTCGCTAAGGAAAAAGTTGTTTCAAATCACCCCCTGAGTAACCCCTTTCAAGGAAGTCCGACATTTTTGGGACACCCTGTAGGGTCGTCCCCACGACCCCGGGACTAGGTTGGCCCGCCGCCGACTTGTCCGACGATTATAGGGACGTCCCCACGACCACGGGCCAAAGTTGCCCAACCGCCGACATGTCCGACGACTATAGGGTCTTCCCCACGACCCCGGGACTAGATTGGCCCGCCACCGTCATGTCCGACGACTATAGGGTCGTCCCAACGACCCCGGGACTAGGTTGGCCCGCCGCCGACTTGTCCGACGACTATAGGGTCGTCCCAACGACCCCGGGACTAGATTGGCTCGTCGCCGACTTGTCCGACGACTATAGGGTCGTCCCCACGACCCCGGGACTAGGTTGGCCAGCCGCCAACATGTCCGACGACGATACGGTCGTCCCCACGACCACGGGACTAGGTTGGCCCGCCGCCGACTTGTCCGACGACTATAGGGTCGTCCCCACGATCCCGGGACTAGGTTGGCCAGCCGCCGACATGTCCGACGACTATAGGGTCGTCCCCACGACCCCGGGACTAGGTTGGCCCGCCGCCGACTTGTCCGACGACTATAGGGTCGTCCCCTCGACCCCGGGGCTAGATTGCCCCGGCACCGTCACGTCCGACGACTATAGGGTCGTCCCCACGACCCCGGGACTAGGATGGCCCGCCGCCGACTTGTCCGACGACTATAGGGTCGTCCCCACGACCCCGGGTTTAGGTTGGCCCGCCGCCATCATGTCCGACGACTATAGGGTCGTCCCCACGACCACAGGCCAAAGTTGGCCAGCCCCCGACATGTTCGACGACTATAGGGTCGTCCCCACGACCCCGGGACTAGGATGGCCCGCCGCCGACTTTTCCGACGACTATAGGGTCGTCCCCACGACCCCGGGACTAGGATGGCCCGCCGCCGACTTGTCCGACGACTATAGGGTCGCCCCTACCACCCCGGGACTAGGTTGGCCCGCCGCCGACATGTCCGACGACTATAGGGTCGTCCCCACGACCACGGGCCAAAGTTGCCCAGCCGCCGGCATGTCCGACGACTATAGGGTCGTCCCCACGACCCCGGAACTAGATTGGCCCGCCGCCAACATGTCCGACGACTATAGGGTCGTCCCCACGACCCCGGGACTAGATTGGCCCGCCACCATAATGTCCGACGACTATAGGGTCCTCCCCACGACCCCGGGACTAGGTTGGCCAGCTGCCGACATGTCCGACGACTATGGGGTCGTCCCCACGACCCCCGGGCTAGATTGGCCGGCCACCGTCATGTCCGACGACTATAGGGTCGTCCCCACGACCCCGGGACTAGGTTGGCTCGATGCCGACTTGTCCGACGACTATAGGGTCGTCCCCACGACCCCTGGCCAAAGTTGCCCAGCCGCCGACATGTCCGACGACTATAGGGTCGTCCCCGCGATCCCGGGACTAGGTTGGCCCGCCGCCGACTTGTCCGACGACTATAGGGTCGTCCCCACGACCACGGGCCAAAGTTGCCCAGCCGCCGACATGTCCGACGACTATAGGGTCGTCTCCACGACCCCGGGACTAGGTTGGCTCGCCGCCGACTTGTCCGACGACTATAGGGTCGTCCCCACGGCCCCGGGACTAGATTGGCCAACCGCCGACATGTCCGACGACTATAGGGTCGTCTCCACGACCCCGGGACTAGGTTGGCCCGCCGCCGACTTGTCCGACGATTATAGGGTCGTCCCCACGACCCCGGGACTAGGTTGGCCAGCCGCCGACTTGTCCGACGACTATAGGGTCGTCCCCACGACCCCGGGACTAGATTGACCCGCCACCGTCATGTCCGACGACTATAGGGTCGTCTCCACGACCCCGGGACTAGGTTGGCCCGCCGCCGACTTGTCCGACGACAATAGGGTCGTCCCCATGACCACGGGCCAAAGTTGCCCAGCCGCCGACATGTCCGACGACTATAGGGTCGTCCCCACGGCCCCGGGACTAGATTGGCCAGCCGCCGACATGTCCGACGACTATAGGGTCGTCTCCACGACCCCGGGACTAGGTTCGCCCGCCGCCGACTTGTCCGACGACTATAGGGTCGCCCCCCGACCCCGGGACTAGGTTGGCCAGCCGCCGACTTGTCCGACGACTATAGGGTCGTCCCCACGACCCCCGGACTAGATTGACCCGCCACCGTCATGTCCGACGACTATAGGGTCGTCTCCACGACCCCGGGACTAGGTTGGCCCACCGCCGACTTGTCCGACGATTATAGGGTCGTCCCTCCCACCCCGGAACTAGGTTGGCCAGCCGCCGACATGTCCGTTGACTATAGGTTCGTCCCCACGACCCCGGGGCTAGATTGGCTCGCCACCGTCATGTCCGACGACTATAGGGTCGTCCCCACGACCACGGGCCAAAGTTGCCCAGCCGCCGACATGTCCGACGACTATAGGGTCGTCCCCACGACCCCGGGATTAAGTTGGCCAGCCGCCGACATGTCCGACGACTATGGGGTCGTCCTTACGACCACGGGCCAAAGTTGGTCAGCCGCCGACATGTCCGACGACTATAGGGTCGTCCCCACGACCCCGGGACTAGATTGGCCAGCCGCCGACATGTCCGACGACTATAGGGTCGTCTCCACGACCCCGGGACTAGGTTGGCCCGCCGCCGACTTGTCCGACGATTATAGGGTCGTCCCCACGACCCCGGGACTAGGTTGGCCAGCCGCCGACTTGTCCGACGACTATAGGGTCGTCCCCACGACCCCCGGACTAGATTGACCCGCCACCGTCATGTCCGACGACTATAGGGTCGTCTCCACGACCCCGGGACTAGGTTGGCTCGCCGCCGACTTGTCCGGCGACTATAGGGTCGTCCCCACGACCCCGGGACTAGGTTGGCCCGCCGCCGACATGTCCGACGACTATAGGGTCGTCCCTCCCACCCCGGAACTAGGTTGGCCAGCCGCCGACATGTCCGACGACAATAGGGTCGTCCCCACAACCCCGGGGCTAGATTGGCCAGCCGCCGACTTGTCCGACGACTATAGGGTCGTCCCCACGACCCCGGGACTAGATTGGCCCGCCACCGTCATGTCCGACGACTATAGGGTCGTCCCCACGACCCCGGGACTAGGTTGGCCCGCCGCCGACTTGTCCGACGACTATAGGGTCGTCCCCACGACCGCCGGACTAGATTGACCCGCCACCGTCATGTCCGACGACTATAGGGTCGTCTCCACGACCCCGGGACTAGGTTGGCCCGCCGCCGACTTGTCCGACGACAATAGGGTCGTCCCCATGACCACGGGCCAAAGTTGCCCAGCCGCCGACATGTCCGACGACTATAGGGTCGCCCCCACGACCCCGGGAGTAATTTGGCCCGCCGCCGACATGTCCGACGACTATGGGGTCGTACCCACGACCCCGGGAATAGTTTGGCCCGCCGCCGACATGTCCGACGACTATAGGGTCGTCTCCACGACCCCGGGTCTAGGTTGGCCCGTCGCCGACTTGTCCGACGACTATAGGGACGTCCCCACGACCACGGGCCAAAGTTGCCCAACCGCCGACATGTCCGACGACTATAGGGTCTTCCCCACGACCCCGGGAATAGATTGGCCCGCCACCATCATGTCCGACGACTATACAGGGTGTCCCAAAAATGTCGGACTTCCTTGAAAGGGGTTACTCAGGGGGTGATTTGAAACAACTTTTTCCTTAGCGAAAATATTGTCCGAAGCTTCGTTAAGGAGATATTAAGCAAAAACCCCGACCAATCAGAGCGCGCGCCTTCCGCCTGAGTTCCCGCGGTAGCGTTGGCTACGAGGTAGGCGACCGCGCTTGTGCTACGAACGTACGAACAAGCAAGTCGGCATGCATCGAAGGAAACCGCGTTACACAGTTTTTTTTTAAAGCAGAATCTTAAATAAGAATAATTTGAAGTGAGAGGACAAGAAGTACGTAAATTTCGTTTTTAAAGAAGGCATAAACGAAAAGGTAACGGAACAGAAAATGTACGACAAGTGATCGTAATTCGTTATTGAGGTAAAAATCCGTAGTTTAACAACGGCCAACACAACTAAATTTAAAAAATAATATTAGGTGTATGAATAAATTCTTTCCGACTGGAATTTCTATCGCGGTGGTATTCAGAAGCTGCCAGAAAAATGGCAAAAGGTAATTAACAATAATGGAAATTATTTCGATGATCGAGTTGTTTTCATATTTTTTAAATCGAACCGTTATTGTACCCTAAAATCGGAAAGAATTTATTTTCACACCTAATAATCACCAATAAATTAAATAAAACTCACCCTTTCGGACATTCCTTTCCTTGCTTTCCTTCCCTTTTCGGAAACCTGTGTCACTGGGTCACTGTACCGATCCTGGTTATCGGTGGACGAAAAGGTTTATGATTAAGTAGCGCCCAGTGCTCAGCTGATCACACTGCGTCCGGGTTAATGTACCGAATATTCACTTCACTGCACGGCTACTAACACTGATCACTGAATTTATTTTTCACGGAACGTGTTGTTCCTACGTTATAAAAATTGGTGGCCGCGAAAGGGGCCGATTACTGTTAATTACTGGGACGAGATTACTACTATTACCCGGCGAAAAGAAATTGCGTGGCAGACTGTCTCGAGCTGTGCAGTCCGCTGCTGTGACGATTGGTCGAGTCACCTATTTGGGCACACTTTTAAAGACGGGACACACGTATTTTGGTTATTGGCTGAAGTTGCCACATACATTGTCGCACCGCGCGACGAAGAGATCGAACGAAACACGAGATCGAGTGGGATAGAGCGATTTGACCAAGCGTAGCCTACGCTTTTGTTTTGACGATCGTCGGTCGGATCCGCATCTGATCGCTGCACAGCAGCGGACTGCACAACCCGAGACAGTCTGCCACGAGTTTTCTTTTCGCCGGGTAATAGTAGTAATCTCGTCCCAGTAATTAACAGTAATCGGCCCCTTTCGCGGCCACCAATTTTTATAACGTAGGAACAACACGTTCCGTGAAAAATAAATTCAGTGATCAGTGTTAGTAGCCGTGCAGTGAAGTGAATATTCGGTACATTGACCCTGCGATCAGCTGAGCACTGGACGCCGATGACCAGGATCGGTACAGTGCCCTACTGACACAGGTTTCCGAAAAGGGAAGGAAAGCAAGGAAAGGAATGTCCGAAAGGGTGAGTTTTATTTAATTTATTGGTGATTATTAGGTGTGAAAATAAATTCTTTCCGATTTTAGGGTACAATAACAGTTCGATTTAAAAAATATGAAAACAACTCGATCATCGAAATAATTTCCATTATTGTTAATTACCTTTTGCCATTTTTCTGGCAGCTTCTGAATACCACCGCGATAGAAATTCCAGTCGGAAAGAATTTATTCATACACCTAATATTATTTTTTAAATTTAGTTGTGTTGGCCGTTGTTAAACTACGGATTTTTACCTCAATAACGAATTACGATCACTTGTCGTACATTTTCTGTTCCGTTACCTTTTCGTTTATGCCTTCTTTAAAAACGAAATTTACGTACTTCTTGTCCTCTCACTTCAAATTATTCTTATTTAAGATTCTGCTTTAAAAAAAAACTGTGTAACGCGGTTTCCTTCGATGCATGCCGACTTGCTTGTTCGTACGTTCGTAGCACAAGCGCGGTCGCCTACCTCGTAGCCAACGCTACCGCGGGAACTCAGGCGGAAGGCGCGCGCTCTGATTGGTCGGGGTTTTTGCTTAATATCTCCTTAACGAAGCTTCGGACAATATTTTCGCTAAGGAAAAAGTTGTTTCAAATCACCCCCTGAGTAACCCCTTTCAAGGAAGTCCGACATTTTTGGGACACCCTGTAGGGTCGTCCCCACGACCCCGGGACTAGGTTGGCCCGCCGCCGACTTGTCCGACGATTATAGGGACGTCCCCACGACCACGGGCCAAAGTTGCCCAACCGCCGACATGTCCGACGACTATAGGGTCTTCCCCACGACCCCGGGACTAGATTGGCCCGCCACCGTCATGTCCGACGACTATAGGGTCGTCCCAAAGACCCCGGGACTAGGTTGGCCCGCCGCCGACTTGTCCGACGACTATAGGGTCGTCCCAACGACCCCGGGACTAGATTGGCTCGTCGCCGACTTGTCCGACGACTATAGGGTCGTCCCCACGACCCCGGGACTAGGTTGGCCAGCCGCCAACATGTCCGACGACGATACGGTCGTCCCCACGACCACGGGACTAGGTTGGCCCGCCGCCGACTTGTCCGACGACTATAGGGTCGTCCCCACGATCCCGGGACTAGGTTGGCCAGCCGCCGACATGTCCGACGACTATAGGGTCGTCCCCACGACCCCGGGACTAGATTGGCCAGGCGCCAACATGTCCGACGACTATAGGGTCGTCCCCACGACCCCGGGACTAGGTTGGCCAGGCGCCAACATGTCCGACGACTATAGGGTCGTCCCCACGACCCCGGGACTAGGTTGGCCAGCCGCCAACATGTCCGACGACTATAGGGTCGTCCCCACGACCCCGGGACTAGATTGGCCCGCCACCATAATGTCCGACGACTATAGGGTCCTCCCCACGACCCCGGGACTAGGTTGGCCAGGCGCCAACATGTCCGACGACTATAGGGTCGTCCCCACGACCCCGGGACTAGGTTGGACAGCCGCCAACATGTCCGACGACGATACGGTCGTCCCCACGACCACGGGACTAGGTTGGCCCGCCGCCGACTTGTCCGACGACTATAGGGTCGTCCCCACGACCCCGGGACTAGGTTGGCCCGCCGCCGACTTGTCCTACGACTATAGGGTCGTCCCCTCGACCCCGGGGCTAGATTGCCCCGGCACCGTAACGTCCGACGACTATAGGGTCGTCCCCACGAGCCCGGGACTAGGTTGGCCCGCCGCCGACTTGTCCGACGACTATAGGGTCGTCCCTACCACCCCGGAACTAGATTGCCCCGGCACCGTCACGTCCGACGACTATAGGGTCGTCCCCACGACCCCGGGACTAGGTTGGCCCGCCGCCGACTTGTCCGACGACTATAGGGTCGTCCCCTCGACCCCGGGGCTAGATTGCCCCGGCACCGTCACGTCCGACGACTATAGGGTCGTCCCCACGACCCCGGGACTAGGATGGCCCGCCGCCGACTTGTCCGACGACTATAGGGTCGTCCCCACGACCCCGGGTTTAGGTTGGCCCGCCGCCATCATGTCCGACGACTATAGGGTCGTCCCCACGACCACAGGCCAAAGTTGGCCAGCCCCCGACATGTTCGACGACTATAGGGTCGTCCCCACGACCCCGGGACTAGGATGGCCCGCCGCCGACTTTTCCGACGACTATAGGGTCGTCCCCACGACCCCGGGACTAGGATGGCCCGCCGCCGACTTGTCCGACGACTATAGGGTCGCCCCTACCACCCCGGGACTAGGTTGGCCCGCCGCCGACATGTCCGACGACTATAGGGTCGTCCCCACGACCACGGGCCAAAGTTGCCCAGCCGCCGGCATGTCCGACGACTATAGGGTCGTCCCCACGACCCCGGAACTAGATTGGCCCGCCGCCAACATGTCCGACGACTATAGGGTCGTCCCCACGACCCCGGGACTAGATTGGCCCGCCACCATAATGTCCGACGACTATAGGGTCCTCCCCACGACCCCGGGACTAGGTTGGCCAGCTGCCGACATGTCCGACGACTATGGGGTCGTCCCCACGACCCCCGGGCTAGATTGGCCGGCCACCGTCATGTCCGACGACTATAGGGTCGTCCCCACGACCCCGGGACTAGGTTGGCTCGATGCCGACTTGTCCGACGACTATAGGGTCGTCCCCACGACCCCTGGCCAAAGTTGCCCAGCCGCCGACATGTCCGACGACTATAGGGTCGTCCCCGCGATCCCGGGACTAGGTTGGCCCGCCGCCGACTTGTCCGACGACTATAGGGTCGTCCCCACGACCACGGGCCAAAGTTGCCCAGCCGCCGACATGTCCGACGACTATAGGGTCGTCTCCACGACCCCGGGACTAGGTTGGCTCGCCGCCGACTTGTCCGACGACTATAGGGTCGTCCCCACGGCCCCGGGACTAGATTGGCCAACCGCCGACATGTCCGACGACTATAGGGTCGTCTCCACGACCCCGGGACTAGGTTGGCCCGCCGCCGACTTGTCCGACGATTATAGGGTCGTCCCCACGACCCCGGGACTAGGTTGGCCAGCCGCCGACTTGTCCGACGACTATAGGGTCGTCCCCACGACCCCGGGACTAGATTGACCCGCCACCGTCATGTCCGACGACTATAGGGTCGTCTCCACGACCCCGGGACTAGGTTGGCCCGCCGCCGACTTGTCCGACGACAATAGGGTCGTCCCCATGACCACGGGCCAAAGTTGCCCAGCCGCCGACATGTCCGACGACTATAGGGTCGTCCCCACGGCCCCGGGACTAGATTGGCCAGCCGCCGACATGTCCGACGACTATAGGGTCGTCTCCACGACCCCGGGACTAGGTTCGCCCGCCGCCGACTTGTCCGACGACTATAGGGTCGCCCCCCGACCCCGGGACTAGGTTGGCCAGCCGCCGACTTGTCCGACGACTATAGGGTCGTCCCCACGACCCCCGGACTAGATTGACCCGCCACCGTCATGTCCGACGACTATAGGGTCGTCTCCACGACCCCGGGACTAGGTTGGCCCACCGCCGACTTGTCCGACGATTATAGGGTCGTCCCTCCCACCCCGGAACTAGGTTGGCCAGCCGCCGACATGTCCGTTGACTATAGGTTCGTCCCCACGACCCCGGGGCTAGATTGGCTCGCCACCGTCATGTCCGACGACTATAGGGTCGTCCCCACGACCACGGGCCAAAGTTGCCCAGCCGCCGACATGTCCGACGACTATAGGGTCGTCCCCACGACCCCGGGATTAAGTTGGCCAGCCGCGGACATGTCCGACGACTATGGGGTCGTCCTTACGACCACGGGCCAAAGTTGGTCAGCCGCCGACATGTCCGACGACTATAGGGTCGTCCCCACGACCCCGGGACTAGATTGGCCAGCCGCCGACATGTCCGACGACTATAGGGTCGTCTCCACGACCCCGGGACTAGGTTGGCCCGCCGCCGACTTGTCCGACGATTATTGGGTCGTCCCCACGACCCCGGGACTAGGTTGGCCAGCCGCCGACTTGTCCGACGACTATAGGGTCGTCCCCACGACCCCCGGACTAGATTGACCCGCCACCGTCATGTCCGACGACTATAGGGTCGTCTCCACGACCCCGGGACTAGGTTGGCTCGCCGCCGACTTGTCCGGCGACTATAGGGTCGTCCCCACGACCCCGGGACTAGGTTGGCCCGCCGCCGACATGTCCGACGACTATAGGGTCGTCCCTCCCACCCCGGAACTAGGTTGGCCAGCCGCCGACATGTCCGACGACAATAGGGTCGTCCCCACAACCCCGGGGCTAGATTGGCCAGCCGCCGACTTGTCCGACGACTATAGGGTCGTCCCCACGACCCCGGGACTAGATTGGCCCGCCACCGTCATGTCCGACGACTATAGGGTCGTCCCCACGACCCCGGGACTAGGTTGGCCCGCCGCCGACTTGTCCGACGACTATAGGGTCGTCCCCACGACCGCCGGACTAGATTGACCCGCCACCGTCATGTCCGACGACTATAGGGTCGTCTCCACGACCCCGGGACTAGGTTGGCCCGCCGCCGACTTGTCCGACGACAATAGGGTCGTCCCCATGACCACGGGCCAAAGTTGCCCAGCCGCCGACATGTCCGACGACTATAGGGTCGCCCCCACGACCCCGGGAGTAATTTGGCCCGCCGCCGACATGTCCGACGACTATGGGGTCGTACCCACGACCCCGGGAATAGTTTGGCCCGCCGCCGACATGTCCGACGACTATAGGGTCGTCTCCACGACCCCGGGTCTAGGTTGGCCCGTCGCCGACTTGTCCGACGACTATAGGGACGTCCCCACGACCACGGGCCAAAGTTGCCCAACCGCCGACATGTCCGACGACTATAGGGTCTTCCCCACGACCCCGGGAATAGATTGGCCCGCCACCATCATGTCCGACGACTATACAGGGTGTCCCAAAAATGTCGGACTTCCTTGAAAGGGGTTACTCAGGGGGTGATTTGAAACAACTTTTTCCTTAGCGAAAATATTGTCCGAAGCTTCGTTAAGGAGATATTAAGCAAAAACCCCGACCAATCAGAGCGCGCGCCTTCCGCCTGAGTTCCCGCGGTAGCGTTGGCTACGAGGTAGGCGACCGCGCTTGTGCTACGAACGTACGAACAAGCAAGTCGGCATGCATCGAAGGAAACCGCGTTACACAGTTTTTTTTTAAAGCAGAATCTTAAATAAGAATAATTTGAAGTGAGAGGACAAGAAGTACGTAAATTTCGTTTTTAAAGAAGGCATAAACGAAAAGGTAACGGAACAGAAAATGTACGACAAGTGATCGTAATTCGTTATTGAGGTAAAAATCCGTAGTTTAACAACGGCCAACACAACTAAATTTAAAAAATAATATTAGGTGTATGAATAAATTCTTTCCGACTGGAATTTCTATCGCGGTGGTATTCAGAAGCTGCCAGAAAAATGGCAAAAGGTAATTAACAATAATGGAAATTATTTCGATGATCGAGTTGTTTTCATATTTTTTAAATCGAACCGTTATTGTACCCTAAAATCGGAAAGAATTTATTTTCACACCTAATAATCACCAATAAATTAAATAAAACTCACCCTTTCGGACATTCCTTTCCTTGCTTTCCTTCCCTTTTCGGAAACCTGTGTCACTGGGTCACTGTACCGATCCTGGTTATCGGTGGACGAAAAGGTTTATGATTAAGTAGCGCCCAGTGCTCAGCTGATCACACTGCGTCCGGGTTAATGTACCGAATATTCACTTCACTGCACGGCTACTAACACTGATCACTGAATTTATTTTTCACGGAACGTGTTGTTCCTACGTTATAAAAATTGGTGGCCGCGAAAGGGGCCGATTACTGTTAATTACTGGGACGAGATTACTACTATTACCCGGCGAAAAGAAATTGCGTGGCAGACTGTCTCGAGCTGTGCAGTCCGCTGCTGTGACGATTGGTCGAGTCACCTATTTGGGCACACTTTTAAAGACGGGACACACGTATTTTGGTTATTGGCTGAAGTTGCCACATACATTGTCGCACCGCGCGACGAAGAGATCGAACGAAACACGAGATCGAGTGGGATAGAGCGATTTGACCAAGCGTAGCCTACGCTTTTGTTTTGACGATCGTCGGTCGGATCCGCATCTGATCGCTGCACAGCAGCGGACTGCACAACCCGAGACAGTCTGCCACGAGTTTTCTTTTCGCCGGGTAATAGTAGTAATCTCGTCCCAGTAATTAACAGTAATCGGCCCCTTTCGCGGCCACCAATTTTTATAACGTAGGAACAACACGTTCCGTGAAAAATAAATTCAGTGATCAGTGTTAGTAGCCGTGCAGTGAAGTGAATATTCGGTACATTGACCCTGCGATCAGCTGAGCACTGGACGCCGATGACCAGGATCGGTACAGTGCCCTACTGACACAGGTTTCCGAAAAGGGAAGGAAAGCAAGGAAAGGAATGTCCGAAAGGGTGAGTTTTATTTAATTTATTGGTGATTATTAGGTGTGAAAATAAATTCTTTCCGATTTTAGGGTACAATAACAGTTCGATTTAAAAAATATGAAAACAACTCGATCATCGAAATAATTTCCATTATTGTTAATTACCTTTTGCCATTTTTCTGGCAGCTTCTGAATACCACCGCGATAGAAATTCCAGTCGGAAAGAATTTATTCATACACCTAATATTATTTTTTAAATTTAGTTGTGTTGGCCGTTGTTAAACTACGGATTTTTACCTCAATAACGAATTACGATCACTTGTCGTACATTTTCTGTTCCGTTACCTTTTCGTTTATGCCTTCTTTAAAAACGAAATTTACGTACTTCTTGTCCTCTCACTTCAAATTATTCTTATTTAAGATTCTGCTTTAAAAAAAAACTGTGTAACGCGGTTTCCTTCGATGCATGCCGACTTGCTTGTTCGTACGTTCGTAGCACAAGCGCGGTCGCCTACCTCGTAGCCAACGCTACCGCGGGAACTCAGGCGGAAGGCGCGCGCTCTGATTGGTCGGGGTTTTTGCTTAATATCTCCTTAACGAAGCTTCGGACAATATTTTCGCTAAGGAAAAAGTTGTTTCAAATCACCCCCTGAGTAACCCCTTTCAAGGAAGTCCGACATTTTTGGGACACCCTGTAGGGTCGTCCCCACGACCCCGGGACTAGGTTGGCCCGCCGCCGACTTGTCCGACGATTATAGGGACGTCCCCACGACCACGGGCCAAAGTTGCCCAACCGCCGACATGTCCGACGACTATAGGGTCTTCCCCACGACCCCGGGACTAGATTGGCCCGCCACCGTCATGTCCGACGACTATAGGGTCGTCCCAACGACCCCGGGACTAGGTTGGCCCGCCGCCGACTTGTCCGACGACTATAGGGTCGTCCCAACGACCCCGGGACTAGGTTGGCCAGCCGCCAACATGTCCGACGACGATACGGTCGTCCCCACGACCACGGGACTAGGTTGGCCCGCCGCCGACTTGTCCGACGACTATAGGGTCGTCCCCACGATCCCGGGACTAGGTTGGCCAGCCGCCGACATGTCCGACGACTATAGGGTCGTCCCCACGACCCCGGGACTAGATTGGCCAGGCGCCAACATGTCCGACGACTATAGGGTCGTCCCCACGACCCCGGGACTAGGTTGGCCAGGCGCCAACATGTCCGACGACTATAGGGTCGTCCCCACGACCCCGGGACTAGGTTGGCCAGCCGCCAACATGTCCGACGACTATAGGGTCGTCCCCACGACCCCGGGACTAGGTTGGCTCGATGCCGACTTGTCCGACGACTATAGGGTCGTCCCCACGACCCCTGGCCAAAGTTGCCCAGCCGCCGACATGTCCGACGACTATAGGGTCGTCCCCGCGATCCCGGGACTAGGTTGGCCCGCCGCCGACTTGTCCGACGACTATAGGGTCGTCCCTACCACCCCGGAACTAGATTGCCCCGGCACCGTCACGTCCGACGACTATAGGGTCGTCCCCACGACCCCGGGACTAGGTTGGCCCGCCGCCGACTTGTCCGACGACTATAGGGTCGTCCCCTCGACCCCGGGGCTAGATTGCCCCGGCACCGTCACGTCCGACGACTATAGGGTCGTCCCCACGACCCCGGGACTAGGATGGCCCGCCGCCGACTTGTCCGACGACTATAGGGTCGTCCCCACGACCCCGGGTTTAGGTTGGCCCGCCGCCATCATGTCCGACGACTATAGGGTCGTCCCCACGACCACAGGCCAAAGTTGGCCAGCCCCCGACATGTTCGACGACTATAGGGTCGTCCCCACGACCCCGGGACTAGGATGGCCCGCCGCCGACTTTTCCGACGACTATAGGGTCGTCCCCACGACCCCGGGACTAGGATGGCCCGCCGCCGACTTGTCCGACGACTATAGGGTCGCCCCTACCACCCCGGGACTAGGTTGGCCCGCCGCCGACATGTCCGACGACTATAGGGTCGTCCCCACGACCACGGGCCAAAGTTGCCCAGCCGCCGGCATGTCCGACGACTATAGGGTCGTCCCCACGACCCCGGAACTAGATTGGCCCGCCGCCAACATGTCCGACGACTATAGGGTCGTCCCCACGACCCCGGGACTAGATTGGCCCGCCACCATAATGTCCGACGACTATAGGGTCCTCCCCACGACCCCGGGACTAGGTTGGCCAGCTGCCGACATGTCCGACGACTATGGGGTCGTCCCCACGACCCCCGGGCTAGATTGGCCGGCCACCGTCATGTCCGACGACTATAGGGTCGTCCCCACGACCCCGGGACTAGGTTGGCTCGATGCCGACTTGTCCGACGACTATAGGGTCGTCCCCACGACCCCTGGCCAAAGTTGCCCAGCCGCCGACATGTCCGACGACTATAGGGTCGTCCCCGCGATCCCGGGACTAGGTTGGCCCGCCGCCGACTTGTCCGACGACTATAGGGTCGTCCCCACGACCACGGGCCAAAGTTGCCCAGCCGCCGACATGTCCGACGACTATAGGGTCGTACCCACGACCACGGGCCAAAGTTGCCCTGCCGCCGACATGTCCGACGACCATAGGGTCGTCCCCACGACCACTGGCCAAAGTTGCCCAGCCGCCGACATGTCCGACGACTATAGGGTCGTCCCCACGCCCCGGGCCAAAGTTGGCCAGCCGCCGACATGTCCGACGACTATAGAGTCGTCCCCACGACCCCGGGGCTAGATTGCCCCGGCACCGTCATGTCCGACGACTATAGGGTCGTCCCCACGACCCCGGGACTAGGTCGGCCCGGCACCGTCATGTCCGACGTCTATAGGGTCGTCCCCTCGACCACGGGCCAAAGTTGCCCTGCCGCCGACATATCCGACGACTATAGGGTCGTCCCCACGACCCCGGGACTAGGTTGGCCCGCCGCCGACTTGTCCGACGACTATAGGGTCGTCTCCACGACCCCGGGACTAGGTTGGCCAATCACCGACATGTCCGACGACTATAGGGTCGTCCCCACGACCTTGGGCCAAAGTTGCCCAGCCGCCGACTTGTCCGACGACTATAGTGTCGTACCCACGACCACGGGCCAAAGTTGCCCTGCCGCCTACATGTCCGACGACTATAGGGTCGTCCCCACGACCCCGGGACTAGGTTGGCCCGCCGCCGACATGTCCGACGTCTATAGGGTCGTCCCCACGACCCCGGGACTAGATTGGCCCGCCGCCGACTTTTCCGACGACTATAGGGTCGTCCCCACGATCCCGGGACTAGGTTGGCCCGCCACCGTCATGTCCGACGACTATAGGGTCGTCTCCACGACCCCGGGACTAGGTTGGCTCGCCGCCGACTTGTCCGACGATTATAGGGTCGTCCCCACGACCCCGGGACTAGGTTGGCCCGCCACCGTCATGTCCGACGACTATAGGGTCGTCTCCACGACCCCGGGGCTAGATTGGCTCGCCACCGTCATTTCCGACGACTATAGGGTCGTCCCTCCCACCCCGGAACTAGGTTGGCCAGCCGCCGACATGTCCGTTGACTATAGGTTCGTCCCCACGACCCCGGGGCTAGATTGGCTCGCCACCGTCATGTCCGACGACTATAGGGTCGTCCCCACGACCACGGGCCAAAGTTGCCCAGCCGCCGACTTGTCCGACGACTATAGGGTCGTCCCCTCGACCCCGGGGCTAGATTGCCCCGGCACCGTCACGTCCGACGACTATAGGGTCGTCACCACGACCCCGGGACTAGGATGGCCCGCCGCCGACTTGTCCGTCGTCTATAGGATCGTCCCTACCACCCCGGGACTAGGTTGACCAGCCTCCGACATATCCGACGACTATTGGTTCGTCCCCACGACCACGGGCCAAAGTTGGCCAGCCGCCGACATGTCCGACGACTATAGGGTCGTCCGCACGACCCCGGGACTAGATTGGCCCGCCACCGTCATGTCCGAAGACAATAGGGTCGTCCCCACGACCACGGGCCAAAGTTGGCCAGCCGCCGACATGTTCGACGACTATAGGGTCGTCCCCACGACCCCGGGACTAGGATGGCCCGCCGCCGACTTTTCCGACGACTATAGGGTCGTCCCCACGACCCCGGGACTAGGTTGGACCGCCACCGTCATGTCCGACGAGTATAGGGTCGTCCCCGCGACCCCGGCACTAGGATGGCCCGCCGCCGACTTGTCCGACGACTATAGGGTCGTCCCCACGACCACGGGCCAAAGTTGCCCAGCCGCCGGCATGTCCGACGACTATAGGGTCGTCCCCACGACCCCGGAACTAGATTGGCCCGCCACCGTCATGTCCGACGAGTATAGGGTCGTCCCCACGACCACGGGCCAAAGTTGCCCAGCCGCCGACATGTCCGACGACTATAGGGTCGTCCCCACGACCCCGGAACTAGATTGGCCCGCCACCGTCATGTCCGACGAGTATAGGGTCGTCCCCACGACCACGGGCCAAAGCTGCCCAGCCGCCGACTTGTCCGACGACTATAGGGTCGTCCCTACCTCCCCGGGACTAGGTTGGCCAGCTGCCGACATGTCCGACGACTATGGGGTCGTCCCCACGACCCCCGGGCTAGATTGGCCGGCCACCGTCATGTCCGACGACTATAGGGTCGTCCCCACGACCCCGGGACTAGGTTGGCTCGCCGCCGACTTGTCCGACGACTATAGGGTCGTCCCCACGACCACTGGCCAAAGTTGCCCAGCCGCCGACATGTCCGACGACTATAGGGTCGTCCCCACGCCCCGGGCCAAAGTTGGCCAGCCGCCGACATGTCCGACGACTATAGGGTCGTCCCCACGACCCCGGGGCTAGATTGCCCCGGCACCGTCATGTCCGACGACTATAGGGTCGTCCCCACGACCCCGGGACTAGGTTGGCCCGCCGCCGACTTGTCCGACGACTATAGGGTCGTCTCCACGACCCCGGGACTAGGTTGGCCAATCACCGACATGTCCGACGACTATAGGGTCGTCCCCACGACCTTGGGCCAAAGTTGCCCAGCCGCCGACTTGTCCGACGACTATAGTGTCGTACCCACGACCACGGGCCAAAGTTGCCCTGCCGCCTACATGTCCGACGACTATAGGGTCGTCCCCACGACCCCGGGACTAGGTTGGCCCGCCGCCGACATGTCCGACGTCTATAGGGTCGTCCCCACGACCCCGGGACCTGATTGGCCCGCCGCCGACTTTTCCGACGACTATAGGGTCGTCCCCACGATCCCGGGACTAGGTTGGCCCGCCACCGTCATGTCCGACGACTATAGGGTCGTCTCCACGACCCCGGGACTAGGTTGGCTCGCCGCCGACTTGTCCGACGATTATAGGGTCGTCCCCACGACCCCGGGACTAGGTTGGCCCGCCGCCGACTTGTCCGACGACTATAGGGTCGTCCCTCCCACCCCGGAACTAGGTTGGCCAGCCGCCGACATGTCCGTTGACTATAGGTTCGTCCCCACGACCCCGGGGCTAGATTGGCTCGCCACCGTCATTTCCGACGACTATAGGGTCGTCCCTCCCACCCCGGAACTAGGTTGGCCAGCCGCCGACATGTCCGTTGACTATAGGTTCGTCCCCACGACCCCGGGGCTAGATTGGCTCGCCACAGTCATGTCCGACGACTATAGGGTCGTCCCCACGACCACGGGCCAAAGTTGCCCAGCCGCCGACATGTCCGACGACTATAGGGTCGTCCCCACGACCCCGGGATTAAGTTGGCCAGCCGCCGACATGTCCGACGACTATGGGATCGTCCCCACGACCACGGGCCAAAGTTGGTCAGCCGCCGACATGTCCGACGACTATAGGGTCGTCCCCACGACCCCGGGACTAGATTGGCCAGCCGCCGACATGTCCGACGACTATAGGGTCGTCTCCACGACCCCGGGACTAGGTTCGCCCGCCGCCGACTTGTCCGACGACTATAGGGTCGCCCCCCGACCCCGGGACTAGGTTGGCCAGCCGCCGACTTGTCCGACGACTATAGGTTCGTCCCCACGACCCCCGGACTAGATTGACCCGCCACCGTCATGTCCGACGACTATAGGGTCGTCTCCACGACCCCGGGACTAGGTTGGCTCGCCGCCGACTTGTCCGACGACTATAGGGTCGTCCCCACGACCACGGGCCAAAGTTGGTCAGCCGCCGACATGTCCGACGACTATAGGGTCGTCCCCACGACCCCGGGACTAGATTGGCCAGCCGCCGACATGTCCGACGACTATAGGGTCGTCTCCACGACCCCGGGACTAGGTTGGCCAGCCGCCGACTTGTCCGACGACTATAGGGTCGTCCCCACGACCCCGGGACTAGATTGGCCAGCCGCCGACATGTCCGACGACTATAGGGTCGTCTCCACGACCCCGGGACTAGGTTGGCCCGCCGCCGACTTGTCCGACGATTATAGGGTCGTCCCCACGACCCCGGGACTAGGTTGGCCAGCCGCCGACATGTCCGACGACTATGGGGTCGTCCCCACGACCACGGGCCAAAGTTGGTCAGCCGCCGACATGTCCGACGACTATAGGGTCGTCCCCACGACCCCGGGACTAGATTGGCCAGCCGCCGACATGTCCGACGACTATAGGGTCGTCTCCACGACCCCGGGACTAGGTTGGCCAGCCGCCGACTTGTCCGACGACTATAGGGTCGTCCCCACGACCCCCGGACTAGATTGACCCGCCACCGTCATGTCCGACGACTATAGGGTCGTCTCCACGACCCGGGGCTAGATTGGCTCGCCACCGTTATGTCCGACGACTATAGGGTCGTCCCCACGACTCCGGGACTAGGTTGGCCCGCCGCCGACTTGTCCGACGACTATAGGGTCGTCCCCACGACCACGGGCCAAAGTTGCCCAGCCGCCGACATGTCCGACGACTATAGGGTCGTCCCCACGACCCCGGGATTAAGTTGGCCAGCCGCCGACATGTCCGACGACTATGGGGTCGTCCTTACGACCACGGGCCAAAGTTGGTCAGCCGCCGACATGTCCGACGACTATAGGGTCGTCCCCACGACCCCGGGACTAGATTGGCCAGCCGCCGACATGTCCGACGACTATAGGGTCGTCTCCACGACCCCGGGACTAGGTTGGCCCGCCGCCGACTTGTCCGACGATTATAGGGTCGTCCCCACGACCCCGGGACTAGGTTGGCCAGCCGCCGACTTGTCCGACGACTATAGGGTCGTCCCCACGACCCCCGGACTAGATTGACCCGCCACCGTCATGTCCGACGACTATAGGGTCGTCTCCACGACCCCGGGACTAGGTTGGCTCGCCGCCGACTTGTCCGACGACTATAGGGTCGCCCCACGACCCCGGGAGTAGTTTGGCCCGCCGCCGACATGTCCGACGACTATGGGGTCGTACCCACGACCCCGGGAATAATTTGGCCCGCCGCCGACATGTCCGACGACAATAGGGTCGTCTCCACGACCCCGGGACTAGGTTGGCCCGTCGCCGACTTGTCCGACGACTATAGGGACGTCCCCACGACCACGGGCCAAAGTTGCCCAACCGCCGACATGTCCGACGACTATAGGGTCTTCCCCACGACCCCGGGACTAGATTGGCCCGCCACCGTCATGTCCGACGACTATAGGGTCGTCCCCACGCCCCGGGACTAGGTTGGCCCGCCGCCGACTTGTCCGACGATTATAGGGACGTCCCCACGACCACGGGCCAAAGTTGCCCAACCGCCGACATGTCCGACGACTATAGGGTCTTCCCCACGACCCCGGGACTAGATTGGCCCGCCACCGTCATGTCCGACGACTATAGGGTCGTCCCAACGACCCCGGGACTAGGTTGGCCCGCCGCCGACTTGTCCGACGACTATAGGGTCGTCCCAACGACCCCGGGACTAGATTGGCCCGCCACCGTCATGTCCGACGACTATAGGGTCGTCCCCACGACCCCGGGACTAGGTTGGCCCGCCGCCGACTTGTCCGACGACTATAGGGTCGTCCCCACGACCACGGGCCAAAGTTGGTCAGCTGCCGACATGTCCGACGACTATAGGGTCGTCCCCACGACCCCGGGCCAAAGCTCGCCAGCCGCCGACATGTCCGACGATTATAGGGTCGTCCCCACGACCCCGGGACTAGATTGGCCCGCCACCGTCATGTCCGACGACTATAGGGTCGTCCCCACGACCCCGGGACTAGGTTGGCCCGCCGCCGACTTGTCCGACGATTATAGGGACGTCCCCACGACCACGGGCCAAAGTTGCCCAACCGCCGACATGTCCGACGACTATAGGGTCTTCCCCACGACCCCGGGACTAGATTGGCCCGCCACCGTCATGTCCGACGACTATAGGGTCGTCCCAACGACCCCGGGACTAGGTTGGCCCGCCGCCGACTTGTCCGACGACTATAGGGTCGTCCCAACGACCCCGGGACTAGATTGGCCCGCCACCGTCATGTCCGACGACTATAGGGTCGTCCCCACGACCCCGGGACTAGGTTGGCCCGCCGCCGACTTGTCCGACGACTATAGGGTCGTCCCCACGACCACGGGCCAAAGTTGGTCAGCTGCCGACATGTCCGACGACTATAGGGTCGTCCCCACGACCCCGGGCCAAAGCTCGCCAGCCGCCGACATGTCCGACGATTATAGGGTCGTCCCCACGACCCCGGGACTAGATTGACCCGCCACCGTCATGTCCGACGACTATAGGGTCGTCTCCACGACCCCGGGACTAGGTTGGCCCGCCGCCGACTTGTCCGACGACTATAGGGTCGTCCCCACGACCACGGGCCAAAGTTGCCCAGCCGCCGACATGTCCGACGACTATAGGGTCGTCCCCACGACCCCGGGACTAGATTGGCCCGCCACCGTCATGTCCGAGGACTATAGGGTCGTCCCCACGACCCCGGTGCTAGGTTGGCCCGCCGCCGACTTGTCCGACGACTATAGGGTCGTCCCCACGACCCCGGGACTAGGTTGGCCCGCCGCCGTCATGTCCGACGACTATAGGGTCGTCTCCACGACCCCGGGACTAGGTTGGCCCGCCGCCGACTTGTCCGACGACTATAGGGTCGTCCCCACGACCACGGGCCAAAGTTGGTCAGCCGCCGACATGTCCGTCGACTATAGGGTCGTCCCCACGACCGCGTGACTAGATTGGCCCGCCACCGTCATGTCCGACGACTATAGGGTCGTCTCCACGACCCCGGGACTAGGTTGGCCCGCCGCCGACTTGTCCGACGTCTATAGGGTCGTGCCCACGACCACGGGCCAAAGTTGCCCAGCCGCCGACATGTCCAACGACTATAGGGTCGTCCCCACGACCCCGGGACTAGATTGGCCCGCCACCGTCATGTCCGAGGACTATAGGGTCGTCCCCACGACCCCGGGACTAGGTTGGCCCGCCGCCGACTTGTCCGACGACTATAGGGTCGTCACTCCCACCCCGGAACCATGTTGGCCATCCGCCGACATGTCCGACGACTATAGGGTCGTTCCCACGACCCCGGGACTAGATTGGCCCGCCACCGTCATGTCCGACGACTATCGGGTTGTCCCCACGACCCCGCGACTAGATTGGCCCGCCGCCGACTTGTCCGACGACTATAGGGTCGTCCCCACGACCCCGGGACTAGGTTGGCCCGCGGCCGACTTGTCCGACGACAACAGGGTCGTCCGCACGACCCCAGGAGTAGATTGCCCCGCCACCGTCATGTCCGACGACTATAGGGTCGTCTCCACGACCCCGGGACTAGGGTGGCCCGCCGCCGACTTGTCCGACGACTATAGGGTCGTCCCCACGACCACGGGCCAAAGTTGCCGAGGCGCCGTCATGTCCGACGACTGTAGGGTCGTCCCCATGACCCCGGGACTAGATTGGCCCGCCGCCGTCACGTCCGACGACTATAGGGTCGTCCCCACGACCCCGGGACTAGGTTGGCCCGCCGCCGACTTGTCCGACGACTATAGGGTCGTCCCAACGACCCCGGGACTAGATTGGCCCGCCACCGTCATGTCCGACGACTATCGGGTCGTCCCCACGACCCCGCGACTAGGTTGGCCCGCCGCCGACTTGTCCGACGACTATAGGGTCGTCCCCACGACCCCGGGACTAGGTTGGCCCGCCACCGTTATGTCCGACGACTATAGGGTAGTCCCCACGACTCCGGGACTAGGTTGGCCCGCCGCCGACTTGTCCGACGACTATAGGGTCGTCCCCACGACCACGGGCCAAAGTTGGTCAGCCGCCGACATGTCCGACGACTATAGGGTCGTCCCCACGACCCCGGGACTAGATTGGCCAGCCGCCGACATGTCCGACGACTATAGGGTCGTCTCCACGACCCCGGGACTAGGTTGGCCCGCCGCCGACTTGTCCGACGATTATAGGGTCGTCCCCACGACCCCGGGACTAGGTTGGCCAGCCGCCGACTTGTCCGACGACTATAGGGTCGTCCCCACGACCCCCGGACTAGATTGACCCGCCACCGTCATGTCCGACGACTATAGGGTCGTCTCCACGACCCCGGGACTAGGTTGGCTCACCGCCGACTTGTCCGGCGACTATAGGGTCGTCCCCACGACCCCGGGACTAGGTTGGCCCGCCGCCGACATGTCCGACGACTATAGGGTCGTCCCTCCCACCCCGGAACTAGGTTGGCCAGCCGCCGACATGTCCGACGACAATAGGGTCGTCCCCACCACCCCGGGGCTAGATTGGCCAGCCGCCGACTTGTCCGACGACTATAGGGTCGTCCCCACGACCCCGGGACTAGATTGGCCCGCCACCGTCATGTCCGACGACTATAGGGTCGTCCCCACGACCCCGGGACTAGGTTGGCCCGCCGCCGACTTGTCCGACGACTATAGGGTCGTCCCCACGACCCCCGGACTAGATTGACCCGCCACCGTCATGTCCGACGACTATAGGGTCGTCTCCACGACCCCGGGACTAGGTTGGCCCGCCGCCGACTTGTCCGACGACAATAGGGTCGTCCCCATGACCACGGGCCAAAGTTGCCCAGCCGCCGACATGTCCGACGACTATAGGGACGCCCCCACGACCCCGGGAGTAGTTTGGCCCGCCGCCGACATGTCCGACGACTATGGGGTCGTACCCACGACCCCGGGAATAGTTTGGCCCGCCGCCGACATGTCCGACGACTATAGGGTCGTCTCCACGACCCCGGGACTAGGTTGGCCCCCCACCGTCATGTCCGACGACTATAGGGTCGTCCCCACGACCCCGGGACTAGGTTGGCCCGCCGCCGACTTGTCCGACGACTATAGGGACGTCCCCACGACCACGGGCCAAAGTTGCCCAACCGCCGACATGTCCGACGACTATAGGGTCTTCCCCACGACCCCGGGACTAGATTGGCCCGCCGCCGACTTGTCCGACGACTATAGGGTCGTCCCAACGACCCCGGGACTAGGTTGGCCCGCCGCCGACTTGTCCGACGACTATAGGGTCGTCCCAACGACCCCGGGACTAGATTGGCCCGCCACCGTCATGTCCGACGACTATAGGGTCGTCCCCACGACCCCGGGACTAGGTTGGCCCGCCGCCGACTTGTCCGACGACTATAGGGTCGTCCCCACGACCACGGGCCAAAGTTGGTCAGCTGCCGACATGTCCGACGACTATAGGGTCGTCCCCACGACCCCGGGCCAAAGCTCGCCAGCCGCCGACATGTCCGACGATTATAGGGTCGTCCCCACGACCCCGGGACTAGATTGACCCGCCACCGTCATGTCCGACGACTATAGGGTCGTCCCCACGACCCCGGGACTAGGTTGGCCCGCCGCCGAAATGTCCGACGTCTATAGGGTCGTCCCCACGACCCCGGGACTAGGTTGGCCCGCCGCCGACTTGTCCGACGACTATAGGGTCGTCTCCACGACCCCGGGACTAGGTTGGCCCGCCGCCGACATGTCCGACGTCTATAGGGTCGTCCCCACGACCCCGGGACTAGATTGGCCCGCCACCGTCATGTCCGACGACTATAGGGTCGTCCCCACGACCCCGGGACTAGGTTGGCCCGCCGCCGACTTGTCCGACGACTATAGGGTCGTCCCCACGACCACGGGCCAAAGTTGGTCAGCTGCCGACATGTCCGACGACTATAGGGTCGTACCCACGACCACGGGCCAAAGTTGCCCTCCCGTCGACATGTCCGACGACTATAGGGTCGTCCCCACGACCCCGGGACTAGGTTGGCCCGCCGCCGACTTGTCCGACGACTATAGGGCCGTCCCTACCACCCCGGGACTAGGTTGGGCAACCGCCGACATGTCCGACGTCTATAGGGTCGTCCCCACGACCCCGGGGCTAGATTGGCCCGCCACCGTCATGTCCGACGACTATAGGTACGTCCCTACGACCCTGGGCATACGTTGGCCTGCCGCCGACATGTCCGACGACTATAGGGTCGTCCCCACGACCACTGGCCAATGTTGCCCAGCCGCCGACATGTCCGACGACTATAGGGTCGTCCCTACCACCCCGGGACTAGGTTGGCCAGCCGCCGAAATGTCCGACGTCTATAGGGTCGTCCCCTCGACCCCGGGGCTAGATTGCCCCGGCACCGACTTGTCCGACGACTATAGGGTCGTCCCCACGACCCCGGGACTAGGTTGGCCAGCCGCCGGCATGTCCGACGACTATACGGTCGTCCCCACGACCACGGGCCAAAGTTGCCCAGCCGCCGACATGTCCGACGACTATAGGGACGCCCCCACGACCCCGGGAGTAGTTTGGCCCGCCGCCGACATGTCCGACGACTATGGGGTCGTACCCACGACCCCGGGAATAGTTTGGCCCGCCGCCGACATGTCCGACGACTATAGGGTCGTCTCCACGACCCCGGGACTAGGTTGGCCCCCCACCGTCATGTCCGACGACTATAGGGTCGTCCCCACGACCCCGGGACTAGGTTGGCCCGCCGCCGACTTGTCCGACGACTATAGGGACGTCCCCACGACCACGGGCCAAAGTTGCCCAACCGCCGACATGTCCGACGACTATAGGGTCTTCCCCACGACCCCGGGACTAGATTGGCCCGCCGCCGACTTGTCCGACGACTATAGGGTCGTCCCAACGACCCCGGGACTAGGTTGGCCCGCCGCCGACTTGTCCGACGACTATAGGGTCGTCCCAACGACCCCGGGACTAGATTGGCCCGCCACCGTCATGTCCGACGACTATAGGGTCGTCCCCACGACCCCGGGACTAGGTTGGCCCGCCGCCGACTTGTCCGACGACTATAGGGTCGTCCCCACGACCACGGGCCAAAGTTGGTCAGCTGCCGACATGTCCGACGACTATAGGGTCGTCCCCACGACCCCGGGCCAAAGCTCGCCAGCCGCCGACATGTCCGACGATTATAGGGTCGTCCCCACGACCCCGGGACTAGATTGACCCGCCACCGTCATGTCCGACGACTATAGGGTCGTCCCCACGACCCCGGGACTAGGTTGGCCCGCCGCCGAAATGTCCGACGTCTATAGGGTCGTCCCCACGACCCCGGGACTAGGTTGGCCCGCCGCCGACTTGTCCGACGACTATAGGGTCGTCTCCACGACCCCGGGACTAGGTTGGCCCGCCGCCGACATGTCCGACGTCTATAGGGTCGTCCCCACGACCCCGGGACTAGATTGGCCCGCCACCGTCATGTCCGACGACTATAGGGTCGTCCCCACGACCCCGGGACTAGGTTGGCCCGCCGCCGACTTGTCCGACGACTATAGGGTCGTCCCCACGACCACGGGCCAAAGTTGGTCAGCTGCCGACATGTCCGACGACTATAGGGTCGTACCCACGACCACGGGCCAAAGTTGCCCTCCCGTCGACATGTCCGACGACTATAGGGTCGTCCCCACGACCCCGGGACTAGGTTGGCCCGCCGCCGACTTGTCCGACGACTATAGGGCCGTCCCTACCACCCCGGGACTAGGTTGGGCAACCGCCGACATGTCCGACGTCTATAGGGTCGTCCCCACGACCCCGGGGCTAGATTGGCCCGCCACCGTCATGTCCGACGACTATAGGTACGTCCCTACGACCCTGGGCATACGTTGGCCTGCCGCCGACATGTCCGACGACTATAGGGTCGTCCCCACGACCACTGGCCAATGTTGCCCAGCCGCCGACATGTCCGACGACTATAGGGTCGTCCCTACCACCCCGGGACTAGGTTGGCCAGCCGCCGAAATGTCCGACGTCTATAGGGTCGTCCCCTCGACCCCGGGGCTAGATTGCCCCGGCACCGACTTGTCCGACGACTATAGGGTCGTCCCCACGACCCCGGGACTAGGTTGGCCAGCCGCCGGCATGTCCGACGACTATACGGTCGTCCCCACGACCACGGGACTAGGTTGGCCCGCCGCCGACTTGTCCGACGACTATAGGGTCTTCCCCACGACCCCGGGACTAGGTTGGCCTGCCGCCGACATGTCCGACGACTATAGGGTCGTCCCCACGAACCCGGGACTAGGTTGGCCAGTCACCGACATGTCCGACGACTATAGGGTCGTCCCCACGACTACGGGACTAGGTTGGCCAGCCGCCGACATGTCCGACGACTATAGGGTCGTCCCCACGAACCCGGGACTAGGTTTGCCAGTCACCGACATATCCGACGGCTATAGGGTCGTCCCCACGCCCCGGGCCAATGTTGGCCAGCCGCCGACATGACCGACGACTATAGGGTCGTCCCCACGACCACTGGCCAAAGTTGCCCAGCCGCCGACATGTCCGACGACTATAGGGTCGTCTCCACGACCCCGGGACTAGGTTGGCCCGCCGCCGACTTGTCCGACGACTATAGGGTCGTCCCCACGACCCCGGGGCCAGATTGCCCCGGCACCGTCATGTCCGACGACTATAGGGTCGTCCCAACGACCCCGGGACTAGGTTGGCCCGCCGCCGACTTGTCCGACGACTATAGGGTCGTCCCAACGACCCCGGGACTAGATTGGCCCGCCACCGTCATGTCCGACGACTATAGGGTCGTCCCCACGACCCCGGGACTAGGTTGGCCCGCCGCCGACTTGTCCGACGACTATAGGGTCGTCCCCACGACCACGGGCCAAAGTTGGTCAGCTGCCGACATGTCCGACGACTATAGGGTCGTCCCCACGACCCCGGGCCAAAGCTCGCCAGCCGCCGACATGTCCGACGATTATAGGGTCGTCCCCACGACCCCGGGACTAGATTGACCCGCCACCGTCATGTCCGACGACTATAGGGTCGTCCCCACGACCCCGGGACTAGGTTGGCCCGCCGCCGACATGTCCGACGTCTATAGGGTCGTCCCCACGACCCCGGGACTAGGTTGGCCCGCCGCCGACTTGTCCGACGACTATAGGGTCGTCTCCACGACCTCGGGACTAGGTTGGCCCGCCGCCGACATGTCCGACGTCTATAGGGTCGTCCCCACGACCCCGGGACTAGATTGGCCCGCCACCGTCATGTCCGACGACTATAGGGTCGTCCCCACGACCCCGGGACTAGGTTGGCCCGCCGCCGACTTGTCCGACGACTATAGGGTCGTCCCCACGACCACGGGCCAAAGTTGGTCAGCTGCCGACATGTCCGACGACTATAGGGTCGTACCCACGACCACGGGCCAAAGTTGCCCTCCCGTCGACATGTCCGACGACTATAGGGTCGTCCCCACGACCCCGGGACTAGGTTGGCCCGCCGCCGACTTGTCCGACGACTATAGGGTCGTACCCACGCCCCGGGCCAATGTTGGCCAGCCGCCGACATGACCGCCGACTATAGGGTCGTCCCCACGACCACTGGCCAAAGTTGCCCAGCCGCCGACATGTCCGACGACTATAGGGTCGTCTCCACGACCCCGGGACTAGGTTGGCCAGTCACCGACATGTCCGACGACTATAGGGTCGTCCCCACGACCTTGGGCCAAAGTTGCCCAGCCGCCGACATGTCCGACGACTATAGGGTCGTCCCCACGACCCCGGGACTAGGTTGGCCCGCCGCCGACTTGTCCGACGAATATAGGGCCGTCCCTACCACCCCGGGACTGGGTTGGGCAGCCGCCGACATGTCCGACGTCTATAGGGTCGTCCCCACGACCCCGGGGCTAGATTGGCCCGCCACCGTCATGTCCGACGACTATAGGTACGTCCCTACGACCCTGGGCATACGTTGGCCTGCCGCCGACATGTCCGACGACTATAGGGTCGTCCCCACGACCACTGGCCAAAGTTGCCCAGCCGCCGACATGTCCGACGACTATAGGGTCGTCCCCACGACCCCGGGACTAGGTTGGCCCGCCGCCGACATGTCCGACGTCTATAGGGTCGTCCCCACGACCCCGGGACTAGATTGGCCCGCCGCCGACTTTTCCGATGACTATAGGGTCGTCCCCACGATCCCGGGTCTAGGTTGGCCCGCCGCCGACATGACCGACGATTATAGGGCCGTCCCGACGACCCCGGGACTAGGTTGGCCCGCCGCCGACTTGTCCGACGACTATAGGGTCGTCTCCACGACCCCGGGACTAGGTTGGCCAGTCACCGACATGTCCGACGACTATAGGGTCGTCCCCACGACCTTGGGCCAAAGTTGCCCAGTCGCCGACATGTCCGACGACTATAGGGTCGTACCCACGACCACGGGCCAAAGTTGCCCTGCCGCCGACATGTCCGACGACTATAGGGTCGTCCCCACGACCCCGGGACTAGGTTGGCCCGCCGCCGACTTGTCCGACGACTATAGGTACGTTCCTACGACCCGGGACAAGGTTGGCCAGTCACCGACATGTCCGACGACTATAGGGTCGTCCCCACGACCACGGGACTAGGTTGGCCAGCCGCCGACATGTCCGACGACTATAGGGTCGTCCCCACGAACCCGGGACTAGGTTGGCCAGTCACCGACATATCCGACGACTATAGGGTCGTCCCCACGCCCCGGGCCAATGTTGGCCAGCCGCCGACATGACCGACGACTATAGGGTCGTCCCCACGACCACTGGCCAAAGTTGCCCAGCCGCCGACATGTCCGACGACTATAGGGTCGTCTCCACGACCCCGGGACTAGGTTGGCCCGCCGCCGACTTGTCCGACGACTATAGGGTCGTCCCCACGACCCCGGGGCTAGATTGCCCCGGCACCGTCATGTCCGACGACTATAGGGTCGTCCCCACGACCACGGGCCAAAGTTGCCCTGCCGCCGACATGTCCGACGACTATAGGGTCGTCCCCACGACCCCGGGACTAGGTTGGCCCGCCGCCGACTTGTCCGACGACTATAGGGTCGTCTCCACGACCCCGGGACTAGGTTGGCCAGTCACCGACATGTCCGACGACTATAGGGTCGTCCCCACGACCTTGGGCCAAAGTTGCCCAGCCGCCGACATGACCGACGACTATAGGGTCGTCCCCACGACCACTGGCCAAAGTTGCCCAGCCGCCGACATGTCCGACGACTATAGGGTCGTCCCCACGACCCCGGGACTAGGTTGGCCCGCCGCCGACATGTCCGACGTCTATAGGGTCGTCCCCACGACCCCGGGACTAGATTGGCCCGCCGCCGACTTTTCCGATGACTATAGGGTCGTCCCCACGATCCCGGGGCTAGGTTGGCCCGCCGCCGACTTGTCCGACGACTATAGGGTCGTCTCCACGACCCCGGGACTAGGTTGGCCAGTCACCGACATGTCCGACGACTATAGGGTCGTCCCCACGACCTTGGGCCAAAGTTGCCCAGCCGCCGACATGTCCGACGACTATAGGGTCGTACCCACGACCACGGGCCAAAGTTGCCCTGCCGTCGACATGTCCGACGACTATAGGGTCGTCCCCACGACCCCGGGACTAGGTTGGCCCGCCGCCGACTTGTCCGACGACTATAGGGCCGTCCCTACCACCCCGGGACTAGGTTGGGCAGCCGCCGACATGTCCGACGTCTATAGGGTCTTCCCCACGACCCCGGGGCTAGATTGGCCCGCCACCGTCATGTCCGACGACTATAGGTACGTCCGTACGACCCTGGGCATACGTTGGCCTGCCGCCGACATGTCCGACGACTATAGGGTCGTCCCCACGACCACTGGCCAAAGTTGCCTAGCCGCCGACATGTCCGACGACTATAGGGTCGTCCCTACCACCCCGGGACTAGGTTGGCCAGCCGCCGAAATGTCCGACGTCTATAGGGTCGTCCCCTCGACCCCGGGGCTAGATTGCCCCGGCACCGACTTGTCCGACGACTATAGGGTCGTCCCCACGACCCCGGGACTAGGTTGGCCAGCCGCCGACATATCCGACGACTATACGGTCGTCCCCACGACCACGGGACTAGGTTGGCCAGCCGCCGACATATCCGACGACAATAGGGTCGTCCCAACCACCACGGGCCAAAGGTGGCCAGGCGCCGACATGTCCGACGACTATAGGGTCGTCCCCACGACCCCGGGACTAGGTTGGCCCGCCGCCGACTTGTCCGACGACTATAGGGTCGTCTCCACGACCCCGGGACTAGGTTGGCCAGTCACCGACATGTCCGACGACTATAGGGTCGTCCCCACGACCCCGGGACTAGGTTGGCCAGCCGCCGACATGTCCGACGACTATACGGTCGTCCCCACGACCACGGGACTAGGTTGGCCAGCCGCCGACATATCCGACGACAATAGGGTCGTCCCAACCACCACGGGCCAAAGGTGGCCAGCCGCCGACATGTCCGACGTCTATAGGGTCTTCCCCACGACCCCGGGGCTAGATTGGCCCGCCACCGTCATGTCCGACGACTATAGGTACGTCCGTACGACCCTGGGCATACGTTGGCCTGCCGCCGACATGTCCGACGACTATAGGGTCGTCCCCACGACCACTGGCCAAAGTTGCCCAGCCGCCGACATGTCCGACGACTATAGGGTCGTCCCTACCACCCCGGGACTAGGTTGGCCAGCCGCCGAAATGTCCGACGACTATAGGGTCGTCCCCACGAACCCGGGACTAGGTTGGCCAGTCACCGACATATCCGACGACAATAGGGTCGTCCCAACCACCACGGGCCAAAGGTGGCCAGGCGCCGACATGTCCGACGACTATAGGGTCGTCCCCACGACCCCGGGACTAGGTTGGCCCGCCGCCGACTTGTCCGACGACTATAGGGTCGTCTCCACGACCCCGGGACTAGGTTGGCCAGTCACCGACATGTCCGACGACTATAGGGTCGTCCCCACAACCTTGGGCCAAAGTTGCCCAGCCGCCGACATGACCGACGACTATAGGGTCGTCCCCACGACCACTGGCCAAAGTTGCCCAGCCGCCGACATGTCCGACGACTATAGGGTCGTCCCCACGACCCCGGGACTAGGTTGGCCCGCCGCCGACATGTCCGACGTCTATAGGGTCGTCCCCACGACCCCGGGACTAGATTGGCCCGCCGCCGACTTTTCCGATGACTATAGGGTCGTCCCCACGATCCCGGGGCTAGGTTGGCCCGCCGCCGACTTGTCCGACGACTATACGGTCGTCCCCACGACCCCGGGAGTAGGTTGGCCCGCCGCCGACTTGTCCGACGACTATAGGTACGTTCCTACGACCCGGGACAAGGTTGGCCAGTCACCGACATGTCCGACGACTATAGGGTCGTCCCCACGACCACTGGCCAAAGTTGCCCAGCCGCCGACATGTCCGACGACTATAGGGTCGTTCCTACCACCCCGGGACTAGGTTGGCCAGCCGCCGACATGTCCGACGTCTATAGGGTCGTCCCCTCGACCCCGGGGCTAGATTGCCCCGGCACCGTCACGTCCGACGACTATAGGGTCGTCTCCACGACCCCGGGACTAGGTTGGCCCGCCGCCGACTTGTCCGACGACTATAGGTACGTTCCTACGACCCGGGACAAGGTTGGCCAGTCACCGACATGTCCGACGACTATAGGGTCGTCCCCACGACCACGGGACTAGGTTGGCCAGCCGCCGACATGTCCGACGACTATAGGGTCGTCCCCACGAACCCGGGACTAGGTTGGCCAGTCACCGACATATCCGACGACTATAGGGTCGTCCCCACGCCCCGGGCCAATGTTGGCCAGCCGCCGACATGACCGACGACTATAGGGTCGTCCCCACGACCACTGGCCAAAGTTGCCCAGCCGCCGACATGTCCGACGACTATAGGGTCGTCTCCACGACCCCGGGACTAGGTTGGCCCGCCGCCGACTTGTCCGACGACTATAGGGTCGTCCCCACGACCCCGGGGCTAGATTGCCCCGGCACCGTCATGTCCGACGACTATAGGGTCGTCCCCACGACCCCGGGACTAGGTCGGCCCGCCGCCGACTTGTCCGACGACTATAGGGTCGTCCCCACGACCACGGGCCAAAGTTGCCCTGCCGCCGACATGTCCGACGACTATAGGGTCGTCCCCACGACCCCGGGACTAGGTTGGCCCGCCGCCGACTTGTCCGACGACTATAGGGTCGTCTCCACGACCCCGGGACTAGGTTGGCCAGTCACCGACATGTCCGACGACTATAGGGTCGTCCCCACGACCTTGGGCCAAAGTTGCCCAGCCGCCGACATGACCGACGACTATAGGGTCGTCCCCACGACCACTGGCCAAAGTTGCCCAGCCGCCGACATGTCCGACGACTATAGGGTCGTCCCCACGACCCCGGGACTAGGTTGGCCCGCCGCCGACATGTCCGACGTCTATAGGGTCGTCCCCACGACCCCGGGACTAGATTGGCCCGCCGCCGACTTTTCCGATGACTATAGGGTCGTCCCCACGATCCCGGGGCTAGGTTGGCCCGCCGCCGACATGTCCGACGACTATAGGGTCGTCCCCACGACCCCGGGACTAGGTTGGCCCGCCGCCGACTTGTCCGACGACTATAGGGTCGTCTCCACGACCCCGGGACTAGGTTGGCCAGTCACCGACATGTCCGACGACTATAGGGTCGTCCCCACGACCTTGGGCCAAAGTTGCCCAGCCGCCGACATGTCCGACGACTATAGGGTCGTACCCACGACCACGGGCCAAAGTTGCCCTGCCGTCGACATGTCCGACGACTATAGGGTCGTCCCCACGACCCCGGGACTAGGTTGGCCCGCCGCCGACTTGTCCGACGACTATAGGGTCGTCCCCACGACCCCCGGAATAGATTGACCCGCCACCGACATGTCCGACGACTATAGGGTCGTCCCCACGACCCCGGGACTAGATTGGCCCGCCACCGTCATGTCCGACGACTATAGGGTCGTCCCCACGACACCGGGACTAGGTTGGCCCGCCGCCGACTTGTCCGACGACTACAGGGTCGTCCCCACGACCCCGGGACTAGATTGGCCCGCCACTATCTTGTCCGACGACTATAGGGTGGTCCCCACGACCACGGGCCAAAGTTGCCCAGCCGCCGACATGTCCGAAGACTATAGGATCGTCCCCACGACCCCGGGACTAGATTGACCCGCCGCCGTCATGTCCGACGACTATAGGGTCGTCCCCACGACCCCGGGAATAGGTTGGCCCGCCGCCGACTTGTCCGCCGACTATAGTGTCGTCCCCACGACCACGGGCCAAAGTTGCCCAGCCGCCGACATGTCCGACGACTATAGGGTCGTCCCTACGACCCTGGGCATACGTTGGCCCGCCGCCGACTTGTCCGACGACTATACGGTCGTACCCACGACCCCGGGACTATGTTGGCCAGCCGCCGACATGTCCGACGACTATAGGGTCGTCCCCACGACCCCGGGACTAGGTTGGCCCGCCACCAACATGTCCGAGGAATATAGGGTCGTCCCCACGACCCCGGGACTAGGTTGGCCCGCCGCCGACTTGTCCGACGACTATAGGGTCGTCCCCACGACCCCAGGACTAGATTGCCCCGCCACCGTCATGTCCGACGACTATCGGTTCGTCCCTACGACCCTGGGCATACGTTGGCCCGCCGCCGACTTGTCCGACGACTATACGGTCGTACCCACGACCCCGGGACTATGTTGGCCAGCCGCCGACATGTCCGACGACTATAGGGTCGTCCCCACGACCCCGGGACTAGGTTGGCCCGCCACCAACATGTCCGACGAATATAGGGTCGTCCCCACGACCCCGGGACTAGGTTGGCCCGCCGCCGACTTGTCCGACGACTATAGGGTCGTCCCCACGACCCCAGGACTAGATTGCCCCGCCACCGTCATGTCCGACGACTATCGGTTCGTCCCTACGACCCTGGGCATACGTTGGCCCGCCGCCGACTTGTCCGACGACTATACGGTCGTACCCACGGCCCCGGGACTATGTTGGCCAGCCGCCGACATGTCCGACGATTATAGGGTCGTCCCCACGATCCCGGGACTAGGTTGGCCAGCCGCCGACTTGTCCGACGACTATAGGGACGTCCCCACGACACCCGGGACTAGATTGGCCCGCCACCGTCATGTCCGACGACTATAGGGTCGTCCCCACGACACCGGGGCTAGGTAGGCCCGCCGCCGACTTGTGCCGACGACAATAGGGTCGTCCCCACGACCCCGGGTCTAGGTTGGCCCGCCACCATCATGTCCGACGACTATAGGGTCGTCCCCACGACCCCGGGACTAGATTGGCCCGCCACCGTCATGTCCGACGACTATAGGGTCGTCCCCACGACCCCGGGACTAGGTTGGCCCGCCGCCGACTTGTCCGACGCCTATAGGGTCGTCCCCACGACCCCCGGAATAGATTGACCCGCCACCGACATGTCCGACGACTATAGGGTCGTCCCCACGACCCCGGGACTAGATTGGCCCGCCACCGTCATGTCCGACGACTATAGGGTCGTCCCCACGACACCGGGACTAGGTTGGCCCGCCGCCGACTTGTCCGACGACTATAGGGTCGTCCCCACGACCCCGGGACTAGATTGGCCCGCCACCATCTTGTCCGACGACTATAGGGTGGTCCCCACGACCACGGGCCAAAGTTGCCCAGCCGCCGACATGTCCGAAGAAGGTCTGTGAAGTTGGCACCCCGAAATTCGAATTTTTGGAAAAACTCAACGGCATTCGTTTGTCCATCGTTTGCCCACGTTTGCCCATATAAAATTTTCGTTTGCCCACCCTTCAAAAAAAAGTTATGGCAAAAAAAAAATTTTTCATCAGCACCCCCATGAAAACATTTTAATGATTTGACAGTGGGAAATCATTGCCCATCGTTTGCCCACGATTGCTCACCCAACAATTTTTTTTCCCACCCTTCAAAAAAAGTTATGAAAAAATTAAAAATTTTGTCATCAGCACCCCCCATGAACAGTTTTGAATTTTTTAAAAGTAGGAAACGATTGTCCACGATCTGGCTTCGTTTGCCCACCCAGTAATTTCGTATGCCCACCCTCCAGAATCGAATTAAAAAATAAAAACCGCGAAAATGAAGAGTTCCGGAGACGCGATCGCGTTAAAGTTCGAATATTTTCGAAAATATTATCAAAAACGATTGTTCAAGAAATTGTGCATGTTAACGCCATCTCTTTGGCCCACCGATAATTAGGCACCTGACGGCTGCGCGCTGACTCATGTGGAGCGTCGATCACGGCCCCTTCCATCGTCTTACAATCGATGGAAGGGGGACTGCTCTTTCTTCCAGGAAATCGAGCCGATTTCCTGGATCACTTGTATTCGCGACCACGTTTATAACAAGTACCTTGCTACGCGCTTCTCTTGCTGGCGCTTTTACTTCGCTTCGATTACGACATTGCTTCGTAGTCACTTTCGTGCTGCTTGGCTTTTACATTGCTTAATCGCCAAGATTCGCTTGCTCAATAATTATAGACGCGCTTAGTGTAATCTAATTGTAATTGCTTAAACATTGTGGTAACTTAGTAAATAGTGTTTATTTGAGTGTTGTGTACATAGTTAACTGTTTAAATATAAGACTCGTGCTGTTTGTAAATTCTGTGCCTTGCTCCTCCTGTTAAATACGCATTATCCGCTTCTGGCACTGATCCTCTATTAACTTTAGTAACATTTTTGGTCCTTCGAGCCGGATCAGTGCCTGTGAGAAAGTTCGCGAACGTTCGGAAGTGCGGTCCAACCGTCGCGCGTGACCTCCAACGCCTGCAAACAATGAGTCACCTCATTACGAGTCAACGTGACCTTAACGGTCGGATCTCGCGCGCGTACGAGAACCTCAAGAAACTCGGTAATAACAATATTACCAAGAGTAATGTGACCTCGAGATTAGAGTCTCTCCGTAAGAACTGGGCGAAGTACGAGCTGCAACACGATCAGCTGCTGGCCTCGGCGGCCTCGGACCTCGCATTTGCAGGCAACGACTATTTCAAAGACAAGAATCTGGCGCCTGCAAACATGGAGGAGGTCTTCAATACGCAGGAAGCCCTCCTCATGGACAAACTAGAGGAGATGACCAAATTAGAGCGCATTGCCACTCGTGCTCTGGAGCGTCTATCGATAGATGAAGGAGCAGCCACTGCTGCTGCTGCAACAGTACATTCGAAGGCATCGCTCCCTCGCATACCGCTACCTACCTTCAACGGCAAACATAAGGATTGGCCTTCGTTCCAAGCACTCTTCCGATCCCTTGTAATTCTTGACACGACGCTAACGGACACGGAACGCCTCCACTACTTGCGTGGGACCCTTAGTGGTGATGCGGAGCTGCTCATTCGCAATTTGGTTGTCCAGGACGAGCATTTTGATCCTGCATGGAACCTATTAAAGGAGCGCTATGACAATCCACGCTTAACGGTTAACGCCCTCATGGCGTCGATTTTTAATCTACCGACGCTTACACGCGAGTCGGGATCGGACCTTAAACATCTGTACTATACCCTATGCGATTCAACCACGGCATTGGCAGCGATGAAGAGGCCCTTCAATGCCAGTGACGATTGGTTAGTACACTTGGTTGTGGACCGACTGGATCCTCAATCTACGAGGGAGTGGGAAACGCACCTGGGCAAAACCACTACGCCTCCTACCTTTACCGAGCTGCTGGAGTTCGTGGAAGGGCGAGTGAACACCGTAGAGGCGCTGGAGGAGAGCCGCAAGGTCCCGAATCAACCTCCCAGACCGGCCCGCACCGCATAACCTGCGATTTCTACTGGCCATCCCCGTTCGCCGGTCAATTACATCCCGCGGTCGCATCGGCCATTGCTGACGTCGGAGCGACCGCACTACTGGCGCAGCTAGTCTACGGAACATCTGCCGTCCCGCCAGGCCCGCTGCAAAGAGGACACGGCCAATGAACTATTATTTCACGCTCGTAACAACCTCGGGTAGAATTTGTATGTCTGCTTACGCTTGTATCTCTTACCTGTTCAGGTTAGCAGGGACCTTCACGAGGGCCCTCTCCATCTATCCACCGGACCGCTACTTCTAGGAACAGAGGATCTCCTAGTGCGCTTCACTTGAACGTTCGCCCTATCTGCTTTGGACGAATAATGCTTGTAGCGCGCTTTAACTAGATTGCCATGTTACTGCCCCAACGCTGCGGGTTGCGCGACACCTCCACATGAGGCCAGCGGCGCCACTGCCAATCGATCACCAGCTAGCATCGGGATCTATTCATCGGGCGATGAATGCCGGGCGGCAATGTTCAAGAAATTGTGCATGTTAACGCCATCTCTTTGGCCCACCGATAATTAGGCACCTGACGGCTGCGCGCTGACTCATGTGGAGCGTCGATCACGGCCCCTTCCATCGTCTTACAATCGATGGAAGGGGGACTGCTCTTTCTTCCAGGAAATCGAGCCGATTTCCTGGATCACTTGTATTCGCGACCACGTTTATAACAAGTACCTTGCTACGCGCTTCTCTTGCTGGCGCTTTTACTTCGCTTCGATTACGACATTGCTTCGTAGTCACTTTCGTGCTGCTTGGCTTTTACATTGCTTAATCGCCAAGATTCGCTTGCTCAATAATTATAGACGCGCTTAGTGTAATCTAATTGTAATTGCTTAAACATTGTGGTAACTTAGTAAATAGTGTTTATTTGAGTGTTGTGTACATAGTTAACTGTTTAAATATAAGACTCGTGCTGTTTGTAAATTCTGTGCCTTGCTCCTCCTGTTAAATACGCATTATCCGCTTCTGGCACTGATCCTCTATTAACTTTAGTAACAACGATCTTTCAACGATGCAGTCCGTTAGTGTAGATGTGGAAGACGTTTGCCCACCCAATAATTTCGTATACCCACCCTTCAGAATCGAATTAAAAAATAAAAACCGCGAAAATGAAAAGTTCCTAGGCGCGACCTCGTATAAGTTCGATTATTTATTAACTAAACGTTCGAATCGATTGTCCAACGACGCATTTCGTTAGTTTAGATGTGGAAGACGTTTGCCCACCTAATAATTTCGTATGCCCACCCTTCAGAATCGAATTAAAAAATAAAAACCGCGAAAATGAAGAGTTCCGGAGACGCGACCACGTCTAAGTTCGATTATTTATTAACTAAACGTTCGAATCGTTTGTCCAACGACGCATTTCGTTAGTGTAGATGTGGAAGAGGTTTGCCCACCCAATAATTTCGTATGCCCACCCTTCAGAATCGAATTAAAAAATAAAAACCGCGAAAATGAAGAGTTCCGGAGACGCGACCACGTATAAGTTCGATTATTTATTAACTAAACGTTCGAATCGTTTGTCCAACGACGCATTTCGTTAGTCTAGATGTAGAAGAGATTTGCCCACCCAATAATTTCGTATGCCCACCCTCCAGAATCGAATAAAAAAATAAAAACCGCGAAAATGAAGAGTTCCGAAGACGCGATCGCGTTAAAGTCCGATTTTTTTCGAAAATATTATCAAAATCGATCTTTCAACGATGCAGTCCGTTAGTCTAGATGTAGAAGAGATTTGCCCACCCAATAATTTCGTATGCCCACCCTTCAGAATCGAATTAAAAAATAAAAACGGCGAAAATGAAAAGTTCCGGAGACGCGACCACGTATAAGTTCGATTTTTTATTAATTAAACGTTCGAATCGTTTGTCCAACGACGCATTTCGTTAGTGTAGATGTGGAAGAGGTTTGCCCACCCAATAATTTCGTATGCCCACCCTTCAGAATCGAATTAAAAAATAAAAACCGCGAAAATGAAGAGTTCCGGAGACGCGATCGCGTTAAAGTTCGAATTTTTTCGAAAATATTATCAAAATCGATCTTTCAACGATGCAGTCCGTTAGTGTAGATGTGGAAGACGTTTGCCCACCCAATAATTTCGTATACCCACCCTTCAGAATCGAATTAAAAAATAAAAACCGCGAAAATGAAAAGTTCCTAGGCGCGACCTCGTATAAGTTCGATTATTTATTAACTAAACGTTCGAATCGTTTGTCCAACGACGCATTTCGTTAGTCTAGATGTAGAAGAGATTTGCCCACCCAATAATTTCGTATGCCCACCCTCCAGAATCGAATAAAAAAATAAAAACCGCGAAAATGAAGAGTTCCGAAGACGCGATCGGTGTTAAAGTCCGATTTTTTTCGAAAATATTATCAAAATCGATCTTTCAACGATGCAGTCCGTTAGTCTAGATGTAGAAGAGATTTGCCCACCCAATAATTTCGTATGCCCACCCTTCAGAATCGAATTAAAAAATAAAAACGGCGAAAATGAAAAGTTCCGGAGACGCGACCACGTATAAGTTCGATTATTTATTAACTAAACGTTCGAATCGTTTGTCCAACGACGCATTTCGTTAGTGTAGATGTGGAAGAGGTTTGCCCACCCAATAATTTCGTATGCCCACCCTTCAGAATCGAATTAAAAAATAAAAACCGCGAAAATGAGGAGTTCTGGAGACGCGACCACGTATAAGTTCGATTATTTATTAACTAAACGTTCGAATCGTTTGTCCAACGACGCATTTCGTTAGTCTAGATGTAGAAGAGATTTGCCCACCCAATAATTTCGTATGCCCACCCTCCAGAATCGAATAAAAAAATAAAAACCGCGAAAATGAAGAGTTCCGAAGACGCGATCGCGTTAAAGTTCGAATTTTTTCGAAAATATTATCAAAATCGATCTTTCAACGATGCAGTCCGTTAGTGTAGATGTGGAAGACGTTTGCCCACCCAATAATTTCGTATACCCACCCTTCAGAATCGAATTAAAAAATAAAAACCGCGAAAATGAAAAGTTCCTAGGCGCGACCTCGTATAAGTTCGATTATTTATTAACTAAACGTTCGAATCGTTTGTCCAACGACGCATTTCGTTAGTCTAGATGTAGAAGAGATTTGCCCACCCAATAATTTCGTATGCCCACCCTCCAGAATCGAATAAAAAAATAAAAACCGCGAAAATGAAGAGTTCCGAAGACGCGATCGCGTTAAAGTCCGATTTTTTTCGAAAATATTATCAAAATCGATCTTTCAACGATGCAGTCCGTTAGTCTAGATGTAGAAGAGATTTGCCCACCCAATAATTTCGTATGCCCACCCTTCAGAATCGAATTAAAAAATAAAAACGGCGAAAATGAAAAGTTCCGGAGACGCGACCACGTATAAGTTCGATTTTTTATTAATTAAACGTTCGAATCGTTTGTCCAACGACGCATTTCGTTAGTGTAGATGTGGAAGAGGTTTGCCCACCCAATAATTTCGAATGCCCACCCTTCAGAATCGAATTAAAAAATAAAAACCGCGAAAATGAAGAGTTCCGGAGACGCGATCGCGTTAAAGTTCGAATTTTTTCGAAAATATTATCAAAATCGATCTTTCAACGATGCAGTCCGTTAGTGTAGATGTGGAAGACGTTTGCCCACCCAATAATTTCGTATACCCACCCTTCAGAATCGAATTAAAAAATAAAAACGGCGAAAATGAAAAGTTCCGGAGACTCGACCACGTATAAGTTCGATTTTTTATTAATTAAACGTTCGAATCGTTTGTCCAACGACGCATTTCGTTAGTGTAGATGTGGAAGAGGTTTGCCCACCCAATAATTTCGTATGCCCACCCTTCAGAATCGAATTAAAAAATAAAAACCGCGAAAATGAATAGTTCCGGAGACGCGATCGCGTTAAAGTTCGAATTTTTTCGAAAATATTATCAAAATCGATCTTTCAACGATGCAGTCCGTTAGTGTAGATGTGGAAGACGTTTGCCCACCCAATAATTTCGTATACCCACCCTTCAGAATCGAATTAAAAAATAAAAACGGCGAAAATGAAAAGTTCCTAGGCGCGACCTCGTATAAGTTCGATTATTTATTAACTAAACGTTCGAATCGTTTGTCCAACGACGCATTTCGTTAGTCTAGATGTAGAAGAGATTTGCCCACCCAATAATTTCGTATGTCCACCCTTCAGAATCGAATTAAAAAATAAAAACCGCGAAAAGAAAGATACACGTGAAGCGATCATGTTAAAGTTCGATTCTTTTCGAAAATGTATCAAATTCGTTTGTTCTTACCGTAAAAGTTTAAGGTGTTTTGTGGTATATTATCCAAAAAATTGCACACACTTCCTTCCGTCACTTTATTCAAACGACACTTCAATTTGTAGCTCTCATCGAATACTTTACACTTTTCACACATCTGCAGCATGTGCAGAATAACACCAGAGTTTATCATTGGATTTCTAGGCATTTTTCACTAAGCACAACATTGAAATCGCAAAACGGAAAATAATATAATATTCTCACAGTTACTTCACAAGCCGTAAATGAACGCGCGATCTTGCAAGAGCTGTGGCCGAACTCTTAAGACTGACTGACTTTCGTGCGTCGTTGGGAAAATTGGACAATGTCGGAGACATCTGTTTACGTTTCAGCAGTGACACTTGATGCCGCCGACCCTTTTGGGCTTAGGGCGTCAGCGTTGCGTGCCGTCAGCGAAAGCATTTAACTACGCATTTATAAACATTTCTGATAACTTGTCACCAAATGCACGAAACTCCTACGTTAAAAACAATCGGTGGAATTTGCTAACAAATTTGAAATACATTTCAAAATTCCAGTGGATGAAGAAGAAAGAGAAATAGTGGATAGCATTATTGTTTCTAACGAAAGTAATACTAGAATTTGAGAATTCTAGCCTTACAATAATCCGAATAAAATAAATAATATACTGTCGCAATTATATTTTGATATTACATTATCTGAGGAGCAATGGGTAAATATTAATCCGAGACAATGATCACCTTTAAGTGGAATTTTGATCAAACTCTTTGACCAGCTTTAAAAAAACCTAGAGAATATCTTATCTAATCCCTTCCAGCCCTATATGGAGGTGACACCAATGGATTCCTGGCGTTTTCCCCATTAAAATTATAACCAAATGTCATGTAAATGGTACTATTTTTAAAGAAGTTAAAAATAAGATTTTTCTTATTTTTGCATAATTTTATACATATGTGTATACTGAAGAATTGCGCAACAAAATTAAGAAAATTTTGTTTAAAATCTTGGCTTATTATTAAAATCTATTACAAACAATTTTCTTAAATGTTATTTACACGTTTGCTATTACACAGTCCAACAAAATGAAACTTTTTTTCTGTTCCGCAATATCCTCTGGGTGATTCTTGTAGAGTTTTGCGCCCTGAACACGAATCCGCAAACCGTTTGTCGCCATCTCCCTCAGTTTTTGAGAAATTCGATTTTGAAAAAAAAAACGGCAAATTTTCAACTTTGAACATTCTTTGTGTCGAAACGGTAATAGTTATTCGGTTGTTCCTTGCGTCAACTTATTCTACGAACCCTCCCGAATACAACGATATAAGTTATTATTGCATTATGATCATTTAAATTTGTTTAAACAACGATCAGACGGAAAATGACACCCGAAATGCACCCATTTTTGAAGTTATCTTTCAATTTATTTCCAAAACTAAGGGTCTTAGAAATAATCTGACTACTCCACGCGATGCAGCAGACATTTTTCCTCTGGAAAGCATCAACAGAAGTGGTAAGTCACGTTTTGTTTTCAATACAGAAGCGAAATAGTTTGGCAAAACGTGCGGTGCCAACAGTGGTGTGCTACGCTGAGCGGCAGTGTACCGCGCGCCGCCATTGACTACCACTGTCGACACCGCGCGTTTTGCCAAACTCTTTTGCTTCTGTATTGAAAACAAAACGTGACTTACCAGTTTTGTTGATGAGTTCCGAAGTAAAGATGTCTGCTGCATCGCGTGGAATAGTCAGATTTTTCCTGGACCCTTAGTTTTGGAAATAAATTGAAAGATATCTTTAAAAATGGGTGCATTTCGGGTGTCATTTTCCCTTTGATCGTTGTTTAAACAAATTTCAATGATGATAATGCAATAATAACTTATATCTTTGTATTCGGGAGGGTTCGTAGAATAATTTGACGCAACGAGCAACCGAATAACTATTACCGTTTCGACACAAAAAATGTTCAAATTTGAAAATTTGCAGTTTTTTTTTAAATCGATTTTCTCAAAAACTGAGCGTGATAGAGCATTTCTGCTTGCGGATTCGTGTTCAGGGCGAAAAACTCTATAAGAATCACCCAGCGGATATTGCAGACTAAAAATCGTGTTGGACAGTGTTATCCGCCTGAAAACAGTGGACGAAAGCCAGACCCCGGTGGGAAAACGTCACGGGCGGAGACAACTCGACTTTCCCCAAACGTGCATTTGGCAACACTCAAGGTCACGTCCCATCTATCATCGACGAAAATTCGGGCCTAATCCTGAGTTGTACACATCTGCAACGCAGACGACCAGGCTAGACCTCAAGCATTGCCTGCCGTTATAAATTGTACAGCCCTGTCCCTCTTACAGGATGTACAAAAATATTAAAGAATGGTCGAGTCATTTGTTGTCCCGGGAAGCTCCTCCGCGTGAGCCGTGTATTAAATATCTCCAAAACTATTTGTCCCATTTATTTCCAACTTGGTACATATATTCTTAATGGTATTATTTAAAACGTAGCATATCATTTTTTTATACGATAACCCATTCGTATATAATAAATGTTTTAAGTTTGCCTTGTGAGGTAAAAAATGAATAGTGATATTCACCTTGCTCTCATTTGTACAATAAATTTTGTTCTTCTCAAATCCGTATGCTACATTGTAGATATTTTATTAATGAACACTAGAATCATGGTCTTTCTCATGTTAGATAAACTGGGCTGTCATACTTGGATACATCGTTCGCGCACGTAAAGGCGGAGAAGCTTCGCGGGACAAAAAATACCTCGGCGATTTTTTAATATTTTTGTACAATATTTATACAACGCACGCCTTAATGCATGCTCTACACATAAGAAGTAGAGAAATAATTTTCAACCTCACAGTATCTGTAAAAAAAAATCGTCTAGTTTGTTGTTGTTCCGAACGTCTCGGGGTGGCGTAACCCCTTAATAAAGGGTATTGCCCGTTAATGTCTAACTAAGTATAAATGAATAAATAAAGAAATAGGTATAATATAGACTGCGGAATTTTATGCAAATGCATGTTTTTGTAGTAATGGATTAAACAAGTGGGACTTTGACCGATCTATTTCATCATTAAGAGGATTTTAAAAATATATTTGTAATTTTGCATATTCTGGGTATTTTTCATGTTTCTTGCATATACGAAATTTGTTTACAAATTAGCTGGAGTAATTGTCAGAAGTTACTGAACCACGAGGCGTATTAATGTTGGGTAATACTTTTTAATTGCTACATTGATGGCACCTTTCTTACATTTGGCATATTCATGTAAAAACTGAGGAGGCTGACTGGGGTACCATCCCTAGTCCCCAAAAATTAATCAGATTGATCGGTCAGAGTACGTCGCCAGGGTTGCAGTTTATGACCGTATTGCCCCCCGAGTCCGCGAACCGATAGAACAATACATATACAGATTAACTCAGGCCGAAGAATGACTAAAATTCTTAAAGACCGTAGCACGTTATTGATTGCCCTTAGAATGTTTGTTTCGCTCTGATTGTCAGCCTGTTTTTGTCACGATGCACAGTGGGCCTCAACCCGAAGAAATGGACGAAAAATACAACATGGCATTTGTTCCTAACAAAATGCCGAATCTTACTGAGCTGATTTTAAAAAACTTTTTGGTTTTCTGTTGCCAAAGATAGAAAACTATCTGTTACTGGATCTGAAGAAATCTGAAGAAAATGTAAAACTTTTTTAGACGTGTTTCGCGAAGAAATCTTTTACGGATTTTTTCAAACTTGGTCGACACACGTGGACGAATAGTGGAACGTCACATTTCTTTCAAAATGTAATAAGTAATTAATGTAAAGCATTCATTCTCTAAGTTTTTTTAAAGCTGGTCAAAGAGTTTGATCAAAATTCCACTTAAAGGTGATCATTGTCTCGGATTAATATTTACCCATTGCTCTTCAGATAATGTAATATCAAAATATAATTGCGACAGTATATTATTTATTTTATTTGGATTATTGTAAGGCTAGAATTCTCAAATTCTAGTATTACTTTCGTTAGAAAGAATAATGCTATCCACTATTTCTCTTTCTTCTTCATCCACTGGAATTTTGAAATGTATTTCAAATTTGTTAGCAAATTCCACCGATTGTTTTTAACGTAAGAGTTTCGTGCATTTGGTGACAAGTTATCAGAAATGTTTATAAATGCGTAGTTAAATGCTTTCGCTGACGGCACGCAACGCTGACGCCCTAAGTCCAAAAGGGTCGCGGCATCAAGTGTCACTGCTGAAACGGAAACAGATATCTCCGACATTGTCCAATTTTCCCAACGACGCACGAAAGTCAGTCAGTCTTAAGAGTTCGGCCACAGCTCTTGCAAGATCGCGCGTTCATTTACGGCTTGTGAAGTAACTGTGAGAATATTATATTATTTTCCGTTTTGCGATTTCAATGTTGTGCTTAGTGAAAAATGCCTAGAAAACCAATGATAAACTGTGGTGTTATTCTGCACATGCTGCAGATGTGTGAAAAGTGTAAAGTATTCGATGAGAGCTACAAATTGAAGTGTCGTTTGAATGAAGTGACGGAAAAAAGTGTGTGCAATTTTTTGGATAATATACCACAAAACACCTTAAACCTTTACGGTAAGAACAAACGAATTTGATACATTTTCGAAAAGAATCGAACTTTAACATGATCGCTTCAACTGTATCTTTCTTTTCGCGGTTTTTATTTTTTAATTCGATTCTGAAGGGTGGACATACGAAATTATTGGGTGGGCAAACCTCTTCCACATCTAAACTAACGAAATGCGTCGTTGGACAAACGATTCGAACGTTTAGTTAATAAATAATCGAACTTATACGTGGTTGCGTCTCCGGAACTCTTCATTTTCGCGGTTTTTATTTTTTAATTCGATTCTGAAGGGTGGGCATACGAAATTATTAGGTGGGCAAACGTCTTCCACATCTAAACTAACGAAATGCGTCGTTGGACAAACGATTCGAACGTTTAGTTAATAAATAATCGAACTTATACGTGGTCGCATCTCCGGAACTCTTCATTTTCGCGGTTTTTATTTTTTAATTCGATTCTGAAGAGTGGGCATACGAAATTATTGGGTGGGCAAATCTCTTCTACATCTAGACTAACGAAATGCGTCGTTGGACAAACGATTCGAACGTTTAGTTAATAAATTATCGAACTTATACGTGGTCGCGTCTCCGGAACTCTTCATTTTCGCGGTTTTTATTTTTTAATTCGATTCTGAAGAGTGGGCATACGAAATTATTGGGTGGGCAAAACTCTTTCACATCTACACTATCGAAATGCGTCGTTGGACAAACGATTCGAACGTTTAATTAATAAAAAATCGAACTTATACGTGGTCGCGTCTCCGGTACTCTTCATTTTCGCGGTTTTTATTTTTTCATTCGATTCTGGAGGGTGGGCATACGAAATTATTGGGTGGGCAAATCTCTTCTACATCTAGACTAACGAAATGCGTCGTTGGACAATCGATTCGAACGTTTAGTTAATAAATAATCGAACTTATACGAGGTCGCGCCTAGGAACTTTTCATTTTCGCGGTTTTTATTTTTTAATTCGATTCTGAAGAGTGGGCATACGAAATTATTGGGTGGCCAAACCTCTTTCACATCTACACTATCGAAATGCGTCGTTGGACAAACGATTCGAACGTTTAATTAATAAATAATCGAACTTATACGAGGTCGCGCCTAGGAACTTTTCATTTTCGCGGTTTTTATTTTTTAATTCGGTTCTGAAGGGTGGGTATACGAAATTATTGGGTGGGCAAACGTCTTCCACATCTACACTAACGGACTGCATCGTTGAAAGATCGTTTTTGATAATATTTTCGAACAAAATCGAACTATAACGCGATCGCGTCTTCGGAACTCTTCATTTTCGCGGTTTTTATTTTTTTATTCGATTCTGGAGGGTGGGCATACGAAATTATTGGGTGGGCAAACGTCTTCCATATCTAAACTAACGAAATGCGTCGTTGGACAAACGATTCGAACGTTTAGTTAAGAAATAATCGAACTTATACGTGGTCGCGTCTCCGGAACTCTTCATTTTCGCGGTTTTTATTTTTTAATTCGATTCTGAAGGGTGGGCATACGAAATTATTAGGTGGGCAAACGTCTTCCACATCTAAACTAACGAAATGCGTCGTTGGACAAACGATTCGAACGTTTAGTTAATAAATAATCGAACTTATACGTGGTCGCGTCTCCGGAACTCTTCATTTTCGCGGTTTTTATTTTTTAATTCGATTATGAAGAGAAGGCATACGAAATTATTGGGTGGGCAAACGTCTTCCACATCTACACTAACGGACTGCATCGTTGAAAGATCGTTTTTGATAATATTTTCGAAAAAATTCGAACTTTAACGCGATCGCGTCTCCGGAACTCTTCATTTTCGCGGTTTTTATTTTTTAATTCGATTCTGGAGGGTGGGCATTCGAAATTATTGGGTGGGCAAACGAAGCCAGATCGTGGACAATCGTTTCCTACTTTTAAATAATTCAAAACTGTTCATGGAGGGTGCTGATGACAAAATTTTTAATTTTTTCATAACTTTTTTTTGAAGGGTGGGGAAAAAAATTGTTGGGTGAGCAATCGTGGGCAAATGATGGGCAATCATTTCCCACTGTCAAATCATTAAAATGTTTTCATGGGGGTGGTGATGAAAAATTTTTTATTTGACATAACTTTTTTTGAAGGGTGGGCAATCGAAAATTTTTTATGGGCAAACGTGGGCAAACGATGGACAAACGAATGCCGTTGAGTTTTTCCAAAAATTCGAATTTGTGGGTGCCAACTTCACAGACCTGTCCGAAGACTATAGGGTCGTCCCCACGACCCCGGGACTAGGTTGGCCCGCCGCCGACTTGTCCGACGCCTATAGGGTCGTCCCCACGACCACTGGCCAAAGTTGCTCAGCCGCCGACATGTCCGACGACTATAGGGTCGTCCCCACGACGCCGGGACAAGGTTGGCCCGCCGCCGACTTGTGCGACGACTATAGGGTCGCCCCCACGACCCCGGGACTAGGTTGGCCCACCGCCGACTTGTCCGACGACTATAGGGTCGTCCCCACAACCCCGGGGCTAGATTGGCCCGCCGCCGACTTGTCCGACGACTATAGGGTCGTCCCCACGACCCCGGGACTAGTATGGCCTGCCGCCGACATGTCCGACGACTATAGGGTCGTCCCCACGGCCCTGGGACTAGATTGGCCCGCCACCGTCATGTCCGACGACTATCGGTTCGTCCCTACGACCCTGGGCATACGTTGGCCCGCCACCAACATGTCCGACGAATATAGGGTCGTCCCCACGACCCCGGGACTAGGTTGGCCCGCCGCCGACTTGTCCGACGACTATAGGGTCGTCCCCACGACCCCAGGACTAGATTGCCCCGCCAACGTCATGTCCGACGACTATAGGGTCGTCTCCACGACCCCGGGACTAGGTTGGCCCGCCGCCGACTTGTCCGACGACTATAGGGTCGTCCCTACCACCCCGGGACTAGGTTGGCCCGCCACCATCATGTCCGACGTCTATAGGGTCGTCCCCACGACCCCGGGCCTACGTTGGCCCGCCGCCGACATGTCCGACGACTATTGGGTCGTCCCCACGGCCCTGGGACTAGATTGGCCCGCCACCGTCATGTCCGACGACTATAGGGTCGTCCCCACAACCCCGGGGCTAGATTGGCCCGCCGCCGACTTGTCCGACGACTATAGGGTCGTCCCCACGACCCCGGGACTAGTATGGCCTGCCGCCGACATGTCCGACGACTATAGGGTCGTCCCCACGGCCCTGGGACTAGATTGGCCCGCCACCGTCATGTCCGACGACTATCGGTTCGTCCCTACGACCCTGGGCATACGTTGGCCCGCCACCAACATGTCCGACGAATATAGGGTCGTCCCCACGACCCCGGGACTAGGTTGGCCCGCCGCCGACTTGTGCGACGACTATAGGGTCGTCCCCACGAACCCGGGACTAGGTTGGCCAGCCGTCGACATGTCCGACGGCTATAGGGTCGTCCCCTCGACCCCGGGCCTCCGTTGGCCCGCCGCCGACATGTCCGACGACTATAGGGTCGTCCCCACGGCCCCGGGTCTAGATTGGCCCGCCACCATCATGTCCGACGAATATAGGGTCGTCCCCACCACCCCGGGACTAGGTTGGCCCGCCGCCGACTTGTCCGACGACTATAGGGTCGTCCCCACGACCCCGGGGCTAGTATGGCCTGCCGCCGACATGTCCGACGACTATAGGGTCGTCCCCACGGCCCTGGGACTAGATTGGCCCGCCACCGTCATGTCCGACGACTATCGGTTCGTCCCTACGACCCTGGGCATACGTTGGCCCGCCACCAACATGTCCGACGAATATAGGGTCGTCCCCACGAACCCGGGACTAGGTTGGCCCGCCGCCGACTTGTCCGACGACTATAGGGTCGTCCCCACGACCCCAGGACTAGATTGCCCCGCCAACGTCATGTCCGACGACTATAGGGTCGTCTCCACGACCCCGGGACTAGGTTGGCCCGCCGCAGACTTGTCCGACGACTATAGGGTCGTCCCTACCACCCCGGGACTAGGTTGGCCCGCCACCATCATGTCCGACGTCTATAGGGTCGTCCCCACGACCCCGGGCCAACGTTGGCCCGCCGCCGACATGTCCGACGACTATTGGGTCGTCCCCACGGCCCTGGGACTAGATTGGCCCGCCACCGTCATGTCCGACGACTATAGGGTCGTCCCCACGACCACGGGACTACGTTGGCCCGCCGCCGACTTGTCCGACGACTATAGGGTCGTCCCTACCACCCCGGGACTAGGTTGGCCCGCCACCATCATGTCCGACGTCTATAGGGTCGTCCCCACGACCCCGGGCCTACGTTGGCCCGCCGCCGACATGTCCGACGACAATAGGGTCGTCCCCACGGCCCTGGGACTAGATTGGCCCGCCACCGTCATGTCCGACGACTATAGGGTTGTCCCCACGTCCCCAGGACTAGATTGCCCCGCCACCGTCATGTCCGACGACTATAGGGTCGTCTCCACGACCCCGGGACTAGGTTGGCCCGCCGCCGACTTGTCCGACGACTATAGGGTCGTCCCCACGAACCCGGGACTAGGTTGGCCAGCCGCCGACATGTCCGACGTCTATAGGGTCGTCCCCTCGACCCCGGGCCTCCGTTGGCCCGCCGCCGACAGGTGCGACGACTATAGGGTCGTCCTCACGGCCCCGGGTCTAGATTGGCCCGCCACCATCATGTCCGACGAATATAGGGTCGTCCCCACCAACCCGGGACTAGGTTGGCCCGCCGCCGACTTGTCCGACGACTATAGGGTCGTCCCCACGACCCCGGGACTAGTATGGCCCGCCGCCGACTTGTCCGACGACTATAGGGTCGTCCCCACGGCCCCGGGTCTAGATTGGCCCGCCACCATCATGTCCGACGAATATAGGGTCGTCCCCACCACCCCGGGACTAGGTTGGCCCGCCGCCGACTTGTCCGACGACTATAGGGTCGTCCCCACGAACCCGGGACTAGGTTGGCCAGCCGTCGACATGTCCGACGTCTATAGGGTCGTCCCCTCGACCCCGGGCCTCCGTTGGCCCGCCGCCGACAGGTGCGACGACTATAGGGTCGTCCTCACGGCCCCGGGTCTAGATTGGCCCGCCACTATCATGTCCGACGAATATAGGGTCGTCCCCACGACCACGGGCCAAAGTTGCCCAGCCGCCGACATGTCCGACGACTATAGGGTAGTCCCCACGACCCCGGGACTAGGTTGGCCCGCCGCCGACTTTTCCGACGACTATAGGGTCGTCCCTACGACCCTGGGCCTACGTTGGCCCGCCGCCGGCTATTCCGACGAATATAGGGTCGTCCCCACGAACCCGGGACTAGGTTGGCCAGCCGTCGACATGTCCGACGTCTATAGGGTCGTCCCCTCGACCCCGGGCCTACGTTGGCCCGCCGCCGACATGTCCGACGACTATAGGGTCGTCTCCACGGCCCTGGGACTTGATTGGCCCGCCACCGTCATGTCCGACGACTATAGGATCGTCCCCACGAATACGGGCCAAAGTTGGCCAGCCGCCGACTTGTCCGACGACCATAGGGTCGTCCCCACGACCACGGGCCAAAGTTGGCTGGCCGCCGTCATGTCCGAGGACTATTGGTTCGTCCACACGACCCCGGGTCTGGATTGGCCCGCCACCATCATGTCCGACGACTATAGGGTCGTCCCCACGACCCCGGGACTAGGTTGGCCCGCCGCCGACTTGTCCGACGACTATAGGGTCGTCCCCACGACCCCGGGACTAGTATGGCCCGCCGCCGACTTGTGCGACGACTATAGGGTCGTCCCCACGAACCCGGGACTAGGTTGGCCAGCCGTCGACATGTCCGACGGCTATAGGGTCGTCCCCTCGACCCCGGGCCTCCGTTGGCCCGCCGCCGACATGTCCGACGACTATAGGGTCGTCCCCACGGCCCCGGGTCTAGATTGGCCCGCCACCATCATGTCCGACGAATATAGGGTCGTCCCCACCACCCCGGGACTAGGTTGGCCAGCCGCCGACTTGTCCGACGACTATAGGGTCGTCCCCACGACCCCGGGACTAGTATGGCCTGCCGCCGACTTGTCCGACGACTATAGGGTCGTCCCCACGACCCCGGGCCTACGTTGGCCCGCCGCCGACATGTCCGACGACTATAGGGTCGTCCCCACGGCCCTGGGACTAGATTGGCCCGCCACCGTCATGTCCGACGACTATAGGATCGACCCCACGACTACGGGCCAAAGTTGGCCCGCCTAGACTAGATTGGCCCGCCACCGACTTGTCCGACGACTATAGGGTCGTCCCCACGACCAAGGGACTACGTTGGCCCGCCGCCGACTTGTCCGACGACTATAGGGTCGTCCCTACGACCCTGGGCCTACGGTGGCCCGCCGCCGGCTATTCCGACGAATATAGGGTCGTCCCCACGAACCCGGGACTAGGATGGCCGGCCGCCGACTTGTCCGACGACTATAGGGTCGTCCCCACGACCACGGGCCAAAGTTGCCCAGCCGCCGACATGTCCCACGAATATAGTGTCGTCCCCACGTCCCCGGGACTAGGTTGGCCCGCCGCCGACTTGTACGACGAGTATAGGGTCGTCCCTACCACCCCGGGACTAGGTTGGCCAGCCGCCGACTTGTCCGACGACTATAGGGTCGTCCCCACGAACCCGGGACTAGGTTGGCCAGCCGTCGACATGTCCGACGTCTATAGGGTCGTCCCCTCGACCCCGGGCCTCCGTTGGCCCGCCGCCGACATGTGCGACGACTATAGGGTCGTCCTCACGGCCCCGGGTCTAGATTGGCCCGCCACCATCATGTCCGACGAATATAGGGTCGTCCCCACGACCACGGGCCAAAGTTGCCCAGCCGCCGACATGTCCGACGACTATAGGGTAGTCCCCACGACCCCGGGACTAGGTTGGCCCGCCGCCGACATTTCCGACGAATATAGGGTCGTCCCTACGACCCTGGGCCTACGTTGGCCCGCCGCCGGCTATTCCGACGAATATAGGGTCGTCCCCACGAACCCGGGACTAGGTTGGCCAGCCGTCGACATGTCCGACGTCTATAGGGTCGTCCCCTCGACCCCGGGCCTACGTTGGCCCGCCGCCGACATGTCCGACGACTATAGGGTCGTCTCCACGGCCCTGGGACTTGATTGGCCCGCCACCGTCATGTCCGACGACTATAGGATCGTCCCCACGAATACGGGCCAAAGTTGGCCAGCCGCCGACTTGTCCGACGACCATAGGGTCGTCCCCACGACCACGGGCCAAAGTTGGCTGGCCGCCGACAGGTCCGAGGACTATTGGTTCGTCCACACGACCCCGGGTCTGGATTGGCCCGCCACCATCATGTCCGACGACTATAGGGTCGTCCCCACGACCCCGGGACTAGGTTGGCTCACCACCATCAAGTCCGATGACTATAGGGACGTCCCCACGACCCCGGGACTAGGTTGGCCCGCCGCCGACTTGTCCGACGACTATAGGGTTGCCCCCACGACCCCAGGACTAGATTGCCCTGCCACCGTCATGTCCGACGAATATAGGGTCGTCCCCACCACCCCGGGACTAGGTTGGCCCGGCGCCGACTTGTCCGACGACTATAGGGTCGTCCCCACGAACCCGGGACTAGGTTGGCCAGCCGTCGACATGTCCGACGGCTATAGGGTCGTCCCCTCGACCCCGGGCCTCCGTTGGCCCGCCGCCGACATGTCCGACGACTATAGGGTCGTCCCCACGGCCCCGGGTCTAGATTGGCCCGCCACCATCATGTCCGACGAATATAGGGTCGTCCCCACCACCCCGGGACTAGGTTGGCCCGCCGCCGACTTGTCCGACGACTATAGGGTCGTCCCCACGACCCCGGGACTAGTATGGCCTGCCGCCGACTTGTCCGACGACTATAGGGTCGTCCCCACGACCCCGGGCCTACGTTGGCCCGCCGCCGACATGTCCGACGACTATAGGGTCGTCCCCACAGCCCTGGGACTAGATTGGCCCGCCACCGTCATGTCGGACGACTATAGGATCGACCCCACGACTACGGGCCAAAGTTGGCCCGCCTAGACTAGATTGGCCCGCCACCGACTTGTCCGACGACTATAGGGTCGTCCCCACGACCAAGGGACTACGTTGGCCCGCCGCCGACTTGTCCGACGACTATAGGGTCGTCCCTACGACCCTGGGCCTACGGTGGCCCGCCGCCGGCTATTCCGACGAATATAGGGTCGTCCCCACGAACCCGGGACTAGGATGGCCGGCCGCCGACTTGTCCGACGACTATAGGGTCGTCCCCACGACCACGGGCCAAAGTTGCCCAGCCGCCGACATGTCCCACGAATATAGGGTCGTCCCCACGTCCCCGGGACTAGGTTGGCCCGCCGCCGACTTGTACGACGACTATAGGGTCGTCCCTACCACCCCGGGCCTCCGTTGGCCCGCCGCCGACATGTCCGACGACTATAGGGTCGTCCCCACGACCCCGGGACTAGGTTGGCCCGCCGCCCACTTGTCCGACGTCTATAGGGTCGTCCCTACCACCCCGGGACTAGGTTGGCCAGCCGCCGACATGTCCGACGACTATAGGGTCGTCCCCACAACCCCGGGGCTAGATTGGCCCGCCACCGTCATGTCCGACGACTATCGGTTCGTCCCTACGACCCTGGGCATACGTTGGCCCGCCGCCGACATGTGCGACGACTATAGGGTAGTCCTCACGGCCCCGGGTCTAGATTGGCCCGCCACCATCATGTCCGACGAATATAGGGTCGTCTCCACCACCCCGGGACTAGGTTGGCCCGCCGCCGACTTGTCCGACGACTATAGGGTCGTCCCCACGACCCCGGGACTAGTATGGCCCGCCGGCGACTTGTCCGACGACTATAGGGTCGTCCCCACGACCCCGGGCCTAGGTTGCCCCGCCGCCGACATGTCCGACGATTGTAGGGTCGTCCCCACGACCCCGGGACTAGGTTGGCCCGCCACCATCATGTCCGACGACTATAGGGTCGTCCGCACGACCCCGGGACTAGGTTGGCCCGCCGCCGACTTGTCCGACGACTATAGGGTTGCCCCCACGACCCCAGGACTAGATTGCCCCGCCACCGTCATGTCCGACGACTATAGGGTCGTCCCCACGGCCCCGGGTCTAGATTGGCCCGCCACCATCATGTCCGACGAATATAGGGTCGTCCCCACCACCCCGGGACTAGGTTGGCCCGCCGCCGACTTGTCCGACGACTATAGGGTCGTCCCCACGAACCCAGGACTAGGTTGGCCAGCCGTCGACATGTCCGTCGTCTATAGGGTCGTCCCCTCGACCCCGGGCCTCCGTTGGCCCGCCGCCGACATGTGCGACGACTATAGGGTAGTCCTCACGGCCCCGGGTCTAGATTGGCCCGCCACCATCATGTCCGACGAATATAGGGTCGTCCCCACCACCCCGGGACTAGGTTGGCCCGCCGCCGACTTGTCCGACGACTATAGGGTCGTCCCCACGACCCCGGGACTAGTATGGCCCGCCGCCGACTTGTCCGACGACTATAGGGTCGTCCCCACGACCCCGGGCCTACGTTGGCCCGCCGCCGACATATCCGACGACTATAGGGTCGTCCCCACGGCCCTGGGACTAGATTGGCCCGCCACCGTCATGTCCGACGACTATAGGATCGACCCCACGACTACGGGCCAAAGTTGGCCAGCCTAGACTAGATTGGCCCGCCACCGACTTGTCCGACGACTATAGGGTCGTCCCCACGACCCCGGGACTATGTTCCCGCGGCCGACTTGTCCGACGACTATAGGGTCGTCCCTACGACCCCGGGACTAGGTTGGCCAGCCGCCGACTTATCCGACATCTATAGGGTCGTCCCCACGACCCCGGGACTAGTATGGCCCGCCGCCGACTTGTCCGACGACTATAGGGTCGTACCCACGACCCCGGGGATAGGTTGGCCCGCCGCCGACTCCTCCGACAACTATAGGGTCGTCTCCACGACCCCGGGACTAGGATGGCCCGCCGCCGACTTGTCCGACGACTATAGGGTCGTCCCCACGACCACGGGCCAAAGTTGCCCAGCCGCCGACATGTCCCACGACTATAGGGTCGTCCCCACGTCCCCGGGACTAGGTTGGCCCGCCGCCGTCTTGTACGACGACTATAGGGTCGTCCCTACCACCCCGGGACTAGGTTGGCCAGCCGCCGACATGTCCGACGACTATAGGGTCGTCCCCACGACCCCGGGACTAGGTTGGCTCACCACCATCAAGTGCGACGACTATAGGGACGTCCCCACGACCCCGGGACTAGGTTGGCCCGCCGCCAACTTGTCCGACGACTATAGGGTTGCCCCCACGACCCCAGGACTAGATTGCCCTGCCACCGTCATGTCCGACGACTATAGGGTCGTCTCCACGACCCCGGGACTAGGTTGGCCCGCCGCCGACTTGTCCGACGACTATAGGGTCGTCCCCACGGCCCCGGGTCTAGATTGGCCCGCCAACATCATGTCCGACGAATATAGGGTCGTCCCCACCACCCCGGGACTAGGTTGGCCCGCCGCCGACTTGTCCGACGACTATAGGGTCGTCCCCACGAACCCGGGACTAGGTTGGCCAGCCGTCGACATGTCCGTCGTCTATAGGGTCGTCCCCTCGACCCCGGGCCTCCGTTGGCCCGCCGCCGACATGTGCGACGACTATAGGGTAGTCCTCACGGCCCCGGGTCTAGATTGGCCCGCCACCATCATGTCCGACGAATATAGGGTCGTCCCCACCACCCCGGGACTAGGTTGGCCCGCCGCCGACTTGTCCGACGACTATAGGGTCGTCCCCACGACCCCGGGACTAGTATGGCCCGCCGCCGACTTGTCCGACGACTATAGGGTCGTCCCCACGACCCCGGGACTAGTATGGCCCGCCGCCGACTTGTCCGACGACTATAGGGTCGTACCCACGACCCCGGAGATAGGTTGGCCCGCCGCCGACTTGTCCGACAACTATAGGGTCGTCTCCACGACCCCGGGACTAGGATGGCCCGCCGCCGACTTGTCCGACGACTTTAGGGTCGTTCCCACGACCACGGGCCAAAGTTGCCCAGCCGCCGACATGTCCCACGACTATAGGGTCGTCCCCACGTCCCCGGGACTAGGTTGGCCCGCCGCCGACTTGTACGACGACTATAGGGTCGTCCCTACCACCCCGGGACTAGGTTGGCCAGCCGCCGACATGTCCGACGACTATAGGGTCGTCCCCACGACCCCGGGACTAGGTTGGCTCACAACCATCAAGTCCGACGACTATAGGGTCGTCCCCACGACTCCCGGACTAGGTTGGCCCGCCGCCGACTTGTCCGACGACTATAGGGTCGTCCCCACGACCCCAGGACTAGATTGCCCCGCCACCGTCATGTCCGACGACTATAGGATCGTCCCCTCGACCCCGGGACTAGGTTGGCTCGCCGCCGACTTGTACGACGACTATAGGGTCGTCCCTACCACCCCGGGACTGGGTTGGCCAGCCGCCGACATGTCCGACGACTATAGAGTCGTCCCCACAACCCCGGGGCTAGATTGGCCCGCCACCGTCATGTCCGACGACTATAGGGTCGTCCTCTCGACCCCGGGACTATGTTGGCCAGCCGCCGACATGTCCGACGACTATAGGGTCGTCCCCACGACCCCGGGACTAGGTTGGCCCGCCACCATCATGTCCGACAACTATAGGGTCGTCCACACCACTACGGGCCAAAGTTGGCCAGCCGCCGATTTGTCCGACGACCATAGGGTCGTCCCCACGACCACGGGCCAAAGTTGGCCAGCCGCCGACATGTCCGACGACTATTGGGTCGTCCCCACGACCCCGGGTCTAGATTCGCCCGCCACCATCATGTCCGACGACTATAGGGTCGTCCCCACGACCCCGGGCCTACGTTGGCCCGCCGCCGACATGTCCGACGACTATAGGGTCGTCCCCACGTCCCCGGGATTAGATTGGGCCGCCACCGTCATGTCCGACGACTATAGGGTCGTCCCCACGACCCCGGGACTAGGTTGGCCCGCCACCATCACGTCCGACGACTATAGGGTCGTCCCCACGACCCCGGGCCTACGTTGGCCCGCCGCCGACATGTCCGACGACTATAGGGTCGTCCCCACGTCCCCGGGATTAGATTGGGCCGCCACCGTCATGTCCGACGACTATAGGGTCGTCCCCACGACCCCGGGACTAGGTTGGCCCGCCGCCGACTTGTCCGACGACTATAGGGTCGTCTCCACGACCACTGGCCAAAGTTGCCCAGCCGCCGACATGTCCGACGACTATAGGGTCGTCCCCACGACCCCGGGACTAGGTTGGCCCGCCGCCCACTTTTCCGACGACTATAGGGTCGTCCCTACCACCCCGGGACTAGGTTGGCCAACCGCCGACATGTCCGACGACTATAGGGTCGTCCCCACGACCCCAGGAAAATGTTGGCGCGCCGCCGACATGTCCGACGACTATAGGGTCGTCCCCACGACCCCGGGACTAGGTTGGCCCGCCGCCTACTTGTCCGACGACTATAGGGTCGTCCCCACGACTCCAGGACTAGATTGCCCCGCCACCGTCATGTCCGACGACTATAGGGTCGTCTCCACGACCCCGGGACTAGGTTGGCCCGCCGCCGACTTGTCCGACGACTATAGGGTCGTCCCCGCGACCCCGGGACTAGGTTGGCCCGCCGCCGACTTTTCCGACGACTATAGGGTCGTCCCTACGACCCTGGGCCTACGTTGGCCCGCCGCAGACTTGTCCGACGACTATAGGGTCGTCCCCACGACCCCGGGCCTACGTTGCCCCGCAGCCGACATGTCCGACGATTGTAGGGTCGTCCCCACGGCCCTGGGACTAGATTGGCCCGCCACCGTCATGTCCAACGACTATAGGATCGGCCCCACGACTACGGGACTAGGTCGGCCCGCCGCCGACTTGTCCGACGACTATAGGGTGGTCCCCACGACGCCGGGCCTACGTTGGCCCGCCGCCGACATTGCCGACGACTATAGGGTCGTCCCCACAACCCCGGGGCTAGATTGGCCCGCCACCGTCATGTCCGACGACTATCGGTTCGTCCCTACGACCCTGGGCATACGTTGGCCCGCCGCCGACATGTGCGACGACTATAGGGTAGTCCTCACGGCCCCGGGTCTAGATTGGCCCGCCACCATCATGTCCGACGAATATAGGGTCGTCTCCACCACCCCGGGACTAGGTTGGCCCGCCGCCGACTTGTCCGACGACTATAGGGTCGTCCCCACGACCCCGGGACTAGTATGGCCCGCCGGCGACTTGTCCGACGACTATAGGGTCGTCCCCACGACCCCGGGCCTAGGTTGCCCCGCCGCCGACATGTCCGACGATTGTAGGGTCGTCCCCACGACCCCGGGACTAGGTTGGCCCGCCACCATCATGTCCGACGACTATAGGGTCGTCCCCACGACCCCGGGACTAGGTTGGCCCGCCGCCGACTTGTCCGACGACTATAGGGTTGCCCCCACGACCCCAGGACTAGATTGCCCCGCCACCGTCATGTCCGACGACTATAGGGTCGTCTCCACGACCCCGGGACTAGGTTGGCCCGCCGCCGACTTGTCCGACGACTATAGGGTCGTCCCCACGGCCCCGGGTCTAGATTGGCCCGCCACCATCATGTCCGACGAATATAGGGTCGTCCCCACCACCCCGGGACTAGGTTGGCCCGCCGCCGACTTGTCCGACGACTATAGGGTCGTCCCCACGAACCCGGGACTAGGTTGGCCAGCCGTCGACATGTCCGTCGTCTGTAGGGTCGTCCCCTCGACCCCGGGCCTCCGTTGGCCCGCCGCCGACATGTGCGACGACTATAGGGTAGTCCTCACGGCCCCGGGTCTAGACTGGCCCGCCACCATCATGTCCGACGAATATAGGGTCGTCCCCACCACCCCGGGACTAGGTTGGCCCGCCGCCGACTTGTCCGACGACTATAGGGTCGTCCCCACGACCCCGGGACTAGTATGGCCCGCCGCCGACTTGTGCGACGACTATAGGGTCGTCCCCACGAACCCGGGTCTAGGTTGGCCAGCCGTCGACATGTCCGACGGCTATAGGGTCGTCCCCTCGACCCCGGGCCTCCGTTGGCCCGCCGCCGACATGTCCGACGACTATAGGGTCGTCCCCACGGCCCCGGGTCTAGATTGGCCCGCCACCATCATGTCCGACGAATATAGGGTCGTCCCCACCACCCCGGGACTAGGTTGGCCCGCCGCCGACTTGTCCGACGACTATAGGGTCGTCTCCACGACCCCGGGACTAGGATGGCCCGCCGCCGACTTGTCCGACGACTATAGGGTCGTCCCCACGACCACGGGCCAAAGTTGCCCAGCCGCCGACATGTCCCACGACTATAGGGTCGTCCCCACGTCCCCGGGACTAGGTTGGCCCGCCGCCGACTTGTACGACGACTATAGGGTCGTCCCTACCACCCCGGGACTAGGTTGGCCAGCCGCCGACATGTCCGACGACTATAGGGTCGTCCCCACGACCCCGGGACTAGCTTGGCTCACAACCATCAAGTCCGACGACTATAGGGTCGTCCCCACGACTCCCGGACTAGGTTGGCCCGCCGCCGACTTGTCCGACGACTATAGGGTCGTCCCCACGACCCCAGGACTAGATTGCCCCGCCACCGTCATGTCCGACGACTATAGGATCGTCCCCTCGACCCCGGGACTAGGTTGGCTCGCCGCCGACTTGTACGACGACTATAGGGTCGTCCCTACCACCCCGGGACTGGGTTGGCCAGCCGCCGACATGTCCGACGACTATAGAGTCGTCCCCACAACCCCGGGGCTAGATTGGCCCGCCACCGTCATGTCCGACGACTATAGGGTCGTCCTCTCGACCCCGGGACTATGTTGGCCAGCCGCCGACATGTCCGACGACTATAGGGTCGTCCCCACGACCCCGGGACTAGGTTGGCCCGCCACCATCATGTCCGACGACTATAGGGTCGTCCACACCACTACGGGCCAAAGTTGGCCAGCCGCCGACTTGTCCGACGACCATAGGGTCGTCCCCACGACCACGGGCCAAAGTTGGCCAGCCGCCGACATGTCCGACGACTATTGGGTCGTCCCCACGACCCCGGGTCTAGATTCGCCCGCCACCATCATGTCCGACGACTATAGGGTCGTCCCCACGACCCCGGGCCTACGTTGGCCCGCCGCCGACATGTCCGACGACTATAGGGTCGTCCCCACGTCCCCGGGATTAGATTGGGCCGCCACCGTCATGTCCGACGACTATAGGGTCGTCCCCACGACCCCGGGACTAGGTTGGCCCGCCACCATCATGTCCGACGACTATAGGGTCGTCCCCACGACCCCGGGCCTACGTTGGCCCGCCGCCGACATGTCCGACGACTATAGGGTCGTCCCCACGTCCCCGGGATTAGATTGGGCCGCCACCGTCATGTCCGACGACTATAGGGTCGTCCCCACGACCCCGGGACTAGGTTGGCCCGCCACCATCATGTCCGACGACTATAGGGTCGTCCCCACGACCCCGGGACTAGGTTGGCCCGCCGCCGACTTGTCCGACGACTATAGGGTCGTCCCCACGACCCCGGGACTAGGTTGGCCCGCCACCATCATGTCCGACAACTATAGGGTCGTCCCCACGACCCCGGGACTAGGTTGGCCCGCCGCCGACTTGTCCGACGACTATAGGGTCGTCTCCACGACCACTGGCCAAAGTTGCCCAGCCGCCGACATGTCCGACGACTATAGGGTCGTCCCCACGACCCCGGGACTAGGTTGGCCCGCCGCCCACTTTTCCGACGACTATAGGGTCGTCCCTACCACCCCGGGACTAGATTGGCCCGCCACCGTCATGTCCGACGACTATAGGGTCGTCCTCTCGACCCCGGGACTATGTTGGCCAGCCGCCGACATGTCCGACGACTATAGGGTCGTCCCCACGACCCCGGGACTAGGTTGGCCCGCCACCATCATGTCCGACGACTATAGGGTCGTCCACACCACTACGGGCCAAAGTTGGCCAGCCGCCGACTTGTCCGACGACCATAGGGTCGTCCCCACGACCACGGGCCAAAGTTGGCCAGCCGCCGACATGTCCGACGACTATTGGGTCGTCCCCACGACCCCGGGTCTAGATTCGCCCGCCACCATCATGTCCGACGACTATAGGGTCGTCCCCACGACCCCGGGCCTACGTTGGCCCGCCGCCGACATGTCCGACGACTATAGGGTCGTCCCCACGTCCCCGGGATTAGATTGGGCCGCCACCGTCATGTCCGACGACTATAGGGTCGTCCCCACGACCCCGGGACTAGGTTGGCCCGCCACCATCATGTCCGACGACTATAGGGTCGTCCCCACGACCCCGGGCCTACGTTGGCCCGCCGCCGACATGTCCGACGACTATAGGGTCGTCCCCACGTCCCCGGGATTAGATTGGGCCGCCACCGTCATGTCCGACGACTATAGGGTCGTCCCCACGACCCCGGGACTAGGTTGGCCCGCCACCATCATGTCCGACGACTATAGGGTCGTCCCCACGACCCCGGGACTAGGTTGGCCCGCCGCCGACTTGTCCGACGACTATAGGGTCGTCCCCACGACCCCGGGACTAGGTTGGCCCGCCACCATCATGTCCGACGACTATAGGGTCGTCCCCACGACCCCGGGACTAGGTTGGCCCGCCGCCGACTTGTCCGACGACTATAGGGTCGTCTCCACGACCACTGGCCAAAGTTGCCCAGCCGCCGACATGTCCGACGACTATAGGGTCGTCCCCACGACCCCGGGACTAGGTTGGCCCGCCGCCCACTTTTCCGACGACTATAGGGTCGTCCCTACCACCCCGGGACTAGGTTGGCCAGCCGCCGACATGTCCGACGACTATAGGGTCGTCCCCACGACCCCAGGAAAATGTTGGCGCGCCGCCGACATGTCCGACGACTATAGGGTCGTCCCCACGACCCCGGGACTAGGTTGGCCCGCCGCCTACTTGTCCGACGACTATAGGGTCGTCCCCACGACTCCAGGACTAGATTGCCCCGCCACCGTCATGTCCGACGACTATTGGGTCGTCTCCACGACCCCGGGACTAGGTTGGCCCGCCGCCGACTTGTCCGACGACTATAGGGTCGTCCCCGCGATCCCGGGACTAGGTTGGCCCGCCACCGACTTTTCCGACGACTATAGGGTCGTCCCTACAACCCTGGGCCTACGTTGGCCCGCCGCAGACTTGTCCGACGACTATAGGGTCGTCCCCACGACCCCGGGCCTACGTTGCCCCGCAGCCGACATGTCCGACGATTGTAGGGTCGTCCCCACGGCCCTGGGACTAGATTGGCCCGCCACCGTCATGTCCAACGACTATAGGATCGGCCCCACGACTACGGGACTAGGTCGGCCCGCCGCCGACTTGTCCGACGACTATAGGCTCGTCCCCACGACCCCGGGACTAGGTTGGCCAGCCGCCGACATGTTCGACGACTATACGGTCGTCCCCACGACCCCGGGACTAGGTTGGCCCGCCGCCGACTTTTCCGACGACTATATGGTCGTCCCTACGACCCTGGGCCTACGTTGGCCCGCCGCCGGCTATTCCGACGAATATAGGGTCGTCCCCACGAACCCGGGACTAGGTTGGCCAGCCGTCGACATATCCGACGACTATAGGGTCGTCCCCACGGCCCTGGGACTAGATTGGCCCGCCACCGTCATGTCCGACGACTATAGGATCGACCCCACGACTACGGGCCAAAGTTGGCCAGCCTAGACTAGATTGGCCCGCCACCGACTTGTCCGACGACTATAGGGTCGTCCCCACGACCCCGGGACTATGTTCCCGCGGCCGACTTGTCCGACGACTATAGGGTCGTCCCTACGACCCCGGGACTAGGTTGGCCAGCCGCCGACTTTTCCGACATCTATAGGGTCGTCCCCACGACCCCGGGACTAGTAAGCCCCGCCGCCGACTTGTCCGACGACTATAGGGTCGTACCCACGACCCCGGGGATAGGTTGGCCCGCCGCCGACTTGTCCGACAACTATAGGGTCGTCTCCACGACCCCGGGACTAGGATGGCCCGCCGCCGACTTGTCCGACGACTATAGGGTCGTCCCCACGACCACGGGCCAAAGTTGCCCAGCCGCCGACATGTCCCACGACTATAGGGTCGTCCCCACGTCCCCGGGACTAGGTTGGCCCGCCGCCGACTTGTACGACGACTATAGGGTCGTCCCTACCACCCCGGGACTAGGTTGGCCAGCCGCCGACATGTCCGACGACTATAGGGTCGTCCCCACGACCCCGGGACTAGGTTGGCCCTCCACCATCATGTCCGACGACTATAGGGTCGTCCCCACGACCCCGGGACTAGGTTGGCCCGCCGCCGACATGTCCGACGACTATAGGGTCGTCCCCACGACCCCAGGAAAATGTTGGCGCGCCGCCGACATGTCCGACGACTATAGGGTCGTCCCCACGACCCCGGGACTAGGTTGGCCCGCCGCCTACTTGTCCGACGACTATAGGGTCGTCCCCACGACTCCAGGACTAGATTGCCCCGCCACCGTCATGTCCGACGACTATAGGGTCGTCTCCACGACCCCGGGACTAGGTTGGCCCGCCGCCGACATGTCCGACGACTATAGGGTCGTCCCCACGACCCCGGGACTAGGTTGGCCCGCCGCCCACTTTTCCGACGACTATAGGGTCGTCCCTACCACCCCGGGACTAGGTTGGCCAGCCGCCGACATGTCCGACGACTATAGGGTCGTCCCCACGACCCCAGGAAAATGTTGGCGCGCCGCCGACATGTCCGACGACTATAGGGTCGTCCCCACGACCCCGGGACTAGGTTGGCCCGCCGCCTACTTGTCCGACGACTATAGGGTCGTCCCCACGACTCCAGGACTAGATTGCCCCGCCACCGTCATGTCCGACGACTATAGGGTCGTCTCCACGACCCCGGGACTAGGTTGGCCCGCCGCCGACTTGTCCGACGACTATAGGGTCGTCCCCACGACCCCGGGACTAGGTTGGCCCGCCGCCTACTTGTCCGACGACTATAGGGTCGTCTCCACGACCACTGGCCAAAGTTGCCCAGCCGCCGCAATGTCCGACGACTATAGGGTCGTCCCCACGACCCCGGGACTAGGTTGGCCCGCCGCCCACTTTTCCGACGACTATAGGGTCGTCCCTACCACCCCGGGACTAGGTTGGCCAGCCGCCGACATGTCCGACGACTATAGGGTCGTCCCCACGACCCCAGGAAAATGTTGGCGCGCCGCCGACATGTCCGACGACTATAGGGTCGTCCCCACGACCCCGGGACTAGGTTGGCCCGCCGCCTACTTGTCCGACGACTATAGGGTCGTCCCCACGACTCCAGGACTAGATTGCCCAGCCACCGTCATGTCCGACGACTATAGGGTCGTCTCCACGACCCCGGGACTAGGTTGGCCCGCCGCCGACTTGTCCGACGACTATAGGGTCGTCTCCACGACCCCGGGACTAGGTTGGCCCGCCGCCGACTTGTCCGACGACTATAGGGTCGTCCCCGCGACCCCGGGACTAGGTTGGCCCGCCGCCGACTTTTCCGACGACTATAGGGTCGTCCCTACGACCCTGGGCCTACGTTGGCCCGCCGCAGACTTGTCCGACGACTATAGGGTCGTCCCCACGACCCCGGGCCTACGTTGGCCCGCCGCCGACATGTCCGACGACTATAGGGTCGTCCCCACATCCCCGGGACTAGATTGGCCCGCCACCGTCATGTTCGACTACTATAGGGTCGTCCCCACGACCCCAGGAAAATGTTGGCGCGCCGCCGACATGTCCGACGACTATAGTGTCGTCCCCACGACCCCGGGACTAGGTTGGCCCGCCGCCTACTTGTCCGACGACTATAGGGTCGTCCCCACGACTCCAGGACTAGATTGCCCCGCCACCGTCATGTCCGACGACTATAGGGTCGTCTCCACGACCCCGGGACTATGTCGGCCAGCCGCCGACATGTCCGACGACTATAGGGTCGTCCCCACGACCCCGGGACTAGGTTGGCCCGCCGCCGACTTGTCCGACGACTATAGGGTCGTCTCCACGACCACTGGCCAAAGTTGTCCAGCCGCCGACATGTCCGACGACTATAGGGTCGTCCCCACGACCCCGGGACTAGGTTGGCCCGCCGCCCACTTGTCCGACTACTATAGGGTCGTCCCTACCACCCCGGGACTAGGTTGGCCAGCCGCCGACATGTCCGACGACTATAGGGTCGTCCCCACGACCCCAGAAAAATGTTGGCGCGCCGCCGACATGTCCGACGACTATAGGGTCGTCCCCACGACCCCTGGCCTACGTTGGCCCGCCACCAACATGTCCGACGATTATAGGGTAGTCCCCACGACCACGGGCCAAAGTTGCCCCGCCGCCGACTTGTCCGACGACTATAGGGTCGTCCCCACGAGCCCCGGGTCTAGATTGGCCCGCCACCATCATGTCTGACGACTATAGGGTCGTCCCCACGACCCCGGGACTAGGTTGGCCCGCCGCCGAATTGTCCGACGACTATAGGGTCGTCCCCACGACCCCGGGGATAGATTGGCCCGCCACCGCCATGTCCGACTGACTATAGGGTCGTCCCTACGACCCCGGGACTAGATTGGCCCGCCACCGTCATGTCCGACGACTACAGGGTCGTCCCGACGACCCCGGGACTAGGTTGGCCAGCCGCCGACATGTCCGACGACTATACGGTCGTCCCCACGACCCCGAGACTAGGTTGGCCCGCCGCCGACTTGTCCGACGACTATAGGGTTGTCCCCACGACCCCAGGACTAGATTGCCCCGCCACCGTTATGTCCGACGACTATAGGGTCGTCCCCACGACCCCGGGACTAGGTTGGCCCGCCGCCGACTTGTCCGACGACTATAGGGTCGTCTCCACGACCACTGGCCAAAGTTGTCCAGCCGCCGACATGTCCGACGACTATAGGGTCGTCCCCACGACCCCGGGACTAGGTTGGCCCGCCGCCCACTTGTCCGACGACTATAGGGTCGTCCCTACCACCCCGGGACTAGGTTGGCCAGCCGCCGACATGTCCGACGACTATAGGGTCGTCCCCACGACCCCAGGAAAATGTTGGCGCGCCGCCGACATGTCCGACGACTATAGGGTCGTCCCCACGACCCCTGGCCTACGGTGGCCCGCCACCAACATGTCCGACGATTATAGGGTAGTCCCCACGACCCCGGGACTAGGTTGGCCCGCCGCCGACTTTTCCGACGACTATAGGGTCGTCTCTACGACCCTGGGCCTACGTTGGCCCGCCGCCGGCTATTCCGACGAATATAGGGTCGTCCCCACGAACCCGGAACTAGGTTGGCCAGCCGTCGACATGTCCGACGTCTATAGGGTCGTCCCCTCGACCCCGGGCCTACGTTGGCCCGCCGCCGACATGTCCGACGACTATAGGGTCGTCCCCACGACCACGGGATTAGATTGGGCCGCCACCGTCATGTCCGACGACTATAGGGTCGTCCCCACGACCCCGGGACTAGGTTGGCCCGCCACCATCATGTCCGACGACTATAGGGTCGTCCCCACGACCCCGGGACTAGGTTGGCCCGCCGCCGACTTGTCCGACGACTATAGGGTCGTCCCCACGACCCCGGGACTAGGTTGGCCCGCCACCATCATGTCCGACGACTATAGGGTCGTCCCCACGACCCCGGGACTAGGTTGGCCCGCCGCCGACTTGTCCGACGACTATAGGGTCGTCTCCACGACCACTGGCCAAAGTTGCCCAGCCGCCGACATGTCCGACGACTATAGGGTCGTCCCCACGACCCCGGGACTAGGTTGGCCCGCCGCCCACTATTCCGACGACTATAGGGTCGTCCCTACTACCCCGGGTCTAGGTTGGCCAGCCGCCGACATGTCCGACGACTATAGGGTCGTCCCCACGACCCCAGGAAAATGTTGGCGCGCCGCCGACATGTCCGACGACTATAGGGTCGTCACCACGACCCCGGGACTAGGTTGGCCCGCCGCCTACTTGTCCGACGACTATAGGGTCGTCCCCACGACTCCAGGACTAGATTGCCCCGCCACCGTCATGTCCGACGACTATAGGGTCGTCTCCACGACCCCGGGACTAGGTTGGCCCGCCGCCGACTTGTCCGACGACTATAGGGTCGTCCCCGCGACCCCGGGACTAGGTTGGCCCGCCGCCGACTTTTCCGACGACTATAGGGTCGTCCCTACGACCCTGGGCCTACGTTGGCCCGCCGCAGACTTGTCCGACGACTATAGGGTCGTCCCCACGACCCCGGGCCTACGTTGCCCCGCAGCCGACATGTCCGACGATTGTAGGGTCGTCCCCACGGCCCTGGGACTAGATTGGCCCGCCACCGTCATGTCCAACGACTATAGGATCGGCCCCACGACTACGGGACTAGGTCGGCCCGCCGCCGACTTGTCCGACGACTATAGGGTGGTCCCCACGACCACGGGACTAGGTTGGCCCGCCACCGTCATATCCGACGACTATAGGGTCGTCCCCACGACCCCGGGACTAGGTTGGCCCGCCGCCGACTTGTCCGACGACTATAGGGTCGTCCCCACGACCCCGGGACTAGGTTGGCCCGCCACCATCATGTCCGACGACTATAGGGTCGTCCCCACGACCCCGGGACTAGGATGGACCGCCGCAGACTTGTCCGACGACTATAGGGTCGTCCCCACGACCCCGGGCCTACGTTGGCCCGCCACCAACATGTCCGACGAATATAGGGTCGTCCCCACGACCCCGGGACTAAGTTGGCCCGCCGCTGACTTGTCCGACGACTATAGGGTCGTCCCCACGACCCCAGGACTAGATTGCCCCGCCACCGTCATGTCCGACGACTATAGGGTCGTCCCCACGACCCCAGGACTAGATTGCCCCGCCACCGTCATGTCCGACGACTATAGGGTCGTCTCCACGACCCCGGGACTAGGTTGGCCCGCCGCCGACTTGTCCGACGACTATAGGGTCGTCCCCGCGACCCCGGGACTAGGTTGGCCCGCCGCCGACTTTTCCGACGACTATAGTTTCGTCCCTACGACCCTGGGCCTACGTTGGCCCGCCGCAGACTTGTCCGACGACTATAGGGTCGTCCCCACGACCCCGGGCCTACGTTGCCCCGCAGCCGACATGTCCGACGATTGTAGGGTCGTCCCCACGGCCCTGGGACTAGATTGGCCCGCCACCGTCATGTCCAACGACTATAGGATCGGCCCCACGACTACGGGACTAGGTCGGCCCGCCGCCGACTTGTCCGACGACTATAGGGTGGTCCCCACGACCACGGGACTAGGTTGGCCCGCCACCGTCATATCCGACGACTATCGGTTCGTCCCTACGACCCTGGGCATACGTTGGCCCGTCGCCGACATGTCCGACGACTATAGGGTCGTCCCCACGTACCCGGGACTATGTCGGCCAGCCGCCGACATGTCCGACGACTATAGGGTCGTCCCCACGACCCCGGGACTAGGTTGGCCCGCCACCATCATGTCCGACGACTATAGGGTCGTCCCCACGACCCCGGGACTAGGATGGCCCGCCGCCGACTCGTCCGACGACTATAGGGTTGTCCCCACGACCCCAGGACTAGATTGCCCCGCCACCGTCATGTCCGACGACTATAGGGTCGTCTCCACGACCCCGGGACTAGGTTGGCCCGCCGCCGACTTGTCCGACGACTATAGGGTCGTCCCCACGACCACTGGCCAAAGTTGCTCAGCCGCCGACATGTCCGACGACTATAGGGTCGTCCCCACGACGCCGGGACAAGGTTGGCCCGCCGCCGACTTGTGCGACGACTATAGGGTCGTCCCCACGACCCCGGGACTAGGTTGGCCCACCGCCGACTTGTCCGACGACTATAGGGTCGTCCCCACATCCCCGGGACTAGATTGGCCCGCCACCGTCATGTTCGACTACTATAGGGTCGTCCCCACGACCCCGGGCCTACGTTGGCCCGCCGCCGACATTGCCGACGACTATAGGCTCGTCCCCACGACCCCGGGACTAGGTTGGCCCGCCGCCGACTTGTCCGACGACTATAGGGTCGTCCCCGCGACCCCGGGACTAGGTCGGCCCGCCGCCGACTTTTCCGACGACTATAGGGTCGTCCCTACGACCCTGGGCCTACGTTGGCCCGCCGCCGGCTATTCCGACGAATATAGGGTCGTCCCCACGAACCCGGGACTAGGTTGGCCAGCCGTCGACATATCCGACGACTATAGGGTCGTCCCCACGGCCCTGGGACTAGATTGGCCCGCCACCGTCATGTCCGACGACTATAGGATCGACCCCACGACTACGGGCCAAAGTTGGCCAGCCTAGACTAGATTGGCCCGCCACCGACTTGTCCGACGACTATAGGGTCGTCCCCACGACCCCGGGACTATGTTCCCGCGGCCGACTTGTCCAACGACTATAGGGTCGTCCCTACGACCCCGGGACTAGGTTGGCCAGCCGCCGACTTTTCCGACATCTATAGGGTCGTCCCCACGACCCCGGGACTAGTAAGGCCCGCCGCCGACTTGTCCGACGACTATAGGGTCGTACCCACGACCCCGGGGATAGGTTGGCCCGCCGCCGACTTGTCCGACAACTATAGGGTCGTCTCCACGACCCCGGGACTAGGATGGCCCGCCGCCGACTTGTCCGACGACTATAGGGTCGTCCCCACGACCACGGGCCAAAGTTGCCCAGCCGCCGACATGTCCCACGACTATAGGGTCGTCCCCACGTCCCCGGGACTAGGTTGGCCCGCCGCCGACTTGTACGACGACTATAGGGTCGTCCCTACCACCCCGGGACTAGGTTGGCCAGCCGCCGACATGTCCGACGACTATAGGGTCGTCCCCACGACCCCGGGACTAGGTTGGCTCACCACCATCAAGTCCGACGACTATAGGGTCGTCCCCACGACTCCCGGACTAGGTTGGCCCGCCGCCGACTTGTCCGACGACTATAGGGTCGTCCCCACGACCCCAGGACTAGATTGCCCCGCCACCGTCATGTCCGACGACTATAGGATCGTCCCCTCGACCCCGGGACTAGGTTGGCTCGCCGCCGACTTGTACGACGACTATAGGGTCGTCCCTACCACCCCGGGACTGGGTTGGCCAGCCGCCGACATGTCCGACGACTATAGAGTCGTCCCCACAACCCCGGGGCTAGATTGGCCCGCCACCGTCATGTCCGACGACTATAGGGTCGTCCTCTCGACCCCGGGACTATGTTGGCCAGCCGCCGACATGTCCGACGACTATAGGGTCGTCCCCACGACCCCGGGACTAGGTTGGCCCGCCACCATCATGTCCGACGACTATAGGGTCGTCCACACCACTACGGGCCAAAGTTGGCCAGCCGCCGACTTGTCCGACGACCATAGGGTCGTCCCCACGTCCCCGGGATTAGATTGGGCCGCCACCGTCATGTCCGACGACTATAGGGTCGTCCCCACGACCCCGGGACTAGGTTGGCCCGCCACCATCATGTCCGACGACTATAGGGTCGTCCCCACGACCCCGGGACTAGGTTGGCCCGCCGCCGACTTGTCCGACGACTATAGGGTCGTCCCCACGACCCCGGGACTAGGTTGGCCCGCCACCATCATGTCCGACGACTATAGGGTCGTCCCCACGACCCCGGGACTAGGTTGGCCCGCCGCCGACTTGTCCGACGACTATAGGGTCGTCTCCACGACCACTGGCCAAAGTTGCTCAGCCGCCGACATGTCCGACGACTATAGGGTCGTCCCCACGACCCCGGGACTAGGTTGGCCCGCCGCCCACTTTTCCGACGACTATAGGGTCGTCCCTACCACCCCGGGACTAGGTTGGCCAGCCGCCGACATGTCCGACGACTATAGGGTCGTCCCCACGACCCCAGGAAAATGTTGGCGCGCCGCCGACATGTCCGACGACTATAGGGTCGTCCCCACGACCCCGGGACTAGGTTGGCCCGCCGCCTACTTGTCCGACGACTATAGGGTCGTCCCCACGACTCCAGGACTAGATTGCCCCGCCACCGTCATGTCCGACGACTATAGGGTCGTCTCCACGACCCCGGGACTAGGTTGGCCCGCCGCCGACTTGTCCGACGACTATTGGGTCGTCCCCGCGACCCCGGGACTAGGTTGGCCCGCCGCCGACTTTTCCGACGACTATAGGGTCGTTCCTACGACCCTGGGCCTACGTTGGCCCGCCGCAGACTTGTCCGACGACTATAGGGTCGTCCCCACGACCCCGGGCCTACGTTGGCCCGCCACCAACATGTCCGACGAATATAGGGTCGTCCCCACGACCCCGGGACTAAGTTGGCCCGCCGCTGACTTGTCCGACGACTATAGGGTCGTCCCCACGACCCCAGGACTAGATTGCCCCGCCACCGTCATGTCCGACGACTATAGGGTCGTCTCCACGACCCCGGGACTAGGTTGGCCCGCCGCCGACTTGTCCGACGACTATAGGGTCGTCCCCGCGACCCCGGGACTAGGTTGGCCCGCCGTCGACTTTTCCGACGACTATAGGGTCGTCCCTACGACCCTGGGCCTACGTTGGCCCGCCGCAGACTTGTCCGACGACTATAGGGTCGTCCCCACGACCCCAGGACTAGATTGCCCCGCCACCGTCATGTCCGACGACTATAGGATCGTCCCCTCGACCCCGGGACTAGGTTGGCTGGCCGCCGACTTGTACGACGACTATAGGGTCGTCCCTACCACCCCGGGACTGGGTTGGCCAGCCGCCGACATGTCCGACGACTATAGAGTCGTCCCCACAACCCCGGGGCTAGATTGGCCCGCCACCGTCATGTCCGACGACTATAGGGTCGTCCTCTCGACCCCGGGACTATGTTGGCCAGCCGCCGACATGTCCGACGACTATAGGGTCGTCCCCACGACCCCGGGACTAGGTTGGCCCGCCACCATCATGTCCGACGACTATAGGGTCGTCCACACCACTACGGGCCAAAGTTGGCCAGCCGCCGACTTGTCCGACGACCATAGGGTCGTCCCCACGACCACGGGCCAAAGTTGGCCAGCCGCCGACATGTCCGACGACTATTGGGTCGTCCCCACGACCCCGGGTCTAGATTCGCCCGCCACCATCATGTCCGACGACTATAGGGTCGTCCCCACGACCCCGGGCCTACGTTGGCCCGCCGCCGACATGTCCGACGACTATAGGGTCGTCCCCACGTCCCCGGGATTAGATTGGGCCGCCACCGTCATGTCCGACGACTATAGGGTTGTCCCCACGACCCCGGGACTAGGTTGGCCCGCCACCATCATGTCCGACGACTATAGGGTCGTCCCCACGACCCCGGGCCTACGTTGGCCCGCCGCCGACATGTCCGACGACTATAGGGTCGTCCCCACGTCCCCGGGATTAGATTGGGCCGCCACCGTCATGTCCGACGACTATAGGGTCGTCCCCACGAACCCGGGACTAGGTTGGCCCGCCACCATCATGTCCGACGACTATAGGGTCGTCCCCACGACCCCGGGACTAGGTTGGCCCGCCGCCGACTTGTCCGACGACTATAGGGTCGTCCCCACGACCCCGGGACTAGGTTGGCCCGCCACCATCATGTCCGACGACTATAGGGTCGTCCCCACGACCCCGGGACTAGGTTGGCCCGCCGCCGACTTGTCCGACGACTATAGGGTCGTCTCCACGACCACTGGCCAAAGTTGCCCAGCCGCCGACATGTCCGACGACTATAGGGTCGTCCCCACGACCCCGGGACTAGGTTGGCCCGCCGCCCACTTTTCCGACGACTATAGGGTCGTCCCTACCACCCCGGGACTAGGTTGGCCAGCCGCCGACATGTCCGACGACTATAGGGTCGTCCCCACGACCCCAGGAAAATGTTAGCGCGCCGCCGACATGTGCGACGACTATAGGGTCGTCCCCACGACCCCGGGACTAGGTTGGCCCGCCGCCTACTTGTCCGACGACTATAGGGTCGTCCCCACGACTCCAGGACTAGATTGCCCCGCCACCGTCATGTCCGACGACTATAGGGTCGTCTCCACGACCCCGGGACTAGGTTGGCCCGCCGCCGACTTGTCCGACGACTATAGGGTCGTCCCCGCGACCCCGGGACTAGGTTGGCCCGCCGCAGACTTGTCCGACGACTATAGGGTCGTCCCCACGACCCCGGGCCTACGTTGCCCCGCAGCCGACATGTCCGACGATTGTAGGGTCGTCCCCACGGCCCTGGGACTAGATTGGCCCGCCACCGTCATGTCCAACGACTATAGGATCGGCCCCACGACTACGGGACTAGGTCGGCCCGCCGCCGACTTGTCCGACGACTATAGGGTGGTCCCCACGACCCCGGGCCTACGTTGGCCCGCCGCCGACTTGTCCGACGACTATAGGGTGGTCCCCACGACCCCGGGCCTACGTTGGCCCGCCGCCGACATTGCCGACGACTATAGGCTCGTCCCCACGACCCCGGGACTAGGTTGGCCAGCCGCCGACATGTTCGACGACTATTCGGTCGTCCCCACGACCCCGGGACTAGGTTGGCCCGCCGCCGACTTTTCCGACGACTATAGGGTCGTCCCTACGACCCTGGGCCTACGTTGGCCCGCCGCCGGCTATTCCGACGAATATAGGGTCGTCCCCACGAACCCGGGACTAGGTTGGCCAGCCGTCGACATATCCGACGACTATAGGGTCGTCCCCACGGCCCTGGGACTAGATTGGCCCGCCACCGTCATGTCCGACGACTATAGGATCGACCCCACGACTACGGGCCAAAGTTGGCCAGCCTAGACTAGATTGGCCCGCCACCGACTTGTCCGACGACTATAGGGTCGTCCCCACGACCCCGGGACTATGTTCCCGCGGCCGACTTGTCCGACGACTATAGGGTCGTCCCTACGACCCCGGGACTAGGTTGGCCAGCCGCCGACTTTTCCGACATCTATAGGGTCGTCCCCACGACCCCGGGACTAGTAAGCCCCGCCGCCGACTTGTCCGACGACTATAGGGTCGTACCCACGACCCCGGGGATAGGTTGGCCCGCCGCCGACTTGTCCGACAACTATAGGGTCGTCTCCACGACCCCGGGACTAGGATGGCCCGCCGCCGACTTGTCCGACGACTATAGGGTCGTCCCCACGACCACGGGCCAAAGTTGCCCAGCCGCCGACATGTCCCACGACTATAGGGTCGTCCCCACGTCCCCGGGACTAGGTTGGCCCGCCGCCGACTTGTACGACGACTATAGGGTCGTCCCTACCACCCCGGGACTAGGTTGGCCAGCCGCCGACATGTCCGACGACTATAGGGTCGTCCCCACGACCCCGAGACTAGGTTGGCTCACCACCATCAAGTCCGACGACTATAGGGTCGTCCCCACGACTCCCGGACTAGGTTGGCCCGCCGCCGACTTGTCCGACGACTATAGGGTCGTCCCCACGACCCCAGGACTAGATTGCCCCGCCACCGTCATGTCCGACGACTATAGGATCGTCCCCTCGACCCCGGGACTAGGTTGGCTCGCCGCCGACTTGTACGACGACTATAGGGTCGTCCCTACCACCCCGGGACTGGGTTGGCCAGCCGCCGACATGTCCGACGACTATAGAGTCGTCCCCACAACCCCGGGGCTAGATTGGCCCGCCACCGTCATGTCCGACGACTATAGGGTCGTCCTCTCGACCCCGGGACTATGTTGGCCAGCCGCCGACATGTCCGACGACTATAGGGTCGTCCCCACGACCCCGGGACTAGGTTGGCCCGCCACCCTCATGTCCGACGACTATAGGGTCGTCCACACCACTACGGGCCAAAGTTGGCCAGCCGCCGACTTGTCCGACGACCATAGGGTCGTCCCCACGTCCCCGGGATTAGATTGGGCCGCCACCGTCATGTCCGACGACTATAGGGTCGTCCCCACGACCCCGGGACTAGGTTGGCCCGCCACCATCATGTCCGACGACTATAGGGTCGTCCCCACGACCCCGGGACTAGGTTGGCCCGCCGCCGACTTGTCCGACGACTATAGGGTCGTCCCCACGACCCCGGGACTAGGTTGGCCCGCCACCATCATGTCCGACGACTATAGGGTCGTCCCCACGACCCCGGGACTAGGTTGGCCCGCCGCCGACTTGTCCGACGACTATAGGGTCGTCTCCACGACCACTGGCCAAAGTTGCCCAGCCGCCGCAATGTCCGACGACTATAGGGTCGTCCCCACGACCCCGGGACTAGGTTGGCCCGCCGCCCACTTTTCCGACGACTATAGGGTCGTCCCTACCACCCCGGGACTAGGTTGGCCAGCCGCCGACATGTCCGACGACTATAGGGTCGTCCCCACGACCCCAGGAAAATGTTGGCGCGCCGCCGACATGTCCGACGACTATAGGGTCGTCCCCACGACCCCGGGACTAGGTTGGCCCGCCGCCTACTTGTCCGACGACTATAGGGTCGTCCCCACGACTCCAGGACTAGATTGCCCCGCCACCGTCATGTCCGACGACTATAGGGTCGTCTCCACGACCCCGGGACTAGGTTGGCCCGCCGCCGACATGTCCGACGACTATAGGGTCGTCCCCACGACCCCGGGACTAGGTTGGCCCGCCGCCCACTTTTCCGACGACTATAGGGTCGTCCCTACCACCCCGGGACTAGGTTGGCCAGCCGCCGACATGTCCGACGACTATAGGGTCGTCCCCACGACCCCAGGAAAATGTTGGCGCGCCGCCGACATGTCCGACGACTATAGGGTCGTCCCCACGACCCCGGGACTAGGTTGGCCCGCCGCCTACTTGTCCGACGACTATAGGGTCGTCCCCACGACTCCAGGACTAGATTGCCCCGCCACCGTCATGTCCGACGACTATAGGGTCGTCTCCACGACCCCGGGACTAGGTTGGCCCGCCGCCGACTTGTCCGACGACTATAGGGTCGTCCCCGCGACCCCGGGACTAGGTTGGCCCGCCGCCGACCTTTCCGACGACTATAGGGTCGTCCCTACGACCCTGGGCCTACGTTGGCCCGCCGCAGACTTGTCCGACGACTATAGGGTCGTCCCCACGACCCCGGGCCTACGTTGCCCCGCAGCCGACATGTCCGACGATTGTAGGGTCGTCCCCACGGCCCTGGGACTAGATTGGCCCGCCACCGTCATGTCCAACGACTATAGGATCGGCCCCACGACTACGGGACTAGGTCGGCCCGCCGCCGACTTGTCCGACGACTATAGGGTGGTCCCCACGACCACGGGACTAGGTTGGCCCGCCACCGTCATATCCGACGACTATAGGGTCGTCCCCACGACCCCGGGACTAGGTTGGCCCGCCGCCGACTTGTCCGACGACTATAGGGTCGTCCCCACGACCCCGGGACTAGGTTGGCCCGCCACCATCATGTCCGACGACTATAGGGTCGTCCCCACGACCCCGGGACTAGGTTGGCCCGCCGCCGACTTGTCCGACGACTATAGGGTCGTCCCCACGACCCCGGGACTAGGTTGGCCCGCCACCATCATGTCCGACGACTATAGGGTCGTCCCCACGACCCCGGGACTAGGTTGGCCCGCCGCCGACTTGTCCGACGACTATAGGGTCGTCTCCACGACCACTGGCCAAAGTTGCCCAGCCGCCGACATGTCCGACGACTATAGGGTCGTCCCCACGACCCCGGGACTAGGTTGGCCCGCCGCCCACTTCTCCGACGACTATAGGGTCGTCCCTACCACCCCGGGACTAGGTTGGCCAGCCGCCGACATGTCCGACGACTATAGGGTCGTCCCCACGACCCCAGGAAAATGTTGGCGCGCCGCCGACATGTCCGACGACTATAGGGTCGTCCCCACGACCCCGGGACTAGGTTGGCCCGCCGCCTACTTGTCCGACGACTATAGGGTCGTCCCCACGACTCCAGGACTAGATTGCCCCGCCACCGTCATGTCCGACGACTATAGGGTCGTCTCCACGACCCCGGGACTAGGTTGGCCCGCCGCCGACTTGTCCGACGACTATTGGGTCGTCCCCGCGACCCCGGGACTAGGTTGGCCCGCCGCCGACTTTTCCGACGACTATAGGGTCGTTCCTACGACCCTGGGCCTACGTTGGCCCGCCGCAGACTTGTCCGACGACTATAGGGTCGTCCCCACGACCCGGGGCCTACGTTGGCCCGCCACCAACATGTCCGACGAATATAGGGTCGTCCCCACGACCACGGGCCAAAGTTGCCCAGCCGCCGACATGTCCCACGACTATAGGGTCGTCCCCACGTCCCCGGGACTAGGTTGGCCCGCCGCCGACTTGTACGACGACTATAGGGTCGTCCCTACCACCCCGGGACTAGGTTGGCCAGCCGCCGACATGTCCGACGACTATAGGGTCGTCCCCACGACCCCGGGACTAGGTTGGCTCACCACCATCAAGTCCGACGACTATAGGGTCGTCCCCACGACTCCCGGACTAGGTTGGCCCGCCGCCGACTTGTCCGACGACTATAGGGTCGTCCCCACGACCCCAGGACTAGATTGCCCCGCCACCGTCATGTCCGACGACTATAGGATCGTCCCCTCGACCCCGGGACTAGGTTGGCTCGCCGCCGACTTGTACGACGACTATAGGGTCGTCCCTACCACCCCGGGACTGGGTTGGCCAGCCGCCGACATGTCCGACGACTATAGAGTCGTCCCCACAACCCCAGGAAAATGTTGGCGCGCCGCCGACATGTCCGACGACTATAGGGTCGTCCCCACGACCCCGGGACTAGGTTGGCCCGCCGCCTACTTGTCCGACGACTATAGGGTCGTCCCCACGACCCCAGGACTAGATTGCCCCGCCACCGTCATGTCCGACGACTATAGGGTCGTCCTCTCGACCCCGGGACTCTGTTGGCCAGCCGCCGACATGTCCGACGACTATAGGGTCGTCCCCACGACCCCGGGACTAGGTTGGCCCGCCACCCTCATGTCCGACGACTATAGGGTCGTCCACACCACTACGGGCCAAAGTTGGCCAGCCGCCGACTTGTCCGACGACCATAGGGTCGTCCCCACGTCCCCGGGATTAGATTGGGCCGCCACCGTCATGTCCGACGACTATAGGGTCGTCCCCACGACCCCGGGACTAGGTTGGCCCGCCACCATCATGTCCGACGACTATAGGGTCGTCCCCACGACCCCGGGACTAGGTTGGCCCGCCGCCGACTTGTCCGACGACTATAGGGTCGTCCCCACGACCCCGGGACTAGGTTGGCCCGCCACCATCATGTCCGACGACTATAGGGTCGTCCCCACGACCCCGGGACTAGGTTGGCCCGCCGCCGACTTGTCCGACGACTATAGGGTCGTCTCCACGACCACTGGCCAAAGTTGCCCAGCCGCCGCAATGTCCGACGACTATAGGGTCGTCCCCACGACCCCGGGACTAGGTTGGCCCGCCGCCCACTTTTCCGACGACTATAGGGTCGTCCCTACCACCCCGGGACTAGGTTGGCCAGCCGCCGACATGTCCGACGACTATAGGGTCGTCCCCACGACCCCAGGAAAATGTTGGCGCGCCGCCGACATGTCCGACGACTATAGGGTCGTCCCCACGACCCCGGGACTAGGTTGGCCCGCCGCCTACTTGTCCGACGACTATAGGGTCGTCCCCACGACTCCAGGACTAGATTGCCCCGCCACCGTCATGTCCGACGACTATAGGGTCGTCTCCACGACCCCGGGACTAGGTTGGCCCGCCGCCGACATGTCCGACGACTATAGGGTCGTCCCCACGACCCCGGGACTAGGTTGGCCCGCCGCCCACTTTTCCGACGACTATAGGGTCGTCCCTACCACCCCGGGACTAGGTTGGCCAGCCGCCGACATGTCCGACGACTATAGGGTCGTCCCCACGACCCCAGGAAAATGTTGGCGCGCCGCCGACATGTCCGACGACTATAGGGTCGTCCCCACGACCCCGGGACTAGGTTGGCCCGCCGCCTACTTGTCCGACGACTATAGGGTCGTCCCCACGACTCCAGGACTAGATTGCCCCGCCACCGTCATGTCCGACGACTATAGGGTCGTCTCCACGACCCCGGGACTAGGTTGGCCCGCCGCCGACTTGTCCGACGACTATAGGGTCGTCCCCGCGACCCCGGGACTAGGTTGGCCCGCCGCCGACTTTTCCGACGACTATAGGGTCGTCCCTACGACCCTGGGCCTACGTTGGCCCGCCGCAGACTTGTCCGACGACTATAGGGTCGTCCCCACGACCCCGGGCCTACGTTGCCCCGCAGCCGACATGTCCGACGATTGTAGGGTCGTCCCCACGGCCCTGGGACTAGATTGGCCCGCCGCCGACTTGTCCGACGACTATAGGGTCGTCCCCGCGACCCCGGGACTAGGTTGGCCCGCCGCCGACTTTTCCGACGACTATAGGGTCGTCCCCACGACCCCGGGCCTACGTTGGCCCGCCACCAACATGTCCGACGAATATAGGGTCGTCCCCACGACCCCGGGACTAAGTTGGCCCGCCGCTGACTTGTCCGACGATTGTAGGGTCGTCCCCACGGCCCTGGGACTAGATTGGCCCGCCACCGTCATGTCCAACGACTATAGGATCGGCCCCACGACCCCGGGACTAGGTTGGCCAGCCGCCGACATGTTCGACGACTATACGGTCGTCCCCACGACCCCGGGACTAGGTTGGCCCGCCGCCGACTTTTCCGACGACTATAGGGCCGTCCCTACGACCCTGGGCCTACGTTGGCCCGCCGCCGGTTATTCCGACGAATATAGGGTCGTCCCCACGAACCCGGGACTAGGTTGGCCAGCCGTCGACATGTCCGACGTCTATAGGGTCGTCCCCTCGACCCCGGGCCTACGTTGGCCCGCCGCCGACATGTCCGACGACTATAGGGTCGTCCCCACATCCCCGGGACTAGATTGGCCCGCCACCGTCATGTTCGACTACTATAGGGTCGTCCCCACGACCCCAGGAAAATGTTGGCGCGCCGCCGACATGTCCGACGACTATAGTGTCGTCCCCACGACCCCGGGACTAGGTTGGCCCGCCGCCTACTTGTCCGACGACTATAGGGTCGTCCCCACGACTCCAGGACTAGATTGCCCCGCCACCGTCATGTCCGACGACTATAGGGTCGTCTCCACGACCCCGGGACTAGGTTGGCCCGCCGCCGACTTGTCCGACGACTATAGGGTCGTCCCCGCGACCCCGGGACTAGGTTGGCCCGCCGCCGACTTTTCCGACGACTATAGGGTCGTCCCCACGACCCCGGGCCTACGTTGGCCCGCCACAAACATGTCCGACGAATATAGGGTCGTCCCCACGAACCCGGGACTAAGTTGGCCCGCCGCTGACTTGTCCGACGATTGTAGGGTCGTCCCCACGGCCCTGGGACTAGATTGGCCCGCCACCGTCATGTCCAACGACTATAGGATCGGCCCCACGACCCCGGGACTAGGTTGGCCAGCCGCCGACATGTTCGACGACTATACGGTCGTCCCCACGACCCCGGGACTAGGTTGGCCCGCCGCCGACTTTTCCGACGACTATAGGGCCGTCCCTACGACCCTGGGCCTACGTTGGCCCGCCGCCGGTTATTCCGACGAATATAGGGTCGTCCCCACGAACCCGGGACTAGGTTGGCCAGCCGTCGACATGTCCGACGTCTATAGGGTCGTCCCCTCGACCCCGGGCCTACGTTGGCCCGCCGCCTACTTGTCCGACGACTATAGGGTCGTCCCCACGACTCCAGGACTAGATTGCCCCGCCACCGTCATGTCCGACGACTATAGGGTCGTCCCCACGACCCCGGGACTAGGTTGGCCCGCCGCCGACTTGTCCGACGACTATAGGGTCGTCCCCGCGACCCCGGGACTAGGTTGGCCCGCCGCCCACTTTTCCGACGACTATAGGGTCGTCCCTACCACCCCGGGACTAGGTTGGCCAGCCGCCGACATGTCCGACGACTATAGGGTCGTCCCCACGACCCCAGGAAAATGTTGGCGCGCCGCCGACATGTCCGACGACTATAGGGTCGTCCCCACGACCCCGGGACTAGGTTGGCCCGCCGCCTACTTGTCCGACGACTATAGGGTCGTCCCCACGACTCCAGGACTAGATTGCCCCGCCACCGTCATGTCCGACGACTATAGGGTCGTCTCCACGACCCCGGGACTAGGTTGGCCCGCCGCCGACTTGTCCGACGACTATAGGGTCGTCCCCGCGACCCCGGGACTAGGTTGGCCCGCCGCCGACTTTTCCGACGACTATAGGGTCGTCCCTACGACCCTGGGCCTACGTTGGCCCGCCGCAGACTTGTCCGACGACTATAGGGTCGTCCCCACGACCCCGGGCCTACGTTGCCCCGCAGCCGACATGTCCGACGATTGTAGGGTCGTCCCCACGGCCCTGGGACTAGATTGGCCCGCCACCGTCATGTCCAACGACTATAGGCTCGTCCCCACGACCCCGGGACTAGGTTGGCCAGCCGCCGACATGTTCGACGACTATACGGTCGTCCCCACGACCCCGGGACTAGGTTGGCCCGCCGCCGACTTTTCCGACGACTATAGGGTCGTCCCTACGACCCTGGGCCTACGTTGGCCCGCCGCCGGCTATTCCGACGAATATAGGGTCGTCCCCACGAACCCGGGACTAGGTTGGCCAGCCGTCGACATATCCGACGACTATAGGGTCGTCCCCACGAACCCGGGACTAGGTTGGCCAGCCGTCGACATGTCCGACGTCTATAGGGTCGTCCCCTCGACCCCGGGCCTACGTTGGCCCGCCGCCGACATGTCCGACGACTATAGGGTCGTCCCCACATCCCCGGGACTAGATTGGCCCGCCACCGTCATGTTCGACTACTATAGGGTCGTCCCCACGACCCCAGGAAAATGTTGGCGCGCCGCCGACATGTCCGACGACTATAGTGTCGTCCCCACGACCCCGGGACTAGGTTGGCCCGCCGCCTACTTGTCCGACGACTATAGGGTCGTCCCCACGACTCCAGGACTATATTGCCCCGCCACCGTCATGTCCGACGATTATAGGGTCGTCTCCACGACCCCGGGACTATGTCGGCCAGCCGCCGACATGTCCGACGACTATAGGGTCGTCCCCACGACCCCGGGACTAGGTAGGCCCGCCGCCGACTTGTCCGACGACTATAGGGTCGTCTCCACGACCACTGGCCAAAGTTGTCCAGCCGCCGACATGTCCGACGACTATAGGGTCGTCCCCACGACCCCCGGGACTAGGTTGGCCCGCCGCCCACTTGTCCGACGACTATAGGGTCGTCCCTACCACCCCGGGACTAGGTTGGCCAGCCGCCGACATGTCCGACGACTATAGGGTCGTCCCCACGACCCCAGGAAAATGTTGGCGCGCCGCCGACATGTCCGACGACTATAGGGTCGTCCCCACGACCCCTGGCCTACGTTGGCCCGCCACCAACATGTCCGACGATTATAGGGTAGTCCCCACGACCACGGGCCAAAGTTGCCCCGCCGCCGACTTGTCCGACGACTATAGGGTCGTCCTCACGAGCCCCGGGTCTAGATTGGCCCGCCACCATCATGTCTGACGACTATAGGGTCGTCCCCACGACCCCGGGACTAGGTTGGCCCGCCGCCGAATTGTCCGACGACTATAGGGTCGTCCCCACGACCCCGGGGATAGATTGGCCCGCCACCGCCATGTCCGACTGACTATAGGGTCGTCCCTACGACCCCGGGACTAGATTGGCCCGCCACCGTCATGTCCGACGACTACAGGGTCGTCCCGACGACCCCGGGACTAGGTTGGCCAGCCGCCGACATGTCCGACGACTATACGGTCGTCCCCACGACCCCGAGACTAGGTTGGCCCGCCGCCGACTTGTCCGACGACTATAGGGTTGTCCCCACGACCCCAGGACTAGATTGCCCCGCCACCGTTATGTCCGACGACTATAGGGTCGTCCCCACGACCCCGGGACTAGGTTGGCCCGCCGCCGACTTGTCCGACGACTATAGGGTCGTCTCCACGACCACTGGCCAAAGTTGTCCAGCCGCCGACATGTCCGACGACTATAGGGTCGTCCCCACGACCCCGGGACTAGGTTGGCCCGCCGCCCACTTGTCCGACGACTATAGGGTCGTCCCTACCACCCCGGGACTAGGTTGGCCAGCCGCCGACATGTCCGACGACTATAGGGTCGTCCCCACGACCCCAGGAAAATGTTGGCGCGCCGCCGACATGTCCGACGACTATAGGGTCGTCCCCACGACCCCTGGCCTACGTTGGCCCGCCACCAACATGTCCGACGATTATAGGGTAGTCCCCACGACCCCGGGACTAGGTTGGCCCGCCGCCGACTTTTCCGACGACTATAGGGTCGTCTCTACGACCCTGGGCCTACGTTGGCCCGCCGCCGGCTATTCCGACGAATATAGGGTCGTCCCCACGAACCCGGGACTAGGTTGGCCAGCCGTCGACATGTCCGACGTCTATAGGGTCGTCCCCTCGACCCCGGGCCTACGTTGGCCCGCCGCCGACATGTCCGACGACTATAGGGTCGTCCCCACGACCACGGGATTAGATTGGGCCGCCACCGTCATGTCCGACGACTATAGGGTCGTCCCCACGACCCCGGGACTAGGTTGGCCCGCCACCATCATGTCCGACGACTATAGGGTCGTCCCCACGACCCCGGGACTAGGTTGGCCCGCCGCCGACTTGTCCGACGACTATAGGGTCGTCCCCACGACCCCGGGAATAGGTTGGCCCGCCACCATCATGTCCGACGACTATAGGGTCGTCCCCACGACCCCGGGACTAGGTTGGCCCGCCGCCGACTTGTCCGACGACTATAGGGTCGTCTCCACGACCACTGGCCAAAGTTGCCCAGCCGCCGACATGTCCGACGACTATAGGGTCGTCCCCACGACCCCGGGACTAGGTTGGCCCGCCGCCCACTTTTCCGACGACTATAGGGTCGTCCCTACTACCCCGGGTCTAGGTTGGCCAGCCGCCGACATGTCCGACGACTATAGGGTCGTCCCCACGACCCCAGGAAAATGTTGGCGCGCCGCCGACATGTCCGACGACTATAGGGTCGTCACCACGACCCCGGGACTAGGTTGGCCCGCCGCCTACTTGTCCGACGACTATAGGGTCGTCCCCACGACTCCAGGACTAGATTGCCCCGCCACCGTCATGTCCGACGACTATAGGGTCGTCTCCACGACCCCGGGACTAGGTTGGCCCGCCGCCGACTTGTCCGACGACTATAGGGTCGTCCCCGCGACCCCGGGACTAGGTTGGCCCGCCGCCGACTTTTCCGACGACTATAGGGTCGTCCCTACGACCCTGGGCCTACGTTGGCCCGCCGCAGACTTGTCCGACGACTATAGGGTCGTCCCCACGACCCCGGGCCTACGTTGCCCCGCAGCCGACATGTCCGACGATTGTAGGGTCGTCCCCACGGCCCTGGGACTAGATTGGCCCGCCACCGTCATGTCCAACGACTATAGGATCGGCCCCACGACTACGGGACTAGGTCGGCCCGCCGCCGACTTGTCCGACGACTATAGGGTGGTCCCCACGACCACGGGACTAGGTTGGCCCGCCACCGTCATATCCGACGACTATAGGGTCGTCCCCACGACCCCGGGACTAGGTTGGCCCGCCGCCGACTTGTCCGACGAATATAGGGTCGTCTCCACGACCACTGGCCAAAGTTGCCCAGCCGCCGACATGTCCGACGACTATAGGGTCGTCCCCACGACCCCGGGACTAGGTTGGCCCGCCGCCCACTTGTCCGACGACTATAGGGTCGTCCCTACCACCCCGGGACTAGGTTGGCCAGCCGCCGACATGTCCGACGACTATAGGGTCGTCCCCACGACCCCAGGAAAATGTTGGCGCGCCGCCGACATGTCCGACGACTATAGGGTCGTCCCCACGACCCCGGGACTAGGTTGGCCCGCCGCCTACTTGTCCGACGACTATAGGGTCGTCCCCACGACTCCAGGACTAGATTGCCCCGCCACCGTCATGTCCGACGACTATAGGGTCGTCTCCACGACCCCGGGACTAGGTTGGCCCGCCGCCGACTTGTCCGACGACTATTGGGTCGTCCCCGCGACCCCGGGACTAGGTTGGCCCGCCGCCGACTTTTCCGACGACTATAGGGTCGTCCCTACGACCCTGGGCCTACGTTGGCCCGCCGCAGACTTGTCCGACGACTATAGGGTCGTCCCCACGACCCCGGGCCTACGTTGGCCCGCCACCAACATGTCCGACGAATATAGGGTCGTCCCCACGACCCCGGGACTAAGTTGGCCCGCCGCTGACTTGTCCGACGACTATAGGGTCGTCCCCACGACCCCAGGACTAGATTGCCCCGCCACCGTCATGTCCGACGACTATAGGGTCGTCCCCACGACCCCAGGACTAGATTGCCCCGCCACCGTCATGTCCGACGACTATAGGGTCGTCTCCACGACCCCGGGACTAGGTTGGCCCGCCGCCGACTTGTCCGACGACTATAGGGTCGTCCCCGCGACCCCGGGACTAGGTTGGCCCGCCGCCGACTTTTCCGACGACTATAGGGTCGTCCCTACGACCCTGGGCCTACGTTGGCCCGCCGCAGACTTGTCCGACGACTATAGGGTCGTCCCCACGACCCCGGGCCTACGTTGCCCCGCAGCCGACATGTCCGACGATTGTAGGGTCGTCCCCACGGCCCTGGGACTAGATTGGCCCGCCACCGTCATGTCCAACGACTATAGGGTCGGCCCCACGACTACGGGACTAGGTCGGCCCGCCGCCGACTTGTCCGACGACTATAGGGTGGTCCCCACGACCACGGGACTAGGTTGGCCCGCCACCGTCATATCCGACGACTATCGGTTCGTCCCTACGACCCTGGGCATACGTTGGCCCGTCGCCGACATGTCCGACGACTATAGGGTCGTCCCCACGTACCCGGGACTATGTCGGCCAGCCGCCGACATGTCCGACGACTATAGGGTCGTCCCCACGACCCCGGGACTAGGTTGGCCCGCCGCCTACTTGTCCGACGACTATAGGGTCGTCCCCACGACTCCAGGACTAGATTGCCCCGCCACCGTCATGTCCGACGACTATAGGGTCGTCTCCACGACCCCGGGACTAGGTTGGCCCGCCGCCGACTTGTCCGACGACTATTGGGTCGTCCCCGCGACCCCGGGACTAGGTTGGCCCGCCGCCGACTTTTCCGACGACTATAGGGTCGTCCCTACGACCCTGGGCCTACGTTGGCCCGCCGCAGACTTGTCCCACGACTATAGGGTCGTCCCCACGACCCCGGGCCTACGTTGGCCCGCCACCAACATGTCCGACGAATATAGGGTCGTCCCCACGACCCCGGGACTAAGTTGGCCCGCCGCTGACTTGTCCGACGACTATAGGGTCGTCCCCACGACCCCAGGACTAGATTGCCCCGCCACCGTCATGTCCGACGACTATAGGGTCGTCCCCACGACCCCAGGACTAGATTGCCCCGCCACCGTCATGTCCGACGACTATAGGGTCGTCTCCATGACCCCGGGACTAGGTTGGCCCGCCGCCGACTTGTCCGACGACTATAGGGTCGTCCCCGCGACCCCGGGACTAGGTTGGCCCGCCGCCGACTTTTCCGACGACTATAGGGTCGTCCCTACGACCCTGGGCCTACGTTGGCCCGCCGCAGACTTGTCCGACGACTATAGGGTCGTCCCCACGACCCCGGGCCTACGTTGCCCCGCAGCCGACATGTCCGACGATTGTAGGGTCGTCCCCACGGCCCTGGGACTAGATTGGCCCGCCACCGTCATGTCCAACGACTATAGGATCGGCCCCACGACTACGGGACTAGGTCGGCCCGCCGCCGACTTGTCCGACGACTATAGGGTGGTCCCCACGACCACGGGACTAGGTTGGCCCGCCACCGTCATATCCGACGACTATCGGTTCGTCCCTACGACCCTGGGCATACGTTGGCCCGTCGCCGACATGTCCGACGACTATAGGGTCGTCCCCACGTACCCGGGACTATGTCGGCCAGCCGCCGACATGTCCGACGACTATAGGGTCGTCCCCACGACCCCGGGACTAGGTTGGCCCGCCACCATCATGTCCGACGACTATAGGGTCGTCCCCACGACCCCGGGACTAGGATGGCCCGCCGCCGACTCGTCCGACGACTATAGGGTTGTCCCCACGACCCCAGGACTAGATTGCCCCGCCACCGTCATGTCCGACGACTATAGGGTCGTCTCCACGACCCCGGGACTAGGTTGGCCCGCCGCCGACTTGTCCGACGACTATAGGGTCGTCCCCACGACCACTGGCCAAAGTTGCTCAGCCGCCGACATGTCCGACGACTATAGGGTCGTCCCCACGACGCCGGGACAAGGTTGGCCCGCCGCCGACTTGTGCGACGACTATAGGGTCGTCCCCGCGACCCCGGGACTAGGTCGGCCCGCCGCCGACTTTTCCGACGACTATAGGGTCGTCCCTACGACCCTGGGCCTACGTTGGCCCGCCGCCGACTTGTGCGACGACTATAGGGTCGTCCCCACGACCCCGGGACTAGGTTGGCCCACCGCCGACTTGTCCGACGACTATAGGGTCGTCCCCACATCCCCGGGACTAGATTGGCCCGCCACCGTCATGTTCGACTACTATAGGGTCGTCCCCACGACCCCGGGCCTACGTTGGCCCGCCGCCGACATTGCCGACGACTATAGGCTCGTCCCCACGACCCCGGGACTAGGTTGGCCAGCCGCCGACATGTTCGACGACTATACGGTCGTCCCCACGACCCCGGGACTAGGTTGGCCCGCCGCCGACTTTTCCGACGACTATAGGGTCGTCCCTACGACCCTGGGCCTACGTTGGCCCGCCGCCGGCTATTCCGACGAATATAGGGTCGTCCCCACGAACCCGGGACTAGGTTGGCCAGCCGTCGACATATCCGACGACTATAGGGTCGTCCCCACGGCCCTGGGACTAGATTGGCCCGCCACCGTCATGTCCGACGACTATAGGATCGACCCCACGACTACGGGCCAAAGTTGGCCAGCCTAGACTAGATTGGCCCGCCACCGACTTGTCCGACGACTATAGGGTCGTCCCCACGACCCCGGGACTATGTTCCCGCGGCCGACTTGTCCAACGACTATAGGGTCGTCCCTACGACCCCGGGACTAGGTTGGCCAGCCGCCGACTTTTCCGACATCTATAGGGTCGTCCCCACGACCCCGGGACTAGTAAGGCCCGTCGCCGACTTGTCCGACGACTATAGGGTCGTACCCACGACCCCGGGGATAGGTTGGCCCGCCGCCGACTTGTCCGACAACTATAGGGTCGTCTCCACGACCCCGGGACTAGGATGGCCCGCCGCCGACTTGTCCGACGACTATAGGGTCGTCCCCACGACCACGGGCCAAAGTTGCCCAGCCGCCGACATGTCCCACGACTATAGGGTCGTCCCCACGTCCCCGGGACTAGGTTGGCCCGCCGCCGACTTGTACGACGACTATAGGGTCGTCCCTACCACCCCGGGACTAGGTTGGCCAGCCGCCGACATGTCCGACGACTATAGGGTCGTCCCCACGACCCCGGGACTAGGTTGGCTCACCACCATCAAGTCCGACGACTATAGGGTCGTCCCCACGACTCCCGGACTAGGTTGGCCCGCCGCCGACTTGTCCGACGACTATAGGGTCGTCCCCACGACCCCAGGACTAGATTGCCCCGCCACCGTCATGTCCGACGACTATAGGATCGTCCCCTCGACCCTGGGACTAGGTTGGCTCGCCGCCGACTTGTACGACGACTATAGGGTCGTCCCTACCACCCCGGGACTGGGTTGGCCAGCCGCCGACATGTCCGACGACTATAGAGTCGTCCCCACAACCCCGGGGCTAGATTGGCCCGCCACCGTCATGTCCGACGACTATAGGGTCGTCCTCTCGACCCCGGGACTATGTTGGCCAGCCGCCGACATGTCCGACGACTATAGGGTCGTCCCCACGACCCCGGGACTAGGTTGGCCCGCCACCATCATGTCCGACGACTATAGGGTCGTCCACACCACTACGGGCCAAAGTTGGCCAGCCGCCGACTTGTCCGACGACCATAGGGTCGTCCCCACGTCCCCGGGATTAGATTGGGCCGCCACCGTCATGTCCGACGACTATAGGGTCGTCCCCACGACCCCGGGACTAGGTTGGTCCGCCACCATCATGTCCGACGACTATAGGGTCGTCCCCACGACCCCGGGACTAGGTTGGCCCGCCGCCGACTTGTCCGACGACTATAGGGTCGTCCCCACGACCCCGGGACTAGGTTGGCCCGCCACCATCATGTCCGACGACTATAGGGTCGTCCCCACGACCCCGGGACTAGGTTGGCCCGCCGCCGACTTGTCCGACGACTATAGGGTCGTCTCCACGACCACTGGCCAAAGTTGCCCAGCCGCCGACATGTCCGACGACTATAGGGTCGTCCCCACGACCCCGGGACTAGGTTGGCCCGCCGCCCACTTTTCCGACGACTATAGGGTCGTCCCTACCACCCCGGGACTAGGTTGGCCAGCCGTCGACATGTCCGACGACTATAGGGTCGTCCCCACGACCCCAGGAAAATGTTGGCGCGCCGCCGACATGTCCGACGACTATAGGGTCGTCCCCACGACCCCGGGACTAGGTTGGCCCGCCGCCTACTTGTCCGACGACTATAGGGTCGTCCCCACGACTCCAGGACTAGATTGCCCCGCCACCGTCATGTCCGACGACTATAGGGTCGTCTCCACGACCCCGGGACTAGGTTGGCCCGCCGCCGACTTGTCCGACGACTATTGGGTCGTCCCCGCGACCCCGGGACTAGGTTGGCCCGCCGCCGACTTTTCCGACGACTATAGGGTCGTTCCTACGACCCTGGGCCTACGTTGGCCCGCCGCAGACTTGTCCGACGACTATAGGGTCGTCCCCACGACCCCGGGACTAGGTTGGCCCGCCGCCGACTTGTCCGACGACTATAGGGTCGTCCCCACGACCCCGGGACTAGGTTGGCCCGCCGCCTACTTGTCCGACGACTATAGGGTCGTCCCCACGACTCCAGGACTAGATTGCCCCGCCACCGTCATGTCCGACGACTATAGGGTCGTCTCCACGACCCCGGGACTAGGTTGGCCCGCCGCCGACTTGTCCGACGACTATTGGGTCGTCCCCGCGACCCCGGGACTAGGTTGGCCCGCCGCCGACTTTTCCGACGACTATAGGGTCGTTCCTACGACCCTGGGCCTACGTTGGCCCGCCGCAGACTTGTCCGACGACTATAGGGTCGTCCCCACGACCCCGGGCCTACGTTGGCCCGCCACCAACATGTCCGACGAATATAGGGTCGTCCCCACGACCCCGGGACTAAGTTGGCCCGCCGCTGACTTGTCCGACGACTATAGGGTCGTCCCCACGACCCCAGGACTAGATTGCCCCGCCACCGTCATGTCCGACGACTATAGGGTCGTCTCCACGACCCCGGGACTAGGTTGGCCCGCCGCCGACTTGTCCGACGACTATAGGGTCGTCCCCGCGACCCCGGGACTAGGTTGGCCCGCCGCCGACTTTTCCGACGACTATAGGGTCGTCCCTACGACCCTGGGCCTACGTTGGCCCGCCGCAGACTTGTCCGACGACTATAGGGTCGTCCCCACGACCCCGGGCCTACGTTGCCCCGCAGCCGACATGTCCGACGTTTGTAGGGTCGTCCCCACGGCCCTGGGACTAGATTGGCCCGCCACCGTCATGTCCAACGACTATAGGATCGGCCCCACGACTACGGGACTAGGTCGGCCCGCCGCCGACTTGTCCGACGACTATAGGGTGGTCCCCACGACCACGGGACTAGGTTGGCCCGCCACCGTCATATCCGACGACTATAGGGTCGTCCCCACGACCCCGGGACTAGGTTGGCCCGCCGCCGACTTGTCCGACGACTATAGGGTCGTCCCCACGACCCCGGGACTAGGTTGGCCCGCCACCATCATGTCCGACGACTATAGGGTCGTCCCCACGACCCCGGGACTAGGTTGGCCCGCCGCCGACTTGTCCGACGAATATAGGGTCGTCTCCACGACTACTGGCCAAAGTTGCCCAGCCGCCGACATGTCCGACGACTATAGGGTCGTCCCCACGACCCCGGGACTAGGTTGGCCCGCCGCCCACTTGTCCGACGACTATAGGGTCGTCCCCACGACTCCAGGACTAGATTGCCCCGCCACCGTCATGTCCGACGACTATAGGGTCGTCTCCACGACCCCGGGACTAGGTTGGCCCGCCACCATCATGTCCGACGACTATAGGGTCGTCCCTACCACCCCGGGACTAGGTTGGCCAGCCGCCGACATGTCCGACGACTATAGGGTCGTCCCCACGACCCCAGGAAAATGTTGGCGCGCCGCCGACATGTCCGACGACTATAGGGTCGTCCCCACGACCCCGGGACTAGGTTGGCCCGCCGCCTACTTGTCCGACGACTATAGGGTCGTCCCCACGACTCCAGGACTAGATTGCCCCGCCACCGTCATGTCCGACGACTATAGGGTCGTCTCCACGACCCCGGGACTAGGTTGGCCCGCCGCCGACTTGTCCGACGACTATTGGGTCGTCCCCGCGACCCCGGGACTAGGTTGGCCCGCCGCCGACTTTTCCGACGACTATAGGGTCGTCCCCACGACCCCGGGCCTACGTTGGCCCGCCACCAACATGTCCGACGAATATAGGGTCGTCCCCACGACCCCGGGACTAAGTTGGCCCGCCGCTGACTTGTCCGACGACTATAGGATCGTCCCCACGACCCCAGGACTACATTGCCCCGCCACCGTCATGTCCGACGACTATAGGGTCGTCTCCACGACCCCGGGACTAGGTTGGCCCGCCGCCGACTTGTCCGACGACTATAGGGTCGTCCCCGCGACCCCAGGACTAGATTGCCCCGCCACCGTCTTGTCCGACGACTATAGGGTCGTCTCCACGACCCCGGGACTAGGTTGGCCCGCAGCCGACTTGTCCGACGACTATAGGGTCGTCCCCACGACCCCGGGACTAGGTTGGCCCGCCGCCTACTTGTCCGACGACTATAGGGTCGTCCCCACGACTCCAGGACTAGATTGCCCCGCCACCGTCATGTCCGACGACTATAGGGTCGTCTCCACGACCCCGGGACTAGGTTGGCCCGCCGCCGACTTGTCCGACGACTATTGGGTCGTCCCCGCGACCCCGGGACTAGGTTGGCCCGCCGCCGACTTTTCCGACGACTATAGGGTCGTCCCTACGACCCTGGGCCTACGTTGGCCCGCCGCAGACTTGTCCGACGACTATAGGGTCGTCCCCACGACCCCGGGCCTACGTTGGCCCGCCACCAACATGTCCGACGAATATAGGGTCGTCCCCACGACCCCGGGACTAAGTTGGCCCGCCGCTGACTTGTCCGACGACTATAGGGTCGTCCCCACGACCCCAGGACTAGATTGCCCCGCCACCGTCATGTCCGACGACTATAGGGTCGTCCCCACGACCCCAGGACTAGATTGCCCCGCCACCGTCATGTCCGACGACTATAGGGTCGTCTCCATGACCCCGGGACTAGGTTGGCCCGCCGCCGACTTGTCCGACGACTATAGGGTCGTCCCCGCGACCCCGGGACTAGGTTGGCCCGCCGCCGACTTTTCCGACGACTATAGGGTCGTCCCTACGACCCTGGGCCTACGTTGGCCCGCCGCAGACTTGTCCGACGACTATAGGGTCGTCCCCACGACCCCGGGCCTACGTTGCCCCGCAGCCGACATGTCCGACGATTGTAGGGTCGTCCCCACGGCCCTGGGACTAGATTGGCCCGCCACCGTCATGTCCAACGACTATAGGATCGGCCCCACGACTACGGGACTAGGTCGGCCCGCCGCCGACTTGTCCGACGACTATAGGGTGGTCCCCACGACCACGGGACTAGGTTGGCCCGCCACCGTCATATCCGACGACTATCGGTTCGTCCCTACGACCCTGGGCATACGTTGGCCCGTCGCCGACATGTCCGACGACTATAGGGTCGTCCCCACGTACCCGGGACTATGTCGGCCAGCCGCCGACATGTCCGACGACTATAGGGTCGTCCCCACGACCCCGGGACTAGGTTGGCCCGCCACCATCATGTCCGACGACTATAGGGTCGTCCCCACGACCCCGGGACTAGGATGGCCCGCCGCCGACTCGTCCGACGACTATAGGGTTGTCCCCACGACCCCAGGACTAGATTGCCCCGCCACCGTCATGTCCGACGACTATAGGGTCGTCTCCACGACCCCGGGACTAGGTTGGCCCGCCGCCGACTTGTCCGACGACTATAGGGTCGTCCCCACGACCACTGGCCAAAGTTGCTCAGCCGCCGACATGTCCGACGACTATAGGGTCGTCCCCACGACGCCGGGACAAGGTTGGCCCGCCGCCGACTTGTGCGACGACTATAGGGTCGTCCCCGCGACCCCGGGACTAGGTCGGCCCGCCGCCGACTTTTCCGACGACTATAGGGTCGTCCCTACGACCCTGGGCCTACGTTGGCCCGCCGCCGACTTGTGCGACGACTATAGGGTCGTCCCCACGACCCCGGGACTAGGTTGGCCCACCGCCGACTTGTCCGACGACTATAGGGTCGTCCCCACATCCCCGGGACTAGATTGGCCCGCCACCGTCATGTTCGACTACTATAGGGTCGTCCCCACGACCCCGGGCCTACGTTGGCCCGCCGCCGACATTGCCGACGACTATAGGCTCGTCCCCACGACCCCGGGACTAGGTTGGCCAGCCGCCGACATGTTCGACGACTATACGGTCGTCCCCACGACCCCGGGACTAGGTTGGCCCGCCGCCGACTTTTCCGACGACTATAGGGTCGTCCCTACGACCCTGGGCCTACGTTGGCCCGCCGCCGGCTATTCCGACGAATATAGGGTCGTCCCCACGAACCCGGGACTAGGTTGGCCAGCCGTCGACATATCCGACGACTATAGGGTCGTCCCCACGGCCCTGGGACTAGATTGGCCCGCCACCGTCATGTCCGACGACTATAGGATCGACCCCACGACTACGGGCCAAAGTTGGCCAGCCTAGACTAGATTGGCCCGCCACCGACTTGTCCGACGACTATAGGGTCGTCCCCACGACCCCGGGACTATGTTCCCGCGGCCGACTTGTCCAACGACTATAGGGTCGTCCCTACGACCCCGGGACTAGGTTGGCCAGCCGCCGACTTTTCCGACATCTATAGGGTCGTCCCCACGACCCCGGGACTAGTAAGGCCCGCCGCCGACTTGTCCGACGACTATAGGGTCGTACCCACGACCCCGGGGATAGGTTGGCCCGCCGCCGACTTGTCCGACAACTATAGGGTCGTCTCCACGACCCCGGGACTAGGATGGCCCGCCGCCGACTTGTCCGACGACTATAGGGTCGTCCCCACGACCACGGGCCAAAGTTGCCCAGCCGCCGACATGTCCCACGACTATAGGGTCGTCCCCACGTCCCCGGGACTAGGTTGGCCCGCCGCCGACTTGTACGACGACTATAGGGTCGTCCCTACCACCCCGGGACTAGGTTGGCCAGCCGCCGACATGTCCGACGACTATAGGGTCGTCCCCACGACCCCGGGACTAGGTTGGCTCACCACCATCAAGTCCGACGACTATAGGGTCGTCCCCACGACTCCCGGACTAGGTTGGCCCGCCGCCGACTTGTCCGACGACTATAGGGTCGTCCCCACGACCCCAGGACTAGATTGCCCCGCCACCGTCATGTCCGACGACTATAGGATCGTCCCCTCGACCCTGGGACTAGGTTGGCTCGCCGCCGACTTGTACGACGACTATAGGGTCGTCCCTACCACCCCGGGACTGGGTTGGCCAGCCGCCGACATGTCCGACGACTATAGAGTCGTCCCCACAACCCCGGGGCTAGATTGGCCCGCCACCGTCATGTCCGACGACTATAGGGTCGTCCTCTCGACCCCGGGACTATGTTGGCCAGCCGCCGACATGTCCGACGACTATAGGGTCGTCCCCACGACCCCGGGACTAGGTTGGCCCGCCACCATCATGTCCGACGACTATAGGGTCGTCCACACCACTACGGGCCAAAGTTGGCCAGCCGCCGACTTGTCCGACGACCATAGGGTCGTCCCCACGTCCCCGGGATTAGATTGGGCCGCCACCGTCATGTCCGACGACTATAGGGTCGTCCCCACGACCCCGGGACTAGGTTGGTCCGCCACCATCATGTCCGACGACTATAGGGTCGTCCCCACGACCCCGGGACTAGGTTGGCCCGCCGCCGACTTGTCCGACGACTATAGGGTCGTCCCCACGACCCCGGGACTAGGTTGGCCCGCCACCATCATGTCCGACGACTATAGGGTCGTCCCCACGACCCCGGGACTAGGTTGGCCCGCCGCCGACTTGTCCGACGACTATAGGGTCGTCTCCACGACCACTGGCCAAAGTTGCCCAGCCGCCGACATGTCCGACGACTATAGGGTCGTCCCCACGACCCCGGGACTAGGTTGGCCCGCCGCCCACTTTTCCGACGACTATAGGGTCGTCCCTACCACCCCGGGACTAGGTTGGCCAGCCGTCGACATGTCCGACGACTATAGGGTCGTCCCCACGACCCCAGGAAAATGTTGGCGCGCCGCCGACATGTCCGACGACTATAGGGTCGTCCCCACGACCCCGGGACTAGGTTGGCCCGCCGCCTACTTGTCCGACGACTATAGGGTCGTCCCCACGACTCCAGGACTAGATTGCCCCGCCACCGTCATGTCCGACGACTATAGGGTCGTCTCCACGACCCCGGGACTAGGTTGGCCCGCCGCCGACTTGTCCGACGACTATTGGGTCGTCCCCGCGACCCCGGGACTAGGTTGGCCCGCCGCCGACTTTTCCGACGACTATAGGGTCGTTCCTACGACCCTGGGCCTACGTTGGCCCGCCGCAGACTTGTCCGACGACTATAGGGTCGTCCCCACGACCCCGGGACTAGGTTGGCCCGCCGCCGACTTGTCCGACGACTATAGGGTCGTCCCCACGACCCCGGGACTAGGTTGGCCCGCCGCCTACTTGTCCGACGACTATAGGGTCGTCCCCACGACTCCAGGACTAGATTGCCCCGCCACCGTCATGTCCGACGACTATAGGGTCGTCTCCACGACCCCGGGACTAGGTTGGCCCGCCGCCGACTTGTCCGACGACTATTGGGTCGTCCCCGCGACCCCGGGACTAGGTTGGCCCGCCGCCGACTTTTCCGACGACTATAGGGTCGTTCCTACGACCCTGGGCCTACGTTGGCCCGCCGCAGACTTGTCCGACGACTATAGGGTCGTCCCCACGACCCCGGGCCTACGTTGGCCCGCCACCAACATGTCCGACGAATATAGGGTCGTCCCCACGACCCCGGGACTAAGTTGGCCCGCCGCTGACTTGTCCGACGACTATAGGGTCGTCCCCACGACCCCAGGACTAGATTGCCCCGCCACCGTCATGTCCGACGACTATAGGGTCGTCTCCACGACCCCGGGACTAGGTTGGCCCGCCGCCGACTTGTCCGACGACTATAGGGTCGTCCCCGCGACCCCGGGACTAGGTTGGCCCGCCGCCGACTTTTCCGACGACTATAGGGTCGTCCCTACGACCCTGGGCCTACGTTGGCCCGCCGCAGACTTGTCCGACGACTATAGGGTCGTCCCCACGACCCCGGGCCTACGTTGCCCCGCAGCCGACATGTCCGACGTTTGTAGGGTCGTCCCCACGGCCCTGGGACTAGATTGGCCCGCCACCGTCATGTCCAACGACTATAGGATCGGCCCCACGACTACGGGACTAGGTCGGCCCGCCGCCGACTTGTCCGACGACTATAGGGTGGTCCCCACGACCACGGGACTAGGTTGGCCCGCCACCGTCATATCCGACGACTATAGGGTCGTCCCCACGACCCCGGGACTAGGTTGGCCCGCCGCCGACTTGTCCGACGACTGTAGGGTCGTCCCCACGACCCCGGGACTAGGTTGGCCCGCCACCATCATGTCCGACGACTATAGGGTCGTCCCCACGACCCCGGGACTAGGTTGGCCCGCCGCCGACTTGTCCGACGAATATAGGGTCGTCTCCACGACTACTGGCCAAAGTTGCCCAGCCGCCGACATGTCCGACGACTATAGGGTCGTCCCCACGACCCCGGGACTAGGTTGGCCCGCCGCCCACTTGTCCGACGACTATAGGGTCGTCCCCACGACTCCAGGACTAGATTGCCCCGCCACCGTCATGTCCGACGACTATAGGGTCGTCTCCACGACCCCGGGACTAGGTTGGCCCGCCACCATCATGTCCGACGACTATAGGGTCGTCCCTACCACCCCGGGACTAGGTTGGCCAGCCGCCGACATGTCCGACGACTATAGGGTCGTCCCCACGACCCCAGGAAAATGTTGGCGCGCCGCCGACATGTCCGACGACTATAGGGTCGTCCCCACGACCCCGGGACTAGGTTGGCCCGCCGCCTACTTGTCCGACGACTATAGGGTCGTCCCCACGACTCCAGGACTAGATTGCCCCGCCACCGTCATGTCCGACGACTATAGGGTCGTCTCCACGACCCCGGGACTAGGTTGGCCCGCCGCCGACTTGTCCGACGACTATTGGGTCGTCCCCGCGACCCCGGGACTAGGTTGGCCCGCCGCCGACTTTTCCGACGACTATAGGGTCGTCCCCACGACCCCGGGCCTACGTTGGCCCGCCACCAACATGTCCGACGAATATAGGGTCGTCCCCACGACCCCGGGACTAAGTTGGCCCGCCGCTGACTTGTCCGACGACTATAGGATCGTCCCCACGACCCCAGGACTACATTGCCCCGCCACCGTCATGTCCGACGACTATAGGGTCGTCTCCACGACCCCGGGACTAGGTTGGCCCGCCGCCGACTTGTCCGACGACTATAGGGTCGTCCCCGCGACCCCAGGACTAGATTGCCCCGCCACCGTCTTGTCCGACGACTATAGGGTCGTCTCCACGACCCCGGGACTAGGTTGGCCCGCAGCCGACTTGTCCGACGACTATAGGGTCGTCCCCTCGACCACTGGCCAAAGTTGCTCAGCCGCCGACATGTCCGACGACTATAGGGTCGTCCCCACGACGCCGGGACAAGGTTGGCCCGCCGCCGACTTGTGCGACGACTATAGGGTCGTCCCCACGACCCCGGGACTAGGTTGGCCCACCGCCGACTTGTCCGACGACTATAGGGTCGTCCCCACATCCCCGGGACTAGATTGGCCCGCCACCGTCATGTTCGACTACTATAGGGTCGTCCCCACGACCCCGGGCCTACGTTGGCCCGCCGCCGACATTGCCGACGACTATAGGCTCGTCCCCACGACCCCGGGACTAGGTTGGCCCGCCGCCGACTTGTCCGACGACTATAGGGTCGTCCCCGCGACCCCGGGACTAGGTCGGACCGCCGCCGTCTTTTCCGACGACTATAGGGTCGTCCCTACGACCCTGGGCCTACGTTGGCCCGCCGCCGACTTGTGCGACGACTATAGGGTCGTCCCCACGACCCCGGGACTAGGATGGCCCACCGCCGACTTGTCCGACGACTATAGGGTCGTCCCCACATCCCCGGGACTAGATTGGCCCGCCACCGTCATGTTCGACTACTATAGGGTCGTCCCCACGACCCCGGGCCTACGTTGGCCCGCCGCCGACATTGCCGACGACTATAGGCTCGTCCCCACGACCCCGGGACTAGGTTGGCCCGCCGCCGACTTGTCCGACGACTATAGGGTCGTCCCCGCGACCCCGGGAGTAGGTTGGCCCGCCGCCGACTTTTCCGACGACTATAGGGTCGTCCCTACGACCCTGGGCCTACGTTGGCCCGCCGCAGACTTGTCCGACCACTATAGGGTCGTCCCCACGACCCCGGGCCTACGTTGCCCCGCCGCCGACATGTCCGACGATTGTAGAGTCGTCCCCACGGCCCTGGGACTAGATTGGCCCGCCACCGTCATGTCCAACGACTATAGGATCGGCCCCACGACTACGGGACTAGGTTGGCCCGCCGCCGACTTGTCCGACGACTATAGGGTGGTCCCCACGACCACGGGACTAGGTTGGCCCGCCACCGTCATATCCGACGACTATCGGTTCGTCCCTACGACCCTGGGCATACGTTGGCCCGTCGTCGACATGTCCGACGACTATAGGGTCGTCCCCACGTACCCGGGACTATGTCGGCCAGCCGCCGACATGTCCGACGACTATACGGTCGTCCCCACGACCCCGGGACTACGTTGGCCCGCCGCCGACTTGTCCGACGACTATAGGGTCGTCTCCACGACCACTGGCCAAAGTTGTCCAGCCGCCGACATGTCCGACGACTATAGGGTCGTCCCCACGACCCCAGGAAAATGTTGGCGCGCCGCCGACATGTCCGACGACTATAGGGTCGTCCCCACGACCCCGGGACTAGGTTGGCCCGCCGCCTACTTGTCCGACGACTATAGGGTCGTCCCCACGACTCCAGGACTAGATTGCCCCGCCACCGTCATGTCCGACGACTATAGGGTCGTCTCCACGACCCCGGGACTAGGTTGGCCCGCCGCCGACTTGTCCGACGACTATTGGGTCGTCCCCGCGACCCCGGGACTAGGTTGGCCCGCCGCCGACTTTTCCGACGACTATAGGGTCGTTCCTACGACCCTGGGCCTACGTTGGCCCGCCGCAGACTTGTCCGACGACTATAGGGTCGTCCCCACGACCCCGGGACTAGGTTGGCCCGCCGCCGACTTGTCCGACGACTATAGGGTCGTCCCCACGACCCCGGGACTAGGTCGGCCCGCCGCCGTCTTTTCCGACGACTATAGGGTCGTCCCTACGACCCTGGGCCTACGTTGGCCCGCCGCCGACTTGTGCGACGACTATAGGGTCGTCCCCACGACCCCGGGACTAGGATGGCCCACCGCCGACTTGTCCGACGACTATAGGGTCGTCCCCACATCCCCGGGACTAGATTGGCCCGCCACCGTCATGTTCGACTACTATAGGGTCGTCCCCACGACCCCGGGCCTACGTTGGCCCGCCGCCGACATTGCCGACGACTATAGGCTCGTCCCCACGACCCCGGGACTAGGTTGGCCCGCCGCCGACTTGTCCGACGACTATAGGGTCGTCCCCGCGACCCCGGGACTAGGTTGGCCCGCCGCCGACTTTTCCGACGACTATAGGGTCGTCCCTACGACCCTGGGCCTACGTTGGCCCGCCGCAGACTTGTCCGACCACTATAGGGTCGTCCCCACGACCCCGGGCCTACGTTGCCCCGCCGCCGACATGTCCGACGATTGTAGAGTCGTCCCCACGGCCCTGGGACTAGATTGGCCCGCCACCGTCATGTCCAACGACTATAGGATCGGCCCCACGACTACGGGACTAGGTTGGCCCGCCGCCGACTTGTCCGACGACTATAGGGTGGTCCCCACGACCACGGGACTAGATTGGCCCGCCACCGTCATATCCGACGACTATCGGTTCGTCCCTACGACCCTGGGCATACGTTGGCCCGTCGTCGACATGTCCGACGACTATAGGGTCGTCCCCACGTACCCGGGACTATGTCGGCCAGCCGCCGACATGTCCGACGACTATACGGTCGTCCCCACGACCCCGGGACTACGTTGGCCCGCCGCCGACTTGTCCGACGACTATAGGGTCGTCTCCACGACCACTGGCCAAAGTTGTCCAGCCGCCGACATGTCCGACGACTATAGGGTCGTCCCCACGACCCCAGGAAAATGTTGGCGCGCCGCCGACATGTCCGACGACTATAGGGTCGTCCCCACGACCCCGGGACTAGGTTGGCCCGCCGCCTACTTGTCCGACGACTATAGGGTCGTCCCCACGACTCCAGGACTAGATTGCCCCGCCACCGTCATGTCCGACGACTATAGGGTCGTCTCCACGACCCCGGGACTAGGTTGGCCCGCCGCCGACTTGTCCGACGACTATTGGGTCGTCCCCGCGACCCCGGGACTAGGTTGGCCCGCCGCCGACTTTTCCGACGACTATAGGGTCGTTCCTACGACCCTGGGCCTACGTTGGCCCGCCGCAGACTTGTCCGACGACTATAGGGTCGTCCCCACGACCCCGGGACTAGGTTGGCCCGCCGCCGACTTGTCCGACGACTATAGGGTCGTCCCCACGACCCCGGGACTAGGTTGGCCCGCCGCCTACTTGTCCGACGACTATAGGGTCGTCCCCACGACTCCAGGACTAGATTGCCCCGCCACCGTCATGTCCGACGACTATAGGGTCGTCTCCACGACCCCGGGACTAGGTTGGCCCGCCGCCGACTTGTCCGACGACTATTGGGTCGTCCCCGCGACCCCGGGACTAGGTTGGCCCGCCGCCGACTTTTCCGACGACTATAGGGTCGTTCCTACGACCCTGGGCCTACGTTGGCCCGCCGCAGACTTGTCCGACGACTATAGGGTCGTCCCCACGACCCCGGGCCTACGTTGGCCCGCCACCAACATGTCCGACGAATATAGGGTCGTCCCCACGACCCCGGGACTAAGTTGGCCCGCCGCTGACTTGTCCGACGACTATAGGGTCGTCCCCACGACCCCAGGACTAGATTGCCCCGCCACCGTCATGTCCGACGACTATAGGGTCGTCTCCACGACCCCGGGACTAGGTTGGCCCGCCGCCGACTTGTCCGACGACTATAGGGTCGTCCCCGCGACCCCGGGACTAGGTTGGCCCGCCGCCGACTTTTCCGACGACTATAGGGTCGTCCCTACGACCCTGGGCCTACGTTGGCCCGCCGCAGACTTGTCCGACGACTATAGGGTCGTCCCCACGACCCCGGGCCTACGTTGCCCCGCAGCCGACATGTCCGACGTTTGTAGGGTCGTCCCCACGGCCCTGGGACTAGATTGGCCCGCCACCGTCATGTCCAACGACTATAGGATCGGCCCCACGACTACGGGACTAGGTCGGCCCGCCGCCGACTTGTCCGACGACTATAGGGTGGTCCCCACGACCACGGGACTAGGTTGGCCCGCCACCGTCATATCCGACGACTATAGGGTCGTCCCCACGACCCCGGGACTAGGTTGGCCCGCCGCCGACTTGTCCGACGACTATAGGGTCGTCCCCACGACCCCGGGACTAGGTTGGCCCGCCACCATCATGTCCGACGACTATAGGGTCGTCCCCACGACCCCGGGACTAGGTTGGCCCGCCGCCGACTTGTCCGACGAATATAGGGTCGTCTCCACGACTACTGGCCAAAGTTGCCCAGCCGCCGACATGTCCGACGACTATAGGGTCGTCCCCACGACCCCGGGACTAGGTTGGCCCGCCGCCCACTTGTCCGACGACTATAGGGTCGTCCCCACGACTCCAGGACTAGATTGCCCCGCCACCGTCATGTCCGACGACTATAGGGTCGTCTCCACGACCCCGGGACTAGGTTGGCCCGCCACCATCATGTCCGACGACTATAGGGTCGTCCCTACCACCCCGGGACTAGGTTGGCCAGCCGCCGACATGTCCGACGACTATAGGGTCGTCCCCACGACCCCAGGAAAATGTTGGCGCGCCGCCGACATGTCCGACGACTATAGGGTCGTCCCCACGACCCCGGGACTAGGTTGGCCCGCCGCCTACTTGTCCGACGACTATAGGGTCGTCCCCACGACTCCAGGACTAGATTGCCCCGCCACCGTCATGTCCGACGACTATAGGGTCGTCTCCACGACCCCGGGACTAGGTTGGCCCGCCGCCGACTTGTCCGACGACTATTGGGTCGTCCCCGCGACCCCGGGACTAGGTTGGCCCGCCGCCGACTTTTCCGACGACTATAGGGTCGTCCCCACGACCCCGGGCCTACGTTGGCCCGCCACCAACATGTCCGACGAATATAGGGTCGTCCCCACGACCCCGGGACTAAGTTGGCCCGCCGCTGACTTGTCCGACGACTATAGGATCGTCCCCACGACCCCAGGACTACATTGCCCCGCCACCGTCATGTCCGACGACTATAGGGTCGTCTCCACGACCCCGGGACTAGGTTGGCCCGCCGCCGACTTGTCCGACGACTATAGGGTCGTCCCCGCGACCCCAGGACTAGATTGCCCCGCCACCGTCTTGTCCGACGACTATAGGGTCGTCTCCACGACCCCGGGACTAGGTTGGCCCGCAGCCGACTTGTCCGACGACTATAGGGTCGTCCCCACGACCACTGGCCAAAGTTGCTCAGCCGCCGACATGTCCGACGACTATAGGGTCGTCCCCACGACGCCGGGACAAGGTTGGCCCGCCGCCGACTTGTGCGACGACTATAGGGTCGTCCCCACGACCCCGGGACTAGGTTGGCCCACCGCCGACTTGTCCGACGACTATAGGGTCGTCCCCACATCCCCGGGACTAGATTGGCCCGCCACCGTCATGTTCGACTACTATAGGGTCGTCCCCACGACCCCGGGCCTACGTTGGCCCGCCGCCGACATTGCCGACGACTATAGGCTCGTCCCCACGACCCCGGGACTAGGTTGGCCCGCCGCCGACTTGTCCGACGACTATAGGGTCGTCCCCGCGACCCCGGGACTAGGTCGGCCCGCCGCCGTCTTTTCCGACGACTATAGGGTCGTCCCTACGACCCTGGGCCTACGTTGGCCCGCCGCAGACTTGTCCGACCACTATAGGGTCGTCCCCACGACCCCGGGCCTACGTTGCCCCGCCGCCGACATGTCCGACGATTGTAGAGTCGTCCCCACGGCCCTGGGACTAGATTGGCCCGCCACCGTCATGTCCAACGACTATAGGATCGGCCCCACGACTACGGGACTAGGTTGGCCCGCCGCCGACTTGTCCGACGACTATAGGGTGGTCCCCACGACCACGGGACTAGGTTGGCCCGCCACCGTCATATCCGACGACTATCGGTTCGTCCCTACGACCCTGGGCATACGTTGGCCCGTCGTCGACATGTCCGACGACTATAGGGTCGTCCCCACGTACCCGGGACTATGTCGGCCAGCCGCCGACATGTCCGACGACTATACGGTCGTCCCCACGACCCCGGGACTACGTTGGCCCGCCGCCGACTTGTCCGACGACTATAGGGTCGTCTCCACGACCACTGGCCAAAGTTGTCCAGCCGCCGACATGTCCGACGACTATAGGGTCGTCCCCACGACCCCGGGACTAGGTTGGCCCGCCGCCCACTTGTCCGACGACTATAGGGTCGTCCCTACCACCCCGGGACTAGGTTGGCCAGCCGCCGACATGTCCGACGACTATAGGGTCGTCCCCACGACCCCAGGAAAATGTTGGCGCGCCGCCGACATGTCCGACGACTATAGGGTCGTCCCCACGACCCCTGGCCTACGTTGGCCCGCCACCAACATGTCCGACGATTATTATTATTATTATTATTATTATTATTTAACGGGAAACCCTTTAGTATACAGAGCTACAATTAATACAAATTACTACATAGTATGAATAAATAATTAAATAAAACAGAAAAATATAAATATATAAAATACCTTAACAAAAATAGAATAATATAAAATAAAATACCATATTTTAACATAACTTAATATTAATAAATTACATCGATGAGATAACTAATAAATATATCACAAATCAGATATCAGTCTGCCTATTCATGCGCTAACTACGACGCATGAGAAAACTATTGCTATTGCGATAGGAGATGCCTAAACAAATGCTCACGAAAACGATCCAGCGAATATGCAAATAGGTCAATGCCATCGCAGCACTGATTCAGCTCTTCCATAGCCCGATTTATGGGATCTGCGGTATAATGACTATAGGTGGGGACCCTCGGTACAAAAAGGGGTCTTGGGCGTAGCGACCTTTGTGGGGCATGATAACAAACCAGTGCCACAAGCTCGTGACAGTTTATATGACCGTTGATTACCTTATAGAGGAAGAGCAGATCGGAACAGACTCGGCGACTAGTGAGAGACATAAGCCCAGTAGTCTGTAAGGCTGGATGATAATCATGATCGCTAAACCGCATAGGGCTACCAGATAACCTCATGGCTAGCCTCAGAAACTTGTGCTGGACCCTTTCGATTAAGCTTATATACAGCTTATGTCTAGGGTTCCAAATTACAGACGCGTACTCTAAATGAGGTCTCACCAGGGCTACGTATAACAGCTTGAGCGTACGGATCTGCCTGAAGTGTTTCCCAACTCGGGCTATAAACCCGAGGGTTTTCATAGCCTTACCCGAGATCTTCCGATAGTGGTTCCGAAAATCAAGCCCTGACCCGAACGTGACTCCAAGGTCACTGACTTCAACCACTTCAATCAATGGGGTGTCGCAAAGCTTATACGTCGCCACAATGCCACTGGCAGCCCTATGGGATCTCATAACAACACATTTAGCCGCATTCAATTGCAATTTGTTAGCGTCACACCACCGCGCAAATCTATCAAGGTCACTCTGCAAGAACTCAGTATCACGCGCAGAACTAATAGACCGGAATATTTTTAGGTCTTCAGCGTACATGAGAATCTTGCAATGTTGGAAAATCCCCTTGAGGTCATTGATGAAAAGAAGGAATAGGAGGGGACCAAGGTGTGAACCTTGAGGGACCCCTGAGGAAACAGCAATCGGAGAGGATAACTGGTCACACACTTTAATAATCTGGACACGGCTTTCCAGATAGCTGCTGATCCATGACAGAATCGACCCCCCTATACCGATCTCGGATAATTTGCGCCGTAGAATACCATGGTCTACAGTGTCAAAGGCCTTCCGGAAGTCCGTGTACACGGTATCAACCTGAAGACCCGCATTAAGTGCATTAGAGACGAAACAGTGGTAAACTGCCAGATTTGAAGTCGTCGATCTACCTGGAACAAATCCGTGCTGCTCCTCAACTATAACGTCTGAGAGAAGGGGCGTTAAGTAGTTTGTTACCATCTCCTCAAAGATCTTCGGCAGGACAGATAATTTACATATTGGCCGATAGTTTTTAACATTAGAGTGGTCGCCTGCCTTAAAAATGGGCGTAACTAAGCTGGTCTTCCAGGCAGCCGGGAAAATACCCATTGATAGCGAAGCGTTAAAGATATGCCAGAGGGGTCTCGATAAAACGAAGCGACACTCTCTTAAAAGTAGAGGCGGAATGCCATCGAACCCTGGTCCTTTGGCAGTATCCAGCGATTCGAGCGCTGAGTATATCTGCCCAATAGGAACAGACATGGAATGAATATTTACATTACTACCCCAGGACTGGCCCGGAGTTAAGGCAGGCGTTATACCAGCGGGAGGGTTGTAAACTGAGCCGAAGAACTGTGCGAAGAGTTCTGCCGCCGCCCCGTGAGACGAGGCCGATGTTTGGTCAAGATGCACAGTACCAGGAATATTATGCCCTCCCCGCTTGGTATTTACATACTTCCAGAAGTTAGATACATTATCCAAGACCGAGTACTCAACACTATCGAAATAAGAACGGCTATCACGTGACAAGGTAGTTTTGCACATCGATCGGAGGGAGGAAAAACTCAGATAATCGCTATGTAAACTTGATCGCTTGAAGTTTTTATGCGCGATTTTCTTCTGCCGAATTAAGTTCTTCAGTCTAGGAGAAAACCACAACGGGAACGTGGAATTAACCACTGCCCTGACTGGGATGTAGGAGTTAATTGCGAGGTTAACGTGGTAGTGAAAACGCTCAAGGGCTAAGCTAGGCTCCATATCACCAGTCTCCTTGTCCCAATCAATAGAATTAAAATAAGCCACCATGCTGGAATAGTGGCCATTCTTGAAATCTTTATAGTGTAAATTGTCTCCCGAAATGTTAACACCATGGTAAAGGTCACAAAGTTTCAAATACAGAGGAGGATGGTAGGCATCGGGAGCAATTAGAGGATCAAGGACCCGGTCAATAGTAACATTGTTGTTATTGCTTATAAAGATGATATCTAGAGTCGTGTCGCAGACGTTAAACACGGTGTTAACTTGTGCAAGATTGCAGTACGCGGCACAACCCAGAAGGAGATCGATTGCGTTTGATTCGGATAATGTAATTCCAGGCTTCCTAAAGCATGCTTGGCTTGGATCATTATACCATATAGCATGCGGAAGGTTATAATCCCCAAACATTGCTAGAATGTCATCACTATAGCTCTGGTATAATTCCATAATACAATTAACATGACCTGCGAAGAGTGAGGACTGTGACGCAGGCGGCAAGTAAGTGGCCCCCACTAAGAGGTGTTTGTTTTTGTGGAGGCGGGCCCTAACAAAAACCTGTTCAATGTCTGTATAACCCACGGTGATAAGACACGATGGTATCGACTTCCTCACAGCTATGAGGACACCGCCCCCCCTTAAAAAACTACTCGTACACGATGATCTGTCGCATCTATAAACTGCATAATTATCCAAGCCCAGCTCGCGCGATGATATTGCGGAAGTAAGCCAGGTCTCTACCAATATGATAATGTCATAAGACATAGCAGATGCTAAAAGAGAATTTCTTAATAAATCTAACTTAGTACGTAGCCCACGGACGTTTTGGTAATAGATTAAAGGGTTGTTTGGGAGTTTTTTTGAGCGGAGTCGCGACGGGGATTCCCCTGCACTATCTTCGGCACTCCACGAATGTATCTAATTGTCTTATTAATCTCCCCTTGTTCATGGAGATCGCGAAGTTTCGCTCTAAGTTGCGTTAGAGTCTCACGTTGATGTGGGGTCTTGTCGTCGGATAATTTGTACGGCCCCTTGTAGCGATGTTTGTTCAGGAGGACTCTCCGGACGCTAGCTGCTGAATCGAGGCTCACACAAAGAGGTCTTGACTTTGAGTTATCCGGCTTCCCAACGCGACGGGAGGACATCTCCTGGGTGTCGAGGGGGCAGGTCTCGTTGATGATAGCTCGAACGCTAGCATCGTCCGCCGCTTTAGCAAGCTCCTGCGACGTAACGCGCGGCTCAGGCATCCCAAAGATGATTAGATTTTTAGATCTAATATCCCTTTCCTTCAATTCCACAACAATGTCATCGGTAGTAGGTGCAGGCGTTTGTACGGACTTGATAACTGCGTTATCCTCAAGCATTCTGACCCGCTCTGACAGCGTATTGATCTCCAGCCTCATATCTGACAGCTCAGATTTAATAGCCAAGAGTATTTCTTCACGGAAACTGGCGAAATCGTTCCTGAGGTCCCTCAATTCAGATGGTAATTCAGCGAGTGACAGGAGTGTAGTTTCCGATAAGGAAGGAATTGACTGTGCCGTCGAGGTTGTAGGTTGACTAACGGTAGCCCGAGGCCTCGGAGATTTCTGGTGACAGCTCACAAGTTTACCGTCTTGATGGGGATGACCAGAACGGCCGAGACATGACAGACCAGGGTGGCAGATCAATCCACAGCTAGGACAGGTGACAGGGTTGGCTACTTGCGACCCACAGCCCTTACACTTCTTGTTCCCACTCATCGTTTCAAATTAACGACAATGCCCGAATTTGCAACCGACAACGGACTGGGGACAGTGGTCAGAGAAAAACACAGGCCACAGCACAAACACAATCCGACCAGAATAAAGGTGCTAAGCAGCTCGCACAGAGCCAAAGGATAGCTGTAGCAAATTGGTACAAAATCCGAGTCGAAAACTGGATAACGGCACTGGAGGCCACGTGTTTACAGTGTCAACAACACAACCTATTGCTTCGGCAGATCGAACGAGACTGATATATAGAGACTATTATAGGGTAGTCCCCACGACCACGGGCCAAAGTTGCCCCGCCGCCGACTTGTCCGACGACTATAGGGTCGTCCCCACGAGCCCCGGGTCTAGATTGGCCCGCCACCATCATGTCTGACGACTATAGGGTCGTCCCCACGACCCCGGGACTAGGTTGGCCCGCCGCCGAATTGTCCGACGACTATAGGGTCGTCCCCACGACCCCGGGGATAGATTGGCCCGCCACCGCCATGTCCGACGACTATAGGGTCGTCCCTACGACCCCGGGACTAGATTGGCCCGCCACCGTCATGTCCGACGACTACAGGGTCGTCCCGACGACCCCGGGACTAGGTTGGCCAGCCGCCGACATGTCCGACGACTATACGGTCGTCCCTACCACCCCGGGACTAGGTTGGCCAGCCGCCGACATGTCCGACGACTATAGGGTCGTCCCCACGACCCCGGGACTATGTTGGCCAGCCGCCGACATGTCCGACGACTATAGGGTCGTCCCCACGACCCCGGGACTAGGTTGGCCCGCCACCATCATGTCCGACGACTATAGGGTCGTCCCCACGACCCCGGGACTAGGTTGGCCAGCCGCAATCATGTCCGACGACTATACGGTCGTCCCCACGACCCCGGGACTAGGTTGGCCCGCCGCCCACTTGTCCGACGACTATAGGGTCGTCCCCACGACCCCGGGACTAGGTTGGCCCGCCACCATCATGTCCGACGACTATAGGGTCGTCCCCACGACCCCGGGACTAGGTTGGCCAGCCGCAATCATGTCCGACGACTATACGGTCGTCCCCCCGACCAAGGGACTACGTTGGCCCGCCGCCGACTTGTCCGCCGACTATAGGGTCGTCCCCACGACCACGGGCCAAAGTTGCCCAGCCGCCGACATGTCCGACGACTATAGGGTAGTCCCCACGACCCTGGGACTAGATTGGCCCGCCACCGTCATGTCCGACGACTATAGGGTCGTCCCCACGACCCCGGGCCTACGTTGGCCCGCCGCCGACTTGACCGACGACTATAGGGTCGTCCCCACGACCACGGGCCAAAGTTGCCCCGCCGCCGACATGTCCGACAACTATAGGTTCGTCCCCTCGACCCCGGGACTAGGTTGGCCCGCCGCCGACTTTTCCGACGACTATAGGGTCGTCCCTACGACCCTGGGCCTACGTTGGGTCGCCGCCGGCTATTCCGACGAATATAGGGTCGTCCCCACGAACCCGGGTCTAGGTTGGCCAGCCGTCGACATGTCAGACGACTATAGGGTCGTCCCCACGACCCCGGGACGAGGTTGGCCCGCCACCATCAAGTCCGACGACTATAGGGTCGTCCCCACGACCCCGGGACTAGGTTGGCCCGCCGCCGACTTGTCCGACGACTATAGGGTCGTCCCCACGACCCCAGGACTAGATTGCCCCACCACCGTCATGTCCGACGACTATAGGTTCGTCCCCTCGACCCCGGGACTAGGTTGGCTCGCCGCCGACTTGTACGACGACTATAGGGTCGTCCCTACCACCCCGGGACTAGGTTGGCCAGCCACCGACATGTCCGACGACTATAGAGTCGTCCCCACAACCCCGGGGCTAGATTGGCCCGCCACCGTCATGTCCGACGACTATAGGGTCGTCCCCACGACCCCGGAACTAGGTTGGCCAGCCGCAATCATGTCCGACGAATATACGGTCGTCCCCACGACCAAGGGACTACGTTGGCCCGCCGCCGACTTGTCCGCCGACTATAGGGTCGTCCCCACGACCACGGGCCAAAGTTGCCCAGCCGCCGACATGTCCGACGACTATAGGGTCGTCCCCACGACCCCGGGACTAGGTTGGCCCGCGGCCGACTTGTCCGACGACTATAGGGTCGTCCTCTCGACCCCGGGACTATGTTGGCCAGCCGCCGACATGTCCGACGACTATAGGGTCGTCCCCACGACCCCGGGACTAGGTTGGCCCGCCACCATCATGTCCGACGACTATAGGGTCGTCCCCACGACCCCCGGACTAGGTTGGCCAGCCGCAATCATGTCCGACGACTATACGGTCGTCCCCACGACCCCGGGACTAGTATGGCCCGCCGCCGACTTGTCCGACGAATATAGGGTCGTCCCCACCACCCCGGGACTAGGTTGGCCCGCCGCCGACTTGTCCGACGACTATAGGGTCGCCCCCACGACCCCGGGACTAGTATGGCCCGCCGCCGACTTGTCCGACCACTATAGGGTCGTCCCCACGGCCCCGGGTCTAGATTGGCCCGCCTCCATCATGTCCGACGAATATAGGGTCGTCCCCACCACCCTGGGACTAGGTTGGCCCGCCGCCGACTTGTCCGACGACTATAGGGTCGTCTCCACGACCCCGGGACTAGGTTGGCCCGCCACCATCATGTCCGTCGAATATAGGGTCGTCCCCACCACCCCGGGACTAGGTTGGCCTGCCGCCGACTTGTCCGACGTCTATAGGGTCGTCCCCTCGTCCCCGGGCCTCCGTTGCCCGCCGCCGACTTGTCCGCCGACTATAGGGTCGCCCCTATGACCCCGGGCCTACGTTGGCCCGCCGCCGACATGTCCGACGTCTATAGGGTCGTCCCCTCGACCCCGGGCCTCCGTTGGCCCGCCGCCGACTTGTCCGACGACTATAGGGTCGTCCCCACGACCCCGGGACTAGTATGGCCCGCCGCCGACTTGTCCGACGACTATAGGGTCGTCCCCACGACCCCGGGCCTACGTTGGCCCGCCGCCGACATGTCCGACGACTATAGGGTCGTCCCCACGGCCCTGGGACTAGATTGGCCCGCCACCGTCATGTCCGACGACTATAGGATCGACCCCACGACTACGGGCCAAAGTTGGCCAGCCTAGACTAGATTGGCCCGCCACCGACTTGTCCGACGACTTTAGGGTCGTCCCCACGGCCCCGGGACTATGTTCCCGCGGCCGACTTGTCCGACGACTATAGGGTCGACCCTACGACCCCGGGACTAGGTTGGCCAAACGCCGACTTTTCCGACGTCTATAGGGTCGTCCCCACGACCCCGGGACTAGTATGGCCCGCCGCCGACTTGTCCGACGACTATAGGGTCGTACCCACGACCCCGGGGATAGGTTGGCCCGCCGCCGACTTGTCCGACAACTATAGGGTCGTCTCCACGACCCCGGGACTAGGATGGCCCGCCGCTGACTTGTCCGACGACTATAGGGTCGTCCCCACGACCCCGGGACTAGTATGGCCCGCCGCCGACTTGTCCGACCACTATAGGGTCGTCCCCTCGACCCCGGGACTAGGTTGGCTCGCCGCCGACTTGTACGACGACTATAGGGTCGTCCCCACGACCCCGGGACTAGGTTAGCCCGCCGCCCACTTGTCCGACGACTATAGGGTCGTCCCTACCACCCCGGGACTAGGTTGGCCAGCCGCCCACATGTCCGAGGACTATAGGGTCGTCCCCACAACCCCGGGGCTAGATTGGCCCGCCACCGTCATGTCCGACGACTATAGGGTCGTCCCCACGACCCCGGGACTAGGTTGGCCCGCCACCATCATGTCCGACGACTATAGGGTCGTCCCCACGACCCCGGGACTAGGTTGGCCCGCGGCCGACTTGTCCGACGACTATAGGGTCGTCCTCTCGACCCCGGGACTATGTTGGCCAGCCGCCGACATGTCCGACGACTATAGGGTCGTCCCCACGACCCCGGGACTAGGTTGGCCCGCCACCATCATGTCCGACGACTATAGGGTCGTCCCCACGACCCCGGGACTATGTTGGCCCGCCGCCGACTTGTCCGACGACTATAGGGTCGTCCCCACGACCCCGGGACTAGGTTGGCCCGCCACCATCATGTCCGACGACTATAGGGTCGTCCCCACGACCCCGGGACTAGGTTGGCCCGCCGCCGACTTGTCCGACGACTATAGGGTCGTCCCCACGACCACTGGCCAAAGTTGCCCAGCCGCCGACATGTCCGACGACTATAGGGTCGTCCCCACGACCCCGGGACTAGGTTAGCCCGCCGCCCACTTGTCCGACGACTATAGGGTCGTCCCTACCACCCCGGGACTAGGTTGGCCAGCCGCCGACATGTCCGAGGACTATAGGGTCGTCCCCACAACCCCGGGGCTAGATTCGCCCGCCACCGTCATGTCCGACGACTATCGGTTCGTCCCTACGACCCTGGGCATACGTTGGCCCGCCGCCGACTTGTCCGACGACTATAGTGTCGTCCCCACGACCCCAGGAGTAGATTGCCCCGCCGCCGTCATGTCCGACGACTTTAGGGTCGTCTCCACGACCCCGGGACTAGGTTGGCCCGCCGCTGACTTGTCCGACGACTATAGGGTCGTCCCCACGACCCCGGGCCTACGTTGGCGCGCCGCCGACATCTCCGACGACTATAGGGTCGTCCCCACGGCCCTGGGACTAGATTGGCCCGCCACCGTCATGTCCGACGACTATAGGATCGACCCCACGACTACGGGCCAAAGTTGGCCAGCCTAGACTAGATTGGCCCGCCACCGACTTGTCCGACGACTATAGGGTCTTCCCCACGACCCCGGGACTATGTTCCCGCGGCCGACTTGTCCGACGACTATAGGGTCGTCCCTACGACCCCGGGACTAGGTTGGCCCGCCGCCGACTTGCCCGACGACTATAGTATCGTCCCCACGACCCCAGGACTAGATTGCCCCGCCACCGTCATGTGCGACGACTTTAGGGTCGTCTCCACGACCCCGGGACTAGGTTGGCCCGCCGCCGACTTGTCCGACGACTATAGGGTCGTCCCCACGACCCCAGGACTAGTATGGCCCGCCGCCGACTTGTCCGACGTATATAGGGTCGTACCCACGACCCCGGGGATAGGTTGGCCCGCCGCCGACTTGTCCGACAACTATAGGGTCGTCTCCACGACCCCGGGACTAGGATGGCCCGCCGCCGACTTGTCCGACGACTATAGGGTCGTCCCCACGACCCCGGGACTAGTATGGCCCGCCGCCGACTTGTCCGACGTATATAGGGTCGTACCCACGACCCCGGGGATAGGTTGGCCCGCCGCCGACTTGTCCGACAACTATAGGGTCGTCTCCACGACCCCGGGACTAGGATGGCCCGCCGCCGACTTGTCCGACGACTATAGGGTCGTCCCCACGACCACGGGCCAAAGTTGCCCAGCCGCCGACATGTCCCAAGACTATAGGGTCGTCCCCACGACCCCGGGACTAGGTTGGCCCGCCGCCGACTTGTCCGACGAATATAGGGTCGTCCCCACCACCCCGGGACTAGGTTGGCCCGCCGCCGACTTGTCCGACGACTATAGGGTCGTCCCCACGACCCCGGGACTAGGTTGGCCCGCCGCCGACTTGTCCGACGACTATAGGGTCGTCCCCACGACCCCAGGACTAGATTGCCCCGCCACCGTCATGTCCGACGACTATAGGTTCGTCCCCTCGACCCCGGGACTAGGTTGGCTCGCCGCCGACTTGTACGACCACTATAGGGTCGTCCCTACCACCCCGGGACTAGGTTGGCCAGCCGCCGACATGTCCGACGACTATAGGGTCGTCCCCACGACCCCGGGACTAGTATGGCCCGCCGCCGACTTGTCCGACGTATATAGGGTCGTACCCACGACCCCGGGGATAGGTTGGCCCGCCGCCGACTTGTCCGACAACTATAGGGTCGTCTCCACGACCCCGGGACTAGGATGGCCCGCCGCCGACTTGTACGACGACTATAGGGTCGTCCCCACGACCACGGGCCAAAGTTGCCCAGCCGCCGACATGTCCCACGACTATAGGGTCGTCCCCACGACCCCGGGACTAGGTTGGCCCGCCGCCGACTTGTCCGACGAATATAGGTTCGTCCCCACCACCCCGGGACTAGGTTGGCCCGCCGCCGACTTGTCCGACGACTATAGGGTCGTCCCCACGACCCCGGGACTAGGTTGGCCCGCCGCCGACTTGTCCGACGACTATAGGGTCGTCCCCACGACCCCAGGACTAGATTGCCCCGCCACCGTCATGTCCGACGACTATAGGTTCGTCCCCTCGACCCCGGGACTAGGTTGGCTCGCCGCCGACTTGTACGACCACTATAGGGTCGTCCCTACCACCCCGGGACTAGGTTGGCCAGCCGCCGACTTGTCCGACGACTATAGGGTCGTCCCCACGACCCCAGGACTAGATTGCCCCGCCACCATCATGTCCGACGAATATAGGGTCGTCCCCACCACCCCGGGACTAGGTTGGCCTGCCGCCGACTTGTCCGACGTCTATAGGGTCGTCCCCTCGACCCCGGGCCTCCGTTGGCCCGCCGCCGACTTGTCCGCCGACTATAGGGTCGTCCCTACGACCCCGGGCCTACGTTGGCCCGCCGCCGACATGTCCGACGTCTATAGGGTCGTCCCCTCGACTACGGGCCAAAGTTGGCCAGCCTAGACTAGATTGGCCCGCCACCGACTTGTCCGACGACTATAGGGTCGTCCCTACGACCCCGGGACTAGGTTGGCCAGCCGCCGACTTTTCCGACGTCTATAGGGTCGTCCCCACGACCCCGGGACTAGTATGGCCCGCCGCCGACTTGTCCGACGACTATAGGGTCGTACCCACGACCCCGGGACTAGGATGGCCCGCCGCCGACTTGTCCGACGACTATAGGGTCGTCCCCACGACCTCGGGCCTACGTTGGCCCGCCGCCGACATGTCCGACGACTATAGGGTCGTCCCCACGGCCCTGGGACTAGATTGGCCCGCCACCGTCATGTCCGACGACTATAGGATGGACCCCACGACTACGGGCCAAAGTTGGCCAGCCTAGACTAGATTGGCCCGCCACCGACTTGTCCGACGACTATAGGGTCGTCCCTACGACCCCGGGACTAGGTTGGCCAGCCGCCGACTTTTCCGACGTCTATAGGGTCGTCCCCACGACCCCGGGACTAGTATGGCCCGCCGCCGACTTGTCCGACGACTATAGGGTCGTACCCACGACCCCGGGACTAGGATGGCCCGCCGCCGACTTGTCCGACGACTATAGGGTCGTCCCCACGACCACGGGCCAATGTTGCCCAGCCGCCGACATGTCCCACGACTATAGGGTCGTCCCCACGTCCCCGGGACTAGGTTGGCCCGCCGCCGACTTGTACGACGACTATAGGGTCGTCCCTACCACCCCGGGACTAGGTTGGCCAGCCGCCGACATGTCCGACGACTATAGGGTCGTCCCCACGACCCCGGGACTAGGTTGGCCCGCCACCATCAAGTCCGACGACTATAGGGTCGTCCCCACGACCCCGGGACTAGGTTGGCCCGCCGCCGACTTGTCCGACGACTATAGGGTCGTCCCCACGACCCCAGGACTAGATTGCCCCGCCACCGTCATGTCCGACGACTATAGGTTCGTCCCCCCGACCCCGGGACTAGGTTGGCTCGCCGCCGACTTGTACGACGACTATAGGGTCGTCCCTACCACCCCGGGACTAGGTTGGCCAGCCGCCGACATGTCCGACGACTATAGAGTCGTCCCCACAACCCCGGGGCTAGATTGGCCCGCCACCGTCATGTCCGACGACTATAGGGTCGTCCCCACGACCCCGGGACTAGGTTGGCCCGCGGCCGACTTGTCCGACGACTATAGGGTCGTCCTCTCGACCCCGGGACTATGTTGGCCAGCCGCCGACATGTCCGACGACTATAGGGTCGTCCCCACGACCCCGGGACTAGGTTGGCCCCCCACCATCATGTCCGACGACTATAGGGTCGTCCCCACGACCCCAGGACTAGATTGCCCCGCCACCATCATGTCCGACGAATATAGGGTCGTCCCCACCACCCCGGGACTAGGTTGGCCTGCCGCCAACATGTCCGACGTCTATAGGGTCGTCCCCTCGACCCCGGGCCTCCGTTGGCCCGCCGCCGACTTGTCCGACGACTATAGGGTCGTCCCCACGACCCCGGGACTAGTATGGCCGCCGCCGACTTGTCCGACGACTATAGGGTCGTCCCCACGACCCCGGGCCTACGTTGGCCCGCCGCCGACATGTCCGACGACTATAGGATCGTCCCCACGGCCCTGGGACTAGATTGGCCCGCCACCGTCATGTCCGACGACTATAGGATCGACCCCACGACTACGGGCCAAAGTTGGCCAGCCTAGACTAGATTGGCCCGCCACCGACTTGTCCGACGACTATAGGGTCGTCCCCACGACCCCGGGACTATGTTCCCGCGGCCGACTTGTCCGACGACTATCGGGTCGTCCCTACGACCCCGGGACTAGGTTGGCCAGCCGCCGACTTTTCCGACGTCTATAGGGTCGTATCCACGACCCCGGGACTAGTATGGCCCGCCGCCGACTTGTCCGAAGACTATAGGGTCGTACCAACGACCCCGGGGATAGGTTGGCCCGCCGCCGACTTGTCCGACACCTATAGGGTCGTCTCCACGACCCCGGGACTAGGATGGCCCGCCGCCGACTTGTCCGACGACTATAGGTTTGTACCCACGACCACGGGCCAAAGTTGCCCAGCCGCCGACATGTCCCACGACTATAGGGTCGTCCCCACGTCCCCGGGACTAGGTTGGCCCGCCGCCAACTTGTGCGACGACTATAGGGCCGTCCCTACCACCCCGGGACTAGGTTGGCCAGCCGCAATCATGTCCAACGACTATACGGTCGTCCCCACGACCAAGGGACTACGTTGGCCCGCCGCCGACTTGTCCGCCGACTATAGGGTCGTCCCCACGACCACGGGCCAAAGTTGCCCAGCCGCCGACATGTCCGACGACTATAGGGTAGTCCCCACGACCCCGGGACTATGTTGGCCCGCCGCCGACTTTTCCGACGACTATAGGGTCGTCCCTACGACCCTGGGCCTACGTTGGCCCGCCGCCGGCTATTCGGACGAATATAGGGTCGTCCCCAAGAACCCAGGACTAGGTTGGCCAGCCGTCGACATGTCCGACGACTATAGGGTCGTCCCCACGGCCCTGGGACTAGATTGGCCCGCCACCGTCATGTCCGACGACTATAGGATCGACCCCACGACTACGGGCCAAAGTTGGCCAGCCTAGACTAGATTGGCCCGCCACCGGCTTGTCCGACGACTATAGGGTCGTCCCTACGACCCCGGGACTAGGTTGGCCAGCCGCCGACTTTTCCGACGTCTATAGGGTCGTCCCCACGACCCCGGGACTAGTATGGCCCGCCGCCGACTTGTCCGACGACTATAGGGTCGTACCCACGACCCCGGGACTAGGATGGCCCGCCGCCGACTTGTCCGACGACTATAGGGTCGTCCCCACGACCACGGGCCAATGTTGCCCAGCCGCCGACATGTCCCACGACTATAGGGTCGTCCCCACGTCCCCGGGACTAGGTTGGCCCGCCGCCGACTTGTACGACGACTATAGGGTCGTCCCTACCACCCCGGGACTAGGTTGGCCAGCCGCCGACATGTCCGACGACTATAGGGTCGTCCCCACGACCCCGGGACTAGGTTGGCCCGCCACCATCAAGTCCGACGACTATAGGGTCGTCCCCACGACCCCGGGACTAGGTTGGCCCGCCGCCGACTTGTCCGACGACTATAGGGTCGTCCCCACGACCCCAGGACTAGATTGCCCCGCCACCGTCATGTCCGACGACTATACGTTCGTCCCCCCGACCCCGGGACTAGGTTGGCTCGCCGCCGACTTGTACGACGACTATAGGGTCGTCCCTACCACCCCGGGACTAGGTTGGCCAGCCGCCGACATGTCCGACGACTATAGAGTCGTCCCCACAACCCCGGGGCTAGATTGGCCCGCCACCGTCATGTCCGACGACTATAGGGTCGTCCCCACGACCCCGGGACTAGGTTGGCCCGCGGCCGACTTGTCCGACGACTATAGGGTCGTCCTCTCGACCCCGGGACTATGTTGGCCAGCCGCCGACATGTCCGACGACTATAGGGTCGTCCCTACGACCCCGGGACTAGGTTGGCCCCCCACCATCATGTCCGACGACTATAGGGTCGTCCCCACGACCCCGGGCCTACGTTGGCCCGCCGCCGACATGTCCGACGACTATAGGGTCGTCCCCACGGCCCTGGGACTAGATTGGCCCGCCACCGTCATGTCCGACGACTATAGGATCGACCCCACGACTACGGGCCAAAGTTGGCCAGCCTAGACTAGATTGGCCCGCCACCGACTTGTCCGACGACTATAGGGTCGTCCCCACGACCCCGGGACTATGTTCCCGCGGCCGACATGTCCGACGACTATAGGGTCGTCCCCACGACCCCGGGACTAGGTTGGCCCGCCACCATCATGTCCGACGACTATAGGGTCGTCCCCACGACCCCGGGACTAGGTTGGCCAGCCGCAATCATGTCCGACGACTATAGGGTCGTCCCCACGACCCCGGGACTAGGTTGGCCCGCCACCATCATGTCCGACGACTATAGGGTCGTCCCCACGACCCCGGGACTAGGTTGGCCAGCCGCCGACATGTCCGACGACTATAGGGTCGTCCCCACAACCCCGGGGCTAGATTGGCCCGCCACCGTCATGTCCGAAGACTATAGGGTCGTCCCCACGACCCCGGGACTAGGTTGGCCCGCGGCCGACTTGTCCGACGACTATAGGGTCGGCCCTACGACCCTGGGCCTACGTTGGGTCGCCGCCGGCTATTCCGACGAATATAGGGTCGTCCCCACGACCCCGGGACTAGGTTGGCCCGCCACCATCAAGTCCGACGACTATAGGGTCGTCCCCACGACCCCGGGACTAGGTTGGCCCGCCGCCGAATTGTCCGACGACTATAGGGTGGTCCCCACGACCCCAGGACTAGATTGCCCCGCCACCGTCATGTCCGACGACTATAGGTTCGTCCCCTCGACCCCGGGACTAGGTTGGCTCGCCGCCGACTTGTACGACGACTATAGGGTCGTCCCCACAACCCCGGGGCTAGATTGGCCCGCCACCGTCATGTCCGAAGACTATAGGGTCGTCCCCACGACCCCGGGCCTACGTTGGCCCGCCGCCGACTTGTCCGACGACTATAGGGTCGTCCCCACGACCACGGGCCAAAGTTGCCCCGCCGCCGACATGTCCGACGACTATAGGGTCGTCCTCTCGACCCCGGGACTATGTTGGCCAGCCGCCGACATGTCCGACGACTATAGGGTCGTCCCCACGACCCCGGGACTAGGTTGGCCCGCCACCATCATGTCCGACGACTATAGGGTCGTCCCCACGACCCCGGGACTAGGTTGGCCCGCCGCCGACTTGTCCGACGACTATAGGGTCGTCCCCACGACCCCAGGACTAGATTGCCCCGCCACCGTCATGTCCGACGACTATAGGTTCGTCCCCTCGACCCCAGGACTAGGTTGGCTCGCCGCCGACTTGTACGACGACTATAGGGTCGTCCCTACCACCCCGGGACTAGGTTGGCCAGCCGCCGACATGTCCGACGACTATAGGGTCGTCCCCACAACCCCGGGGCTAGATTGGCCCGCCACCGTCATGTCCGAAGACTATAGGGTCGTCCCCACGACCCCGGGACTAGGTTGGCCCGCGGCCGACTTGTCCGACGACTATAGGGTCGTCCTCTCGACCCCGGGACTATGTTGGCCAGCCGCCGACATGTCCGACGACTATAGGGTCGTCCCCACGCCCCGGGACTAGGTTGGCCCGCCACCATCATGTCCGACGACTATAGGGTCGTCCCCACGACCCCGGGACTAGGTTGGCCCGCCGCCGACTTGTCCGACGACTATAGGGTCGTCCCCACGACCCCGGGACTAGGTTGGCCCGCCACCATCATGTCCGACGACTATAGGGTCGTCCCCACGACCCCGGGCCTACGTTGGCCCGCCGCCGACTAGTCCGACGACTATAGGGTCGTCCCCACGACCCCAGGACTAGATTGCCCCGACACTGTCATGTCCGACGACTATAGGGTCGTCCCCACGACCCCGGGCCTACGTTGGCCCGCCGCCGACTTGTCCGACGACTATAGGGTCGTCCCCACGACCACGGGCCAAAGTTGCCCCGCCGCCGACATGTCCGACGACTATAGGGTCGTCCTCTCGACCCCGGGACTATGTTGGCCTGCCGCCGACATGTCCGACGACTATAGGGTCGTCCCCACGACCCCGGGACTAGGTTGGCCCGCCACCATCATGTCCGACGACTATAGGGTCGTCCCCACGACCCCGGGACTAGGTTGGCCCGCCGCCGACTTGTCCGACGACTATAGGGTCGTCCCCACGACCCCAGGACTAGATTGCCCCGCCACCGTCATGTCCGACGACTATAGGTTCGTCCCCTCGACCCCAGGACTAGGTTGGCTCGCCGCCGACTTGTACGACGACTATAGGGTCGTCCCTACCACCCCGGGACTAGGTTGGCCAGCCGCCGACATGTCCGACGACTATAGGGTCGTCCCCACAACCCCGGGGCTAGATTGGCCGGCCACCGTCATGTCCGACGACTATCGGTTCGTCCCTACGACCCTGGGCATACGTTGGCCCGCCGCCGACTTGTCCGACGACTATACGGTCGTACCCACGACCCCGGGACTATGTTGGCCAGCCGCCGACATGTCCGACGACTATAGGGTCGTCCCCACGACCCCGGGACTAGGTTGGCCCGCCACCAACATGTCCGACGAATATAGGGTCGTCTCCACGACCCCGGGACTAGGTTGGCCCGCCGCCGATTTGTCCGACGACTATAGGGTCGTCTCCACGACCCCGGGACTAGGTTGGCCCGCCGCTGACTTGTCCGACGACTATAGGGTCGTCCTCACGGCCCCGGGTCTAGATTGGCCCGCCACCATCATGTCCGACGAATATAGGGTCGTCCCCACCACCCCGGGACTAGGTTGGCCCGCCGCCGACTTGTCCGACGACTATAGGGTCGTCCCCACGACCCCGGGACTAGGTTGGCCCGCCGCCGACTTATCCGACGACTATAGGGTCGTCCTCACGACTACGGGCCAAAGTTGGCCAGCCGCCGACATGTCCGACGACCATACGGTCGACCCCACGGCCCCGGGACTAGATTGGCCCGCCACCGACTTGTGCGACGACTATAGGGTCGTCCCCACGACCCCGGGACTAGGTTGTCCCACCGCCGACTTGTCCGACGACTATAGGGTCGTCCCCACATCCCCGGGACTAGATTGGCCCGCCACCGTCATGTCCGACGACTATAGGGTCGTCCCCACGACCCCGGGACTAGGTTGGCCCGGCGCCGACTTCTCCGACGACAACAGGGTCGTCCCTACCACCCCGGGACTAGGTTGGCCAGCTGCCGACATGTCCGACGACTATAGGATCGTCCCCACGACCCCGGGAAAAGGATGGCGCGCCGCCGACATGTCCGACGACTATAGGGCCGTCCCCTCGACCCCGGGACTATGTTGGCCAGCCGCCGACATGTCCGACGACTATAGGGTCGTCCCCACGCCCCGGGACTAGGTTGGCCCGCCACCATCATGTCCGACGACTATAGGGTCGTCCCCACGACCCCGGGACTAGGTTGGCCCGCCGCCGACTTGTCCGACGACTATAGGGTCGTCCCCACGACCCCGGGACTAGGTTGGCCCGCCACCATCATGTCCGACGACTATAGGGTCGTCCCCACGACCCCGGGACTAGGTTGGCCCGCCGCCGACTTGTCCGACGACTATAGGGTCGTCTCCACGACCACTGGCCAAAGTTGCCCAGCCGCCGACATGTCCGACGACTATAGGGTCGTCCCCACGACCCCGGGACTAGGTTAGCCCGCCGCCCACTTGTCCGACGACTATAGGGTCGTCCCTACCACCCCGGGACAAGGTTGGCCAGCCGCCGACATGTCCGACGACTATAGGGTCGTCCCCACAACCCCGGGGCTAGATTGGCCGGCCACCGTCATGTCCGACGACTATCGGTTCGTCCCTACGACCCTGGGCATACGTTGGCCCGCCGCCGACTTGTCCGACGACTATACGGTCGTACCCACGACCCCGGGACTATGTTGGCCAGCCGCCGACATGTCCGACGACTATAGGGTCGTCCCCACGACCCCGGGACTAGGTTGGCCCGCCACCAACATGTCCGACGAATATAGGGTCGTCCCCACGACCCCGGGACTAGGTTGGCCCGCCACCATCATGTCCGACGACTATAGGGTCGTCCCCACGACCCCGGGCCTACGTTGGCCCGCCGCCGACTAGTCCGACGACTATAGGGTCGTCCCCACGACCCCAGGACTAGATTGCCCCGACACTGTCATGTCCGACGACTATAGGGTCGTCCCCACGACCCCGGGCCTACGTTGGCCCGCCGCCGACTTGTCCGACGACTATAGGGTCGTCCCCACGACCACGGGCCAAAGTTGCCCCGCCGCCGACATGTCCGACGACTATAGGGTCGTCCTCTCGACCCCGGGACTATGTTGGCCTGCCGCCGACATGTCCGACGACTATAGGGTCGTCCCCACGACCCCGGGACTAGGTTGGCCCGCCACCATCATGTCCGACGACTATAGGGTCGTCCCCACGACCCCGGGACTGGGTTGGCCCGCCGCCGACTTGTCCGACGACTATAGGGTCGTCCCCACGACCCCAGGACTAGATTGCCCCGCCACCGTCATGTCCGACGACTATAGGTTCGTCCCTACCACCCCGGGACTAGGTTGGCCAGCCGCCGACATGTCCGACGACTATAGGGTCGTCCCCACAACCCCGGGGCTAGATTGGCCCGCCACCGTCATGTCCGACGACTATAGGGTCGTCCCCACGACCCCAGGACTAGATTGCCCCGCCACTGTCATGTCCGACGACTATAGGGTCGTCCCCACGACCCCGGGCCTACGTTGGCCCGCCGCCGACTTGTCCGACGACTATAGGGTCGTCCCTACGACCCCGGGACTAGGTTGGCCCGCCGCCGACTTGTCCGACGACTATAGTGTCGTCCCCACGACCCCAGGACTAGATTGCCTCGCCACCGTCATGTCCGACGACTTTAGGGTCGTCTCCACGACCCCGGGACTAGGTTGGCCCGCCGCCGACTTGTCCGACGACTATAGGGTCGTCCTCACGGCCCCGGTTCTAGATTGGCCCGCCACCATCATGTCCGACGAATATAGGGTCGTCCCCACCACCCCGGGACTAGTTTGGACCGCCGCCGACTTGTCCGACGACTATAGGGTCGTCTCCACGACCCCGGGACTAGTATGGCCCGCCGTCGACTTGTCCGACGACTATAGGGTCGTCTCCACGACCATTGGCCAAAGTTGCCCAGCCGCCGACATGTCCGACGACTATAGGGTCGTCCCCACGACCCCGGGCCTACGTTGGCCCGCCACCATCATGTCCGACGAATATAGGGTCGTCCCCACCACCCCGGGACTAGGTTGGCCCGCCGCCGACTTGTCCGACGACTATAGGGTCGTCCCCACGACCCCGGGACTAGTATGGCCCGCCGTCGACTTGTCCGACGACTATAGGGTTGTCCCCACGACCCCGGGCCTACGTTGGCCCGCCACCATCATGTCCGACGAATATAGGGTCGTCCCCACCACCCCGGGACTAGTTTGGACCGCCGCCGACTTGTCCGACGACTATAGGGTCGTCTCCACGACCCCGGGACTAGGTTGGCCCGCCGCCGACTTGTCCGACGACTATAGGGTCGTCCCCACGACCCCAGGACTAGATTGCCCCGCCACCGTCATGTCCGACGACTTTAGGGTCGTCTCCACGACCCCGGGACTAGGTTGGCCCGCCGCCGATTTGTCCGACGACTATAGGGTCGTCTCCACGACCCCGGGACTAGGTTGGCCCGCCGCTGACTTGTCCGACGACTATAGGGTCGTCCTCACGGCCCCGGGTCTAGATTGGCCCGCCACCATCATGTCCGACGAATATAGGGTCGTCCCCACCACCCCGGGACTAGGTTGGCCCGCCGCCGACTTGTCCGACGACTATAGGGTCGTCCCCACGACCCCGGGACTAGGTTGGCCCGCCGCCGACTTGTCCGACGACTATAGGGTCGTCCTCACGACTACGGGCCAAAGTTGGCCAGCCGCCGACATGTCCGACGACCATACGGTCGACCCCACGGCCCCGGGACTAGATTGGCCCGCCACCGACTTGTGCGACGACTATAGGGTCGTCCCCACGACCCCGGGACTAGGTTGTCCCACCGCCGACTTGTCCGACGACTATAGGGTCGTCCCCACATCCCCGGGACTAGATTGGCCCGCCACCGTCATGTCCGACGACTATAGGGTCGTCCCCACGACCCCGGGACTAGGTTGGCCCGGCGCCGACTTCTCCGACGACAACAGGGTCGTCCCTACCACCCCGGGACTAGGTTGGCCAGCTGCCGACATGTCCGACGACTATAGGATCGTCCCCACGACCCCGGGAAAAGGATGGCGCGCCGCCGACATGTCCGACGACTATAGGGCCGTCCCCTCGACCCCGGGACTATGTTGGCCAGCCGCCGACATGTCCGACGACTATAGGGTCGTCCCCACGACCCCGGGACTAGGTTGGCCCGCCACCAACATGTCCGACGAATATAGGGTCGTCCCCACGACCCCGGGACTAGGTTGGCCCGCCGCCGACTTGTCCGACGACTATAGGGTCGTCCCCACGACCCCAGGACTAGATTGCCCCGCCACCGTCATGTCCGACGACTTTAGGGTCGTCTCCACGACCCCGGGACTAGGTTGGCCCGCCGCCGACTTGCCCGACGACTATAGGGTCGTCCCCGCGACCCCGGTTCTAGGTTGGCCCGCCGCCGACTTTTCCGACGACTATAGGGTCGTCCCTACGACCCTGGGCCTACGTTGGCCCGCCGCAGACTTGTCCGACGACTATAGGGTCGTCCCCACGACCCCGGGCCTACGTTGTCCCGCCGCCGACATGTCCGACGATTGTAGGGTCGTCCCCACGGCCCTGGGACTAGATTGGCCCGCCACCGTCATGTCCAACGACTATAGGATCGACCCCACCGCTACGGGCCAAATTTGGCCAGCCGCCGACATGTCCGACGACTATACGGTCGTCCCCACGACCAAGGGACTACGTTGGCCCGCCGCCGACTTGTCCGACGACTATAGGGTCGTCCCCACATCCCCGGGACTAGATTGGCCCGCCACCGACATGTCCGACGACCATAGGTTCGTCCCCTCGACCCCGGGACTAGGTTGGCTCGCCGCCGACTTTTCCGACGAATATAGGGTCGTCCCCACGACCACGGGCCAAAGTTGCCCAGCCGCCGACATGTCCGACGACTATAGGATCGTCCCCACGAACCCGGGACTAGGTTGGCCCGCCGCCGACTTTTCCGACGACTATAGGGTCGTCTCTACGACCCTGGGCCTACGTTGGCCTGCCGCCGGCTATTCCGACGAATATAGGGTCGTCCCCACGAACCCGGGACTAGGTTGGCCAGCCGTCGACATGTCCGACGACTATAGGGTCGTCACCACGGCCCTGGGACTAGATTGGCCCGCCACCGTCATGTCCGACGACTATAGGGTCGTCCCCACGACCCCGGGACTAGGTTGGCCCGCCGCCGACTTCTCCGAAGACAACAGGGTCGTCCCTACCACCCCGGGACTAGGTTGGCCAGCTGCCGACATGTCCGACGACTATAGGGTCGTCCCCACGACCCCGGGAGTAGGTTGGCCCGCCGCCGACTTGTCCGACACCTATAGGGTCGTCCCCACGTCCCCGGGACTAGATTGGCCCGCCACCGTCATGTCCGACGACTATAGGGTCGTCCCCACGACCCCGGGACTAGGTTGGCCCGCCGCCGACTTCTCCGACGACAACAGGGTCGTCCCTACCACCCACGGACTAGGTTGGCCAGCTGCCGACATGTCCGACGACTATAGGGTCGCCCCACGACCCCGGGAAAAGTTTGGCGCGCCGCCGACATGTCCGACGACGATAGGGTCGTCCCTACGACCCTGGACCTACGTTGGGTCGCCGCCGGCTATTCCGACGAATAAAGGGTCGTCCCCACGAACCCGGGACTAGGTTGGCCAGCCGTCGACATGTCCGTCGTCTATAGGGTCGTCCCCTCGACCCCGGGCCTACGTTGTCCCGCCGCCGACTTGTCCGACGACTATAGGGTAGTCCCCACGACCACGGGCCAAAGTTGCCCCGCCGCCGACATGTCCGACGACTATAGGGTCGTACCCACGACCCCGGGACTAGGTTGGCCCGCCACCAACATGTCCGACGAATATAGGGTCGTCCCCACGACCCCGGGACTAGGTTGGCCCGCCGCCGACTTGTCCGACGACTATAGGGTCGTACCCACGACCCCGGGACTAGGTTGGCCAGCCGCAATCATGTCCGACGACTATACGGTCGTACCCACGACCCCGGGACTAGGTTGGCCAGCCGTCGACATGTCCGACGACTATAGGGTCGTCCCCACGACCCCGGGAGTAGGTTGGCCCGCCGCCGACTTGTCCGACACCTATAGGGTCGTCCCCACGTCCCCGGGACTAGATTGGCCCGCCACCGTCATGTCCGACGACTATAGGGTCGTCCCCACGACCCCGGGACTAGGTTGGCCCGCCGCCGACTTCTCCGACGACAACAGGGTCGTCCCTACCACCCACGGACTAGGTTGGCCAGCTGCCGACATGTCCGACGACTATAGGGTCGCCCCACGACCCCGGGAAAAGTTTGGCGCGCCGCCGACATGTCCGACGACGATAGGGTCGTCCCTACGACCCTGGACCTACGTTGGGTCGCCGCCGGCTATTCCGACGAATAAAGGGTCGTCCCCACGAACCCGGGACTAGGTTGGCCAGCCGTCGACATGTCCGACGACTATAGGGTCGTCCCCACGACCCCGGGAGTAGGTTGGCCCGCCGCAATCATGTCCGACGACTATACGTTCGTACCCACGACCCCGGGACTATGTTGGCCAGCCGCCGACATATCCGACGTCTATAGGGTCGTCCCCACGACCCCGGGACTATGTTCCCCGCCGCCGACTTGTCCGACGACTATAGGGTCGGCCCCGCGACCCCGGGACTAGGTTGGCCCGCCGCCGACTTTTCCGACGACTATAGGGTCGTCCCTACGACCCTGGGCCTACGTTGGCCCGCCGCAGACTTGTCCGACGACTATAGGGTCGTCCCCACGACCCCGGGCCTACGTTGTCCCGCCGCCGACATGTCCGACGATTGTAGGGTCGTCCCCACGGCCCTGGGACTAGATTGGCCCGCCACCGTCATGTCCAACGATTATAGGATCGACCCCACGACTACGGGCCAAAGTTGGCCAGCCGCCGACATGTCCGACGACCATACGGTCGTCCCCACGGCCCCGGGACTAGATTGGCCCGCCACCGACTTGTGCGACGACTATAGGGTCGTCCCCACGACCCCGGGACTAGGTGGCCCACCGCCGACTTGTCCGACGACTATAGGGTCGTCCCCACATCCCCGGGACTAGATTGGCCCGCCACCGTCATGTCCGACGACTATAGGGTCGTCCCCACGACCCCGGGACTAGGTTGGCCCGGCGCCGACTTCTCCGACGACAACAGGGTCGTCCCTACCACCCCCGGACTAGATTGGCCAGCTGCCGACATGTCCGACGACTATAGGATCGTCCCCACGACCCGGGGAAAAGGTTGGCGCGCCGCCGACATGTCCGACGACTATAGGGTCGTCCCCTCGACCCCGGGAATATGTTGGCCAGCCGCCGACATGTCCGACGACTATAGGGTCGTCCCCACGACCCCGGGACTAGGTTGGCCCGCCGCCGACTTGTCCGACGACTATAGGGTCGTCTCCACGACCACTGGCCAAACTTGCCCAGCCGCCGACATGTCCCACGACTATAGGGTCGTCCCCACGACCCCGGGACTAGGTTGGCCCGCCGCCCACTTGTCCGACGACTATAGGGTCGTCCCTACCACCCCGGGACTAGGTTGGCCAGCCGCCGACATGTCCGACGACAATAGGGTCGTCCCCACAACCCCGGGGCTAGATTGGCCCGCTACCGTCATGTCCGACGACTATCGGTTCGTCCCTACGACCCTGGGCATATGTTGGCCCGCCGCCGACTTGTCCGACGACTGTAGGGTCGTCCCCACGACCCCAGGACTAGATTGCCCCGCCACCGTCATGTCTGACGACTATAGGGTCGTCTCCACGACCCCGGGACTAGGTTGGCCCGCCGCCGACTTGTCCGACGACTATAGGGTCGTCCCCACGACCCCGGGACTAGGTTGGCCCGCCGCCGACTTGTCCGACGACTATAGGGTCGTCCTCACGACTACGGGCCAAAGTTGACCAGCCGCCGACATGTCCGACGACCATACGGTCGACCCCACGGCCCCGGGACTAGATTGGCCCGCCACCGACTTGTGCGACGACTATAGGGTCGTCCCCACGACCCCGGGACTAGGTTGTCCCACCGCCGACTTGTCCGACGACTATAGGGTCGTCCCCACATCCCCGGGACTAGATTGGCCCGCCACCGTCATGTCCGACGACTATAGGGTGGTCCCCACGACCCCGGGACTAGGTTGGCCCGGCGCCGACTTCTCCGACGACAACAGGGTCGTCCCTACCACCCCGGGACTAGGTTGGCCAGCTGCCGACATGTCCGACGACTATAGGATCGTCCCCACGACCCCGGGAAAAGGATGGCGCGCCGCCGACATGTCCGACGACTATAGGGCCGTCCCCTCGACCCCGGGACTATGTTGGCCAGCCGCCGACATGTCCGACGACTATAGGGTCGTCCCCACGACCCCGGGACTAGGTTGGCCCGCCACCAACATGTCCGACGAATATAGGGTCGTCCCCACGACCCCGGGACTAGGTTGGCCCGCCGCCGACTTGTCCTACGACTATAGGGTCGTCCCCACGACCCCAGGACTAGATTGCCCCGCCACCGTCATGTCCGACGACTTTAGGGTCGTCTCCACGACCCCGGGACTAGGTTGGCCCGCCGCCGACTTGCCCGACGACTATAGGGTCGTCCCCGCGACCCCGGTTCTAGGTTGGCCCGCCGCCGACTTTTCCGACGACTATAGGGTCGTCCCTACGACCCTGGGCCTACGTTGGCCCGCCGCAGACTTGTCCGACGACTATAGGGTCGTCCCCACGACCCCGGGCCTACGTTGTCCCGCCGCCGACATGTCCGACGATTGTAGGGTCGTCCCCACGGCCCTGGGACTAGATTGGCCCGCCACCGTCATGTCCAACGACTATAGGATCGACCCCACCGCTACGGGCCAAAGTTGGCCAGCCGCCGACATGTCCGACGACTATAGGGTCGTCCCCACGAACCCGGGACTAGGTTGGCCCGCCGCCGACTTTTCCGACGACTATAGGGTCGTCTCTACGACCCTGGGCCTACGTTGGCCCGCCGCCGGCTATTCCGACGAATATAGGGTCGTCCCCACGAACCCGGGACTAGGTTGGCCAGCCGTCGACATGTCCGACGACTATAGGGTCGTCACCACGGCCCTGGGACTAGATTGGCCCGCCACCGTCATGTCCGACGACTATAGGGTCGTCCCCACGACCCCGGGACTAGGTTGGCCCGCCGCCGACTTCTCCGAAGACAACAGGGTCGTCCCTACCACCCCGGGACTAGGTTGGCCGGCTGCCGACATGTCCGACGACTATAGGGTCGTCCCCACGACCCCGGGAGTAGGTTGGCCCGCCGCCGACTTGTCCGACACCTATAGGGTCGTCCCCACGTCCCCGGGACTAGATTGGCCCGCCACCGTCATATCCGACGACTATAGGGTCGTCCCCACGACCCCGGGACTAGGTTGGCCCGCCGCCGACTTCTCCGACGACAACAGGGTCGTCCCTACCACCCCCGGACTAGGTTGGCCAGCTGCCGACATGTCCGACGACTATAGGGTCGCCCCACGACCCCGGGAAAAGTTTGGCGCGCCGCCGACATGTCCGACGACGATAGGGTCGTCCCTACGACCCTGGACCTACGTTGGGTCGCCGCCGGCTATTCCGACGAATAAAGGGTCGTCCCCACGAACCCGGGACTAGGTTGGCCAGCCGTCGACATGTCCGTCGTCTATAGGGTCGTCCCCTCGACCCCGGGCCTACGTTGTCCCGCCGCCGACTTGTCCGACGACTATAGGGTCGTCCCCTCGACCCCGGGACTATGTTGGCCAGCCGCCGACATGTCCGACGACTATAGGGTCGTCCCCACGACCCCGGGACTAGGTTGGCCCGCCACCAACATGTCCGACGAATATAGGGTCGTCCCCACGACCCCGGGACTAGGTTGGCCCGCCGCCGACTTGTCCGACGACTATAGGGTCGTCCCCACGACCCCAGGACTAGATTGCCCCGCCACCGTCATGTCCGACGACTATAGGGTCGTCCCCACGACCCCGGGACTAGTTTGGCCCGCCGCCGACTTGTCCGACGACTATAGGGTCGTCCCCACGACCACGGGCCAAAGTTGGCCAGCCGCCGACATGTCCGACGACTATTGGGTCGTCCCCACGACCCCGGGTCTAGATTCGCCCGCCACCATCATGTCCGACGACTATAGGGTCGTCCCCACGACCCCGGGACTAGGTTGGCCCGCCGCCGACTTGTCCGACGACTATAGGGTCGTCCCCACGACCCCGGGACTAGTATGGCCCGCCGCCGACTTGTCCGACGACTATAGGGTCGTCCCCACGACCCCGGGACTAGGTTGGCTCGCCACCAACATGTCCGACGAATATAGGGTCGTCCGCACGACCCCGGGACTAGGTTGGCCCGCCGCCGACTTGTCCGACGACTATAGGGTCGTCCCCACGACCCCGGGACTAGTATGGCCCGCCGCCGACTTGTCCGACGACTATAGGGTCGTCCCCACGACCCCGGGACTAGGTTGGCCCGCCGCCGACTTGTCCGACGACTATAGGGTCGTCCCCACGACCCCGGGACTAGGTTGGCCCGCCGCCGACTTGTCCGACGACTATAGGGTCGTCCCCACGACCCCGGGACTAGTATGGCCCGCCACCGTCATGTCCGACGACTATTGGGGGCGTCTCCACGACCCCGGGACTAGGTTGGCCCATCGCCGACTTGTCCGACGACTATAGGGTCGGCCCCGCGACCCCGGGACTAGGTTGGCCCGCCGCCGACTTCTCCGAAGACAACAGGGTCGTCCCTACCACCCCGGGACTAGGTTGGCCAGCTGCCGACATGTCCGACGACTATAGGGTCGTCCCCACGACCCCGGGAGTAGGTTGGCCCATCGCCGACTTGTCCGACGACTATAGGGTCGTCCCCACGACCCCGGGACTAGGTTGGCCCGCCGCCGACTTGTCCGACGACTATAGGGTCGTCTCCACGACCACTGGCCAAAGTTGCCCAGCCGCCGACATGTCCGACGACTATTGGGTCGTCCCCACGACCCCGGGTCTAGATTCGCCCGCCACCATCATGTCCGACGACTATAGGGTCGTCCCCACGACCCCGGGACTAGGTTGGCCCGCCACCGTCATGTCCGACGACTATCGGTCTGTCCCTACGACCCTGGGCATACGTTGGCCCGCCGCCGACATGTCCGACGACTATAGGGTCGTCCCCACGACCCCAGGACTAGATTGCCCCGCCACCGTCATGTCCGACGACTATTGGGGGCGTCTCCACGACCCCGGGAATAGGTTGGCCCGCCGCCGACTTGTCCGACGACTATAGGGTCGGCCCCGCGACCCCGGGACTAGGTTGGCCCGCCGCCGACTTTTACGACGACTATAGGGTCGTCCCTACGACACTGGGCCTACGTTGGCCCGCCGCAGACTTGTCCGACGACTATAGGGTCGTCCCCACGATCCCGGGCCTACGTTGTCCCGCCGCCGACATGTCCGACGATTGTAGGGTCGTCCCCACGGCCCTGGGACTAGATTGGCCCGCCACCGTCATGTCCAACGACTATAGGGTCGTCCCCTCGACCCCGGGAATATGTTGGCCAGCCGCCGACTTGTCCGACCACTATAGGGTCGTCCCCACGACCCCGGGCCTACGTTGGCCCGCCGCCGACTTGTCCGACGACTATAGGGTCGTCCCCAAGACCCCGGGACTAGGATGGCCCGCCGCCGACTTCTCCGACGACAACAGGGTCGTCCCTACCACCCCAGGACTAGATTGCCCCGCCACCGTCATGTCCGACGACTATAGGGTCGTCTCCACGACCCCGGGACTAGGTTGTCCCGCCGCCGACTTGTCCGACGACTATAGGGTCGTCCCCGCGATCCCGGGACTAGGTTGGCCCGCCGCCGACTTTTACGACGACTATAGGGTCGTCCCTACGACACTGGGCCTACGTTGGCCGGCCGCAGACTTGTCCGACCACTATAGGGTCGTCCCCACGACCCCGGGCCTACGTTGGCCCGCCGCCGACTTGTCCGACGACTATAGGGTCGTCCCCACGACCCCGGGACTAGGATGGCCCGCCGCCGACTTCTCCGACGACAACAGGGTCGTCCCTACCACCCCAAACTAGATTGCCCCGCCACCGTCATGTCCGACGACTATAGGGTCGTCTCCACGACCCCGGGACTAGGTTGGCCCGCCGCCGACTTGTCCGACGACTATAGGGTCGTCCCCGCGACCCCGGGACTAGGTTGGCCCGCCGCCGACTTTTACGACGACTACAGGGTCGTCCCTACAACACTGGGCGTACATTGGCCCGCCGCAGACTTGTCCGACGACTATAGGGTCGTCCCCACGACCCCGGGCCTACGTTGTCCCGCCGCCGACATGTCCGACGACTATAGGGTCGTCCCCACGTCCCCGGGATTAGATTGGGCCGCCACCGTCATGTCCGACGACTATAGGGTCGTCCCCACGACCCCGGGCCTACGTTGTCCCGCCGCCGACATGTCCGACGATTGTAGGGTCGTCCCCACGGCCCTGGGACTAGATTGGCCCGCCACCGTCATGTCCAACGACTATAGGGTCGTCCCCTCGACCCCGGGAATATGTTGGCCAGCCGCCGACATGTCCGACGACTATAGGGTCGTCCCCACGACCCCGGGCCTACGTTGTCCCGCCGCCGACATGTCCGACGATTGTAGGGTCGTCCCCACGGCCCTGGGACTAGATTGGCCCGCCACCGTCATGTCCAACGACTATAGGGTCGTCCCCTCGACCCCGGGAATATGTTGGCCAGCCGCCGACATGTCCGACCACTATAGGGTCGTCCCCACGACCCCGGGCCTACGTTGGCCCGCCGCCGACTTGTCCGACGACTATAGGGTCGTCCCCACGACCCCGGGACTAGGATGGCCCGCCGCCGACTTCTCCGACGACAACAGGGTCGTCCCTACCACCCCAGGACTAGATTGCCCCGCCACCGTCATGTCCGACGACTATAGGGTCGTCTCCACGACCCCGGGACTAGGTTGGCCCGCCGCCGACTTGTCCGACGACAACAGGGTCGTCCCTACCACCCCGGGACTAGGTTGGCCAGCTGCCGACATGTCCGACGACTATCGGTTCGTCCCTACTACCCTGGGCATACGTTGGCCCGCCGCCGACATGTCCGACGACTATAGGGTCGTCCCCACGACCCCAGGACTAGATTGCCCCGCCACCGTCATGTCCGACGACTATAGGGTCGTCCCCACGACCCCGGGCCTAGGTTGGCCCACCGCTGACTTGTCCGACAACTATAGGGTCGTCTCCACGACCACTGGCCAAAGTTGCCCAGCCGCCGACATGTCCGACGACTATAGGGTCGTCCCCACGACCCCGGGACTAGGTTGGCCCGCCACCGTCATGTCCGACGACTATCGGTTCGTCCCTACTACCCTGGGCATACGTTGGCCCGCCGCCGACATGTCCGACGACTATAGGGTCGTCCCCACGACCCCAGGACTAGATTGGCCCGCCACCGTCATGTCCGACGACTATAGGGTCGTCTCCACGACCCCGGGACTAGGTTGGCCCGCCGCCGACTTGTCCGACGACTATAGGGTCGTCCCCGCGACCCCGGGACTAGGTTGGCCCGCCGCCGACTTTTACGACGACTATAGGGTCGTCCCTACGACACTGGGCCTACGTTGGCCCGCCGCAGACTTGTGCGACGACTATAGGGTCGTCCCCACGACTCAGGGACTAGGTTGGCCCGCCGCCGACTTGTCCGACTCTATAGGGTCGTCCCCACGACCCCGGGACTAGGTTGGCCCGCCGCCGACTTGTCCGACGACTATAGGGTCGTCCCCACGACCCCAGGACTCGATTGCCCCGCCACCGTCATGTCCGACGACTATAGGGTCGTCCCCTCGACCCCGGGACTATGTTGGCCAGCCGCCGACATGTCCGACGACTATAGGGTCGTCCCCACGGCCCTGGGACTAGATTGTCCCGCCACCGACATGTGCGACGGCTATAGGGTCGTCCCCACGACCCCGGGACTAGGTTGGCCCGCCGCCGACTTGTCCGACGACTGTAGGGTCGTCCCCGCGACCCCGGGCCTACGTTGTCCCGCCGCAGACGTGTCCGACGATTGTAGGGTCGTCCCCACGGCCCTGGGACTAGATTGGCTAGCCACCGACATGTGCGACGACTATAGGGTCGTCCCCACGACCCCGGGACTGGGTTGGCCCGCCGCCGACTTGTCCGACGACTATAGGGTCGCCTCCACCACCCCGGGACTAGGTTGGCCCGCCGCCGACTTGTCCGACGACTATAGGGTCGTCTCCACGACCCCAGGACTAGATTGCCCCGCCACCAACATGTCCGACGAATATAGGGTCGTCCCCACGTCCCCGGGACTAGATTGGCCAGCCACCGTCATGTCCGACGACTATAGGGTCGCCTCCGCGACCCCGGGCCTACGTTGTCCCGCCGCCGACATGTCCGACGACTGCAGGGTCGTCCCCGCGACCCCGGGCCTACGTTGTCCCGCCGCCGACATGTCCGACGATTGTAGGGTCGTCCCCACGGCCCTGGGACTAGATTGGCCCGCCACCGACATGTGCGACGACTATAGGGTCGTCCCCACGACCCCGGGACTAGGTTGGCCCGCCGCCGACTTGTCCGACGACTATAGGGTCGCCTCCACGACCCCGGGACTAGGTTGGCCCGCCGCCGACTTTTACGACGACTATAGGGTCGTCCCTACGACACTGGGCCTACGTTGGCCCGCCGCAGGCTTGTGCGACGACTATGGGGTCGTCCCCACGAACCCGGGACTAGGTTGGCCCGCCGCCAACTTGTCCGACGACTATAGGGTCGTCCCCACGACCCCGGGACTAGGTTGGCCCGCCGCCGACTGGTCCGACGACTATAGGGTCGTCCCCACGACCCCAGGACTCGATTGCCCCGCCACCGTCATGTCCGACGACTATAGGGTCGTCCCCTCGACCCCGGGACTATGTTGGCCAGCCGCCGACATGTCCGACGACTATAGGGTCGTCCCCACGACCCCGGGACTAGGTTGGCTCGCCACCAACATGTCCGACGAATATAGGATCGTCCCCACGACCCCGGGACTAGGTTGGCCCGCCACCGTCATGTCCGACGACTATAGGGTCGTCCCCACGTCCCCGGGACTAGATTGGCCCGCCACCGTCATGTGCGGAGACTATAGGGTCGTCCCCACGACCCCGGGCCTACGTTGTCCCGCCGCCGACATGTCCGACGACTGTAGGGTCGTCCCCACGACCCCGGGACTAGGTTGGCCCGCCGCCGACTTGTCCGACGACTATAGGGTCGTCCCTACCACCCCGGGACTAGGTTGGCTCGCCACCAACATGTCCGACGAATATAGGATCGTCCCCACGACCCCGGGACTAGGTTGGCCCGCCACCGTCATGTCCGACGACTATAGGGTCGTCCCCACGTCCCCGGGCCTACGTTGTCCCGCCGCCGACATGTCCGACGATTGTAGGGTCGTCCCCACGGCCCTGGGACTAGATTGGCCCGCCACCGTCATGTCCGACGACTATAGGGTCGCCTCCACGACCCCGGGACTAGGTTGGCCCGCCGCCGACTTCTCCGACGACAACAGGGTCGTCCCTACCACCCCGGGACTAGGTTGGCCAGCTGCCGACATGTCCGACGACTATAGGATCGTCCCCACGACCCCGGGAAAAGGTTGGCGCGCCGCCGACATGTCCGACGACTATAGGGTCGTCCCCTCGACCCCGGGACTATGTTGGCCCGCCGCCGACTTGTCCGACGACTATAGGGTCGTCCCCACGACCCCGGGACTAGGATGGCCCGCCGCCGACTTCTCCGACGACAACAGGGTCGTCCCTACCACCCCGGGACTAGGTTGGCCAGCTGCCGACATGTCCGACGACTATAGGATCGTCCCCACGACCCCGGGAAAAGGTTGGCGCGCCGCCGACATGTCCGACGACTATAGGGTCGTCCCCTCGACCCCGGGACTATGTTGGCCCGCCGCCGACATGTCCGACGACTATAGGGTCGTCCCCACGACCCCGGGACTAGGTTGGCTCGCCACCAACATGTCCGACGACTATAGGGTCGTCCCCACGACCCCGGGACTAGGTTGGCCCGCCACCGTCATGTCCGACGACTATCGGTTCGTCCCTACTACCCTGGGCATACGTTGGCCCGCCGCCGACATGTCCGACGACTATAGGGTCGTCCCCACGACCCCAGGACTAGATTGCCCCGCCACCGTCATGTCCGACGACTATAGGGTCGTCTCCACGACCCCGGGACTAGGTTGGCCCGCCGCCGACTTGTCCGACGACTATAGGGTCGTCCCCGCGACCCCGGGACTAGGTTGGCCCGCCGCCGACTTTTACGACGACTATAGGGTCGTCCCTACGACACTGGGCCTACGTTGGCCCGCCGCAGACTTGTGCGACGACTATAGGGTCGTCCCCACGACCCCGGGACTAGGTTGGCCCGCCGCCGAATTGTCCGACGACTATAGGGTCGTCCCCACGACCCCGGGACTAGGTTGGCCCACCGCTGACTTGTCCGACGACTATAGGGTCGTCTCCACGACCACTGGCCAAAGTTGCCCAGCCGCCGACATGTCGGACGACTATAGGGTCGTCCCCACGACCCCTGGACTAGATTGCCCCGCCACCGTCATGTCCGACGAATATAGGGTCGCCTCCACGACCCCGGGACTAGGTTGGCCCACCGCTGACTTGTCCGACGACTATAGGGTCGTCTCCACGACCACTGGCCAAAGTTGCCCAGCCGCCGACATGTCCGACTACTATAGGGTCGTCCCCACGACCCCGGGACTAGGTTGCCCCGCCACCGTCATGTCCGACGACTATAGGGTCGTCTCCACGACCCCGGGACTAGGTTGGCCCGCCGCCGACTTGTCCGACGACTATAGGGTCGTCCCCGCGACCCCGGGACTAGGTTGGCCCGCCGCCGACTTTTACGAAGACTATAGGGTCGTCCCTACGACACTGGGCATACGTTGGCCCGCCGCAGACTTGTGCGACGACTATAGGGTCGTCCCCACGACCCCGGGACTAGGTTGGCCCGCCGCCGACTTGTCCGACGACTAAAGGGTCGTCCCCACGACCCCGGGACGAGGTTGGCCCGCCGCCGACTTGTCCGACGACTATAGGGTCGACCCCACGACCCCAGGACTCGATTGCCCCGCCACCGTCATGTCCGACGACTATAGGGTCGTCCCCTCGACCCCGGGACTATGTTGGCCAGCCGCCGACATGTCCGACGACTATAGGGTCGTCCCCACGACCCCGGGACTAGGTTGGCTCGCCACCAACATGTCCGACGAATATAGGGTCGTCCCCACGACCCCGGGACTAGGTTGGCCCGCCGCCGACTTGTCCGACGACTATAGGGTCGTCCCCACGACCCCGGGCCTACGTTGTCCCGCCGCCGACATGTCCAACGACTGTAGGGTCGTCCCCGCGACCCCGGGCCTACGTTGTCCCGCCGCCGACATGTCCGACGATTGTAGGGTCGTCCCCACGGCCCTGGGACTAGATTGGCCCGCCACCGACATGTGCGACGACTATAGGGTCGTCCCCACGACCCCGGGACTAGGTTGGCCCGCCGCCGACTTGTCCGACGACTATAGGGTCGTCCCCACGTCCAAGGGACTAGATTGGCCCGCCACCGTCATGTCCGACGACTATAGGGTCGTCCCCACGTCCCCGGGACTAGATTGGCCCGCCACCGTCATGTGCGACGACTATAGGGTCGTCCCCACGACCCCGGGCCTACGTTGTCCCGCCGCCGACATGTCCGACGACTGTAGGGTCGTCCCCACGACCCCGGGACTAGGTTGGCCCGCCGCCGACTTGTCCGACGACTATAGGGTCGTCCCCACGTCCCCGGGACTAGATTGGCCAGCCACCGTCATGTCCGACGACTGTAGGGTCGTCCCCACGACCCCGGGACTAGGTTGGCCCGCCGCCGACTTGTCCGACGACTATAGGGTCGTCCCCACGTCCCCGGGACTAGATTGGCCAGCCACCGTCATGTCCGACGACTGTAGGGTCGTCCCCACGACCCCGGGACTAGGTTGGCCCGCCGCCGACTTGTCCGACGACTATAGGGTCGTCCCTACCACCCCGGGACTAGGATGGCCCGCCGCCGACTTCTCCGACGACAACAGGGTCGTCCCTACCACCCCGGGACTAGGTTGGCCAGCTGCCGACATGTCCGACGACTATAGGATCGTCCCCACGACCCCGGGAAAAGGTTGGCGCGCCGCCGACATGTCCGACGACTATAGGGTCGTCCCCTCGACCCCGGGACTATGTTGGCCCGCCGCCGACATGTCCGACGACTATAGGGTCGTCCCCACGACCCCGGGACTAGGTTGGCTCGCCACCAACATGTCCGACGACTATAGGGTCGTCCCCACGACCCCAGGACTAGATTGGCCCGCCACCGTCATGTCCGACGACTATAGGGTCGTCTCCACGACCCCGGGACTAGGTTGGCCCGCCGCCGACTTGTCCGACGACTATAGGGTCGTCCCCGCGACCCCGGGACTAGGTTGGCCCGCCGCCGACTTTTACGACGACTATAGGGTCGTCCCTACGACACTGGGCCTACGTTGGCCCGCCGCAGACTTGTGCGACGACTATAGGGTCGTCCCCACGACTCAGGGACTAGGTTGGCCCGCCGCCGACTTGTCCGACTCTATAGGGTCGTCCCCACGACCCCGGGACTAGGTTGGCCCGCCGCCGACTTGTCCGACGACTATAGGGTCGTCCCCACGACCCCAGGACTCGATTGCCCCGCCACCGTCATGTCCGACGACTATAGGGTCGTCCCCTCGACCCCGGGACTATGTTGGCCAGCCGCCGACATGTCCGACGACTATAGGGTCGTCCCCACGGCCCTGGGACTAGATTGTCCCGCCACCGACATGTGCGACGGCTATAGGGTCGTCCCCACGACCCCGGGACTAGGTTGGCCCGCCGCCGACTTGTCCGACGACTGTAGGGTCGTCCCCGCGACCCCGGGCCTACGTTGTCCCGCCGCAGACTTGTCCGACGACTATAGGGTCGTCTCCACGACCCCAGGACTAGATTGCCCCGCCACCAACATGTCCGACGAATATAGGGTCGTCCCCACGTCCCCGGGACTAGATTGGCCAGCCACCGTCATGTCCGACGACTATAGGGTCGCCTCCGCGACCCCGGGCCTACGTTGTCCCGCCGCCGACATGTCCGACGACTGCAGGGTCGTCCCCGCGACCCCGGGCCTACGTTGTCCCGCCGCCGACATGTCCGACGATTGTAGGGTCGTCCCCACGGCCCTGGGACTAGATTGGCCCGCCACCGACATGTGCGACGACTATAGGGTCGTCCCCACGACCCCGGGACTAGGTTGGCCCGCCGCCGACTTGTCCGACGACTATAGGGTCGCCTCCACGACCCCGGGACTAGGTTGGCCCGCCGCTGACTTGTCCGACGACTATAGGGTCGTCTCCACGACCACTGGCCAAAGTTGCCCAGCCGCCGACATGTCCGACGACTATAGGGTCGTCCCCACGACCCCGGGACTAGGTTGGCCCGCCACCGTCATGTCCGACGACTATCGGTTCGTCCCTACTACCCTGGGCATACGTTGGCCCGCCGCCGACATGTCCGACGACTATAGGGTCGTCCCCACGACCCCAGGACTAGATTGCCCCGCCACCGTCATGTCCGACGAATATAGGGTCGTCCCCACGACCCCGGGACTAGGTTGGCCCACCGCTGACTTGTCCGACGACTATAGGGTCGTCTCCACGACCACTGGCCAAAGTTGCCCAGCCGCCGACATGTCCGACGACTATAGGGTCGTCCCCACGACCCCAGGTCTAGATTGCCCCGCCACCGTCATGTCCGACGACTATAGGGTCGTCTCCACGACCCCGGGACTAGGTTGGCCCGCCGCCGACTTGTCCGACGACTATAGGGTCGTCCCTGCGACCCCGGGACTAGGTTGGCCCGCCGCCGACTTTTACGACGACTATAGGGTCGTCCCTACGACACTGGGCCTACGTTGGCCCGCCGCAGGCTTGTGCGACGACTATGGGGTCGTCCCCACGAACCCGGGACTAGGTTGGCCCGCCGCCAACTTGTCCGACGACTATAGGGTCGTCCCCACGACCCCGGGACTAGGTTGGCCCGCCGCCGACTGGTCCGACGACTATAGGGTCGTCCCCACGACCCCAGGACTCGATTGCCCCGCCACCGTCATGTCCGACGACTATAGGGTCGTCCCCTCGACCCCGGGACTATGTTGGCCAGCCGCCGACATGTCCGACGACTATAGGGTCGTCCCCACGACCCCGGGACTAGGTTGGCTCGCCACCAACATGTCCGACGAATATAGGATCGTCCCCACGACCCCGGGACTAGGTTGGCCCGCCACCGTCATGTCCGACGACTATAGGGTCGTCCCCACGTCCCCGGGACTAGATTGGCCCGCCACCGTCATGTGCGGAGACTATAGGGTCGTCCCCACGACCCCGGGCCTACGTTGTCCCGCCGCCGACATGTCCGACGACTGTAGGGTCGTCCCCACGACCCCGGGACTAGGTTGGCCCGCCGCCGACTTGTCCGACGACTATAGGGTCGTCCCTACCACCCCGGGACTAGGTTGGCTCGCCACCAACATGTCCGACGAATATAGGATCGTCCCCACGACCCCGGGACTAGGTTGGCCCGCCACCGTCATGTCCGACGACTATAGGGTCGTCCCCACGTCCCCGGGCCTACGTTGTCCCGCCGCCGACATGTCCGACGATTGTAGGGTCGTCCCCACGGCCCTGGGACTAGATTGGCCCGCCACCGTCATGTCCGACGACTATAGGGTCGCCTCCACGACCCCGGGACTAGGTTGGCCCGCCGCCGACTTCTCCGACGACAACAGGGTCGTCCCTACCACCCCGGGACTAGGTTGGCCAGCTGCCGACATGTCCGACGACTATAGGATCGTCCCCACGACCCCGGGAAAAGGTTGGCGCGCCGCCGACATGTCCGACGACTATAGGGTCGTCCCCTCGACCCCGGGACTATGTTGGCCCGCCGCCGACTTGTCCGACGACTATAGGGTCGTCCCCACGACCCCGGGACTAGGATGGCCCGCCGCCGACTTCTCCGACGACAACAGGGTCGTCCCTACCACCCCGGGACTAGGTTGGCCAGCCGCCGACATGTCCGACGACTATAGGATCGTCCCCACGACCCCGGGAAAAGGTTGGCGCGCCGCCGACATGTCCGACGACTATAGGGTCGTCCCCTCGACCCCGGGACTATGTTGGCCCGCCGCCGACATGTCCGACGACTATAGGGTCGTCCCCACGACCCCGGGACTAGGTTGGCTCGCCACCAACATGTCCGACGACTATAGGGTCGTCCCCACGACCCCGGGACTAGGTTGGCCCGCCACCGTCATGTCCGACGACTATCGGTTCGTCCCTACTACCCTGGGCATACGTTGGCCCGCCGCCGACATGTCCGACGACTATAGGGTCGTCCCCACGACCCCAGGACTAGATTGCCCCGCCACCGTCATGTCCGACGACTATAGGGTCGTCTCCACGACCCCGGGACTAGGTTGGCCCGCCGCCGACTTGTCCGACGACTATAGGGTCGTCCCCGCGACCCCGGGACTAGGTTGGCCCGCCGCCGACTTTTACGACGACTATAGGGTCGTCCCTACGACACTGGGCCTACGTTGGCCCGCCGCAGACTTGTGCGACGACTATAGGGTCGTCCCCACGACCCCGGGACTAGGTTGGCCCGCCGCCGAATTGTCCGACGACTATAGGGTCGTCCCCACGACCCCGGGACTAGGTTGGCCCACCGCTGACTTGTCCGACGACTATAGGGTCGTCTCCACGACCACTGGCCAAAGTTGCCCAGCCGCCGACATGTCGGACGACTATAGGGTCGTCCCCACGACCCCTGGACTAGATTGCCCCGCCACCGTCATGTCCGACGAATATAGGGTCGCCTCCACGACCCCGGGACTAGGTTGGCCCACCGCTGACTTGTCCGACGACTATAGGGTCGTCTCCACGACCACTGGTCAAAGTTGCCCAGCCGCCGACATGTCCGACTACTATAGGGTCGTCCCCACGACCCCGGGACTAGGTTGCCCCGCCACCGTCATGTCCGACGACTATAGGGTCGTCTCCACGACCCCGGGACTAGGTTGGCCCGCCGCCGACTTGTCCGACGACTATAGGGTCGTCCCCGCGACCCCGGGACTAGGTTGGCCCGCCGCCGACTTTTACGAAGACTATAGGGTCGTCCCTACGACACTGGGCATACGTTGGCCCGCCGCAGACTTGTGCGACGACTATAGGGTCGTCCCCACGACCCCGGGACTAGGTTGGCCCGCCGCCGACTTGTCCGACGACTAAAGGGTCGTCCCCACGACCCCGGGACGAGGTTGGCCCGCCGCCGACTTGTCCGACGACTATAGGGTCGACCCCACGACCCCAGGACTCGATTGCCCCGCCACCGTCATGTCCGACGACTATAGGGTCGTCCCCTCGACCCCGGGACTATGTTGGCCAGCCGCCGACATGTCCGACGACTATAGGGTCGTCCCCACGACCCCGGGACTAGGTTGGCTCGCCACCAACATGTCCGACGAATATAGGGTCGTCCCCACGACCCCGGGACTAGGTTGGCCCGCCGCCGACTTGTCCGACGACTATAGGGTCGTCCCCACGACCCCGGGCCTACGTTGTCCCGCCGCCGACATGTCCAACGACTGTAGGGTCGTCCCCGCGACCCCGGGCCTACGTTGTCCCGCCGCCGACATGTCCGACGATTGTAGGGTCGTCCCCACGGCCCTGGGACTAGATTGGCCCGCCACCGACATGTGCGACGACTATAGGGTCGTCCCCACGACCCCGGGACTAGGTTGGCCCGCCGCCGACTTGTCCGACGACTATAGGGTCGTCCCCACGTCCAAGGGACTAGATTGGCCCGCCACCGTCATGTCCGACGACTATAGGGTCGTCCCCACGTCCCCGGGACTAGATTGGCCCGCCACCGTCATGTGCGACGACTATAGGGTCGTCCCCACGACCCCGGGCCTACGTTGTCCCGCCGCCGACATGTCCGACGACTGTAGGGTCGTCCCCACGACCCCGGGACTAGGTTGGCCCGCCGCCGACTTGTCCGACGACTATAGGGTCGTCCCCACGTCCCCGGGACTAGATTGGCCAGCCACCGTCATGTCCGACGACTGTAGGGTCGTCCCCACGACCCCGGGACTAGGTTGGCCCGCCGCCGACTTGTCCGACGACTATAGGGTCGTCCCCACGTCCCCGGGACTAGATTGGCCAGCCACCGTCATGTCCGACGACTGTAGGGTCGTCCCCACGACCCCGGGACTAGGTTGGCCCGCCGCCGACTTGTCCGACGACTATAGGGTCGTCCCCACGACCCCGGGACTAGGTTGGCCCGCCGCCGACTTGTCCGACGACTATAGGGTCGTCCCCACGACCCCGGGACTAGGTTGGCCCGCCGCCGACTTGTCCGACGACTAAAGGGTCGTCCCCACGACCCCGGGACGAGGTTGGCCCGCCGCCGACTTGTCCGACGACTATAGGGTCGCCTCCACGACCCCGGGACTAGGATGGCCCGCCGCCGACTTGTCCGACGACTATAGGGTCGTCTCCACGACCCCAGGACTAGATTGCCCCGCCACCGTCATGTCCGACGACTATAGGGTCGCCTCCACGACCCCGGGACTAGGTTGGCCCGCCGCCGACTTGTCCGACGACTATAGGGTCGTCTCCACGACCCCAGGACTAGATTGCCCCGCCACCGTCATGTCCGACGACTATAGGGTCGCCTCCACGACCCCGGGAATAGGTTGGCCCGCCACCGTCATGTCCGACGACTATAGCGTCGTCCCCACGACCCCGGGACTAGGTTGGCCCGCCGCCGGCTATTCCGACGAATATAGGGTCGTCCCCACGAACCCGGGACTAGGTTGGCCAGCCGTCGACATGTCCGACGACTATAGGGTCGTCCCCACGACCACGGGCCACAGTTGCCCAGCCGCCTACATGTCCGACGACTATAGGATCGTCCCTACGACCCTGGGCATACGTTGTCCCGCCGCCGACATGTCCGACGACTGTAGGGTCGTCCCCGCGACCCCGGGCCTACGTTGTCCCGCCGCCGACATGTCCGACGATTGTAGGGTCGTCCCCACGTCCCCGGGACTAGATTGGCCCGCCACCGTCATGTCCGACGAATATAGGGTCGCCTCCACGACCCCGGGACTAGGTTGGCCCGCCGCCGACTTGTCCGACGACTATAGGGTCGTCTCCACGACCACTGGCCAAAGTTGCCCAGCCGCCGACATGTCCGACGACTATAGGGTCGTCCCCACGACCCCGGGACTAGGTTGGCCCGCCACCGTCATGTCCGACGAATATAGGGTCGTCCCCACGACCACGGGCCAAAGTTGGTCAGCCGCCGACATGTCCGACGACTATAGGGTCGTCCCCACGACCCCGAGCCAAAGCTCGCCAGCCGCCGACATGTCCGACGTCTATAGGGTCGTCCCCACGACCCCGGCACTAGGTTGGCCAGCCGCCGACATGTTCGACGACTATAGGGTCGTCCCCACGACCCCGGGGCTAGGTTGGCCCGCCGCCGACTTGTCCGACGACTATAGGTTCGTCCCCACGACCCTGGGCATACGTTGGCCCGCCGCCGACATGTCCGACGACTATAAGGTCGTCCCCACGATCCCGGGACTAGGTTGGCCCGCCGCCGACTTGTCCGACGAATATAGGGTCGTCTCCACGACCCCGGGACTAGGTTGGCCCGCCGCCGACATGTCGGACGACTATAGGGTCGTCCCCACGACCCCGGCCTACGTTGTCCCGCCGCCGACATGTCCGACGACTGTAGGGTCGTCCCCGCGGCCCTGGGACTAGACTGGCCCGCCACCGTCATGTCCGACGACTATAGGATCGACCCCACGACTACGGGCCAAAGTTGGCCAGCCGCCGACATGTCCGACGACCATACGGTCGTCCCCACGGCCCCGGGACTAGATTGGCCCGCCACCGACTTGTGCGACGACTATAGGGTCGTCCCCACGACCCCGGGACTAGGTTGGCCCGCCGCCGACTTGTCCGACGACTATAGGGTCGTCCCCACGACCCCCGGACTAGATTGCCCGCCACCGTCATGTCCGACGACTATAGGGTCGTCCCCTCGACCCCGGGACTATGTTGGCCAGGCGCCGACATGTCCGACGACTATAGGGTCGTCCCCACGACCCCGGGACTAGGTTGGCCCGCCGCCGACTTCTCCGACGACAACAGGGTCGTCCCCACGACCCCGGGACTAGATTGGCCCGCCACCGTCATGTCCGACGACTATAGGGTCGTCCCCTCGACCCCGGGACTATGTTGGCCAGGCGCCGACATGTCCGACGACTATAGAATCGTCCCCACGACCCCGGGATTAGGTTGGCCCGCCGCCGACTTGTCCGACGACTATAGGGTCGTCTCCACGACCCCGGGACTAGGTTGGCCCGCCGCCGACTTGTCCGACGACTATAGGGTCGTCCCCACGACCCCAGAACTAGATTGCCCCTCCACCGTCATGTCCGACGACTATAGGGTCGCCTCCACGACCCCGGGGCTAGGTTGGCCCGCCGCCGACTTGTCCGACGACTATAGGTTCGTCCCCACGACCCTGGGCATACGTTGGCCCGCCGCCGACATGTCCGACGACTATAAGGTCGTCCCCACGATCCCGGGACTAGGTTGGCCCGCCGCCGACTTGTCCGACGAATATAGGGTCGTCTCCACGACCCCGGGACTAGGTTGGCCCGCCGCCGACTTGTCCGACGACTATAGGGTCGTCCCCACGACCCCAGAACTAGATTGCCCCTCCACCGTCATGTCCGACGACTATAGGGTCGCCTCCACGACCCCGGGACTAGGTTGGCCCGCCGCCGACTTGTCCGACGACTATAGGGTCGTCTCCACGACCACTGGCCACAGTTGCCCAGCCGCCGACATGTCCGACGACTATAGGGTCGTCCCCACGACCCCGGGCCTACGTTATCCCGCCGCCGACATGTCCGACGACTGTAGGGTCGTCCCCTCGGCCCTGTGACTAGACTGGCCCGCCACCGTCATGTCCGACGACTATAGGATCGACCCCACCACTACGGGCCAAAGTTGGCCAGCCGCCGACTTGTCCGACGACTATAGGGTCGTCCCCGCGACCCCGGGACTAGGTTGGCCCGCCGCCGACTTTTCCGACGACTATAGGGTCGTCCCCACGACCCCGGGCCTACGTTGGCCCGCCGCCGACTAGTCCGACGACTATAGGGTCGTCCCCACGACCACTGGCCAAAGTTGCCCACCCGCCGACATGTCCGTCGACTATACGGTCGTCCCCACGACCCCCGGAATAGATTGACCCGCCACCGTCATGTCCGACGACTATAGGTTCGTCTCCACGACCCCGGGACTAGGTTGCCCCGCCGCCGACTTGTCCGACGACTATAGGGTCGTCCCCACGACCCCGGGACTAGGTTGGCCCGCCGCCGACTTGTCCGACGACTATAGGGTCGTCCCCACGACCCCGGGACTAGGTTGGCCCGCCGCCGACTTGTCCGACGACTATAGGGTCGTCCCCACGACCCCGGGACTAGGTTGGCCCGCCGCCGACTTGTCCGACGACTATAGGGTCGTCCCCACGACGCCCGGACTAGATTGCCCCGCCACCGTCATGTCCGACGACTATAGGGTCGTCCCCACGACCCCGGGACTAGGTTGGCTCGCCACCAACATGTCCGACGAATATAGGGTCGTCCCCACGACCCCGGGACTAGGTTGGCCCGCCGCCGACTTGTCCGACGACTATAGGGTCGTCCCCACGACCCCGGGCCTACGTTGTCCCGCCGCCGACATGTCCGACGACTGTAGGGTCGTCCCCGCGACCCCGGGCCTACGTTGTCCCGCCGCCGACATGTCCGACGATTGTAGGGTCGTCCCCACGTCCCCGGGACTAGATTGGCCCGCCACCGTCATGTCCGACGAATATAGGGTCGTCTCCACGACCCCGGGACTAGGTTGGCCCGCCGCCGACTTGTCCGACGACTATAGGGTCGTCCCCACGACCACGGGCCACAGTTGCCCAGCCGCCGACATGTCGGACGACTATAGGGTCGTCCCCACGACCCCGGCCTACGTTGTCCCGCCGCCGACATGTCCGACGACTGTAGGGTCGTCCCCGCGGCCCTGGGACTAGACTGGCCCGCCACCGTCATGTCCGACGACTATAGGATCGACCCCACGACTACGGGCCTACGTTGTCCCGCCGCCGACATGTCCGACGACTATAGGGTCGTCCCCGCGACCCCGGGACTAGGTTGGCCCGCCGCCGACTTTTCCGACGACTATAGGGTCGTCCCTACGACCCTGGGCCTGCGTTGGCCCGCCGCAGACTTGTCCGACGACTATAGGGTCGTCCCCACGACCCCGGGCCTACGTTGTCCCGCCGCCGACATGTCCGACGATTGTAGGGTCGTCCCCACGACCCCGGGACTAGTTTGGCCCGCCGTCGACTTCTCCGACGACAACAGGGTCGTCCCTACCACCCCGGGACTAGGTTAGCCAGCTGCCGACATGTCCGACGACTATAGGATCGTCCCCACGACCCCGGGAAAAGGTTGGCGCGCCGCCGACATGTCCGACGACTATAGGGTCGTCCCCTCGACCCCGGGACTAGATTGGCCCGCCACCGTCATGTCCGACGACTATAGGGTCGTCCCCACGACCCCGGGACTAGGTTGGCCCGCCGCCGACTTGTCCGACGACTATAGGGTCGTCCCCACGACCCCCGGACTAGATTGCCCGCCACCGTCATGTCCGACGACTATAGGGTCGTCCCCTCGACCCCGGGACTATGTTGGCCAGGCGCCGACATGTCCGACGACTATAGGGTCGTCCCCACGACCCCGGGACTAGGTTGGCCCGCCGCCGACTTCTCCGACGACAACAGGGTCGTCCCTACCACCCCGGGACTAGGTTAGCCAGCTGCCGACATGTCCGACGACTATAGGATCGTCCCCACGACCCCGGGAAAAGGTTGGCGCGCCGCCGACATGTCCGACGACTATAGGGTCGTCCCCTCGACCCCGGGACTAGATTGGCCCGCCACCGTCATGTCCGACGACTATAGGGTCGTCCCCACGACCCCGGGACTAGGTTGGCCCGCCGCCGACTTGTCCGACGACTATAGGGTCGTCCCCACGACCCCAGGACTAGATTGACCCGCCACCGTCATGTCCGACGACTATAGGGTCGTCTCCACGACCCCGGGACTAGGTTGGCCCGCCGCCGACATGTCCGACGACTATAGGGTCGTTCCCACGACCACGGGCCAAAGTTGCCCAGCCGCCGACATGTCGGACGACTATAGGGTCGTCCCCACGACCCCTGGACTATGTTGGCCTGCCGCCGACTTGTCCGACGACTATAGGGTCGTCCCCACGACCCCGGGCCTACGTTGTCCCGCCGCCGACATGTCCGACGACTATAGGGTCGTCCCCGCGACCCCGGGACTAGGTTGGCCCGCCGCCGACTTTTCCGACGACTATAGGGTCGTCCCTACGACCCTGGGCCTGCGTTGGCCCGCCGCAGACTTGTCCGACGACTATAGGGTCGTCCCCACGACCCCGGGCCTACGTTGTCCCGCCGCCGACATGTCCGACGATTGTAGGGTCGTCCCCACGACCCCGGGACTAGTTTGGCCCGCCGTCGACTTGTCCGACGACTATAGGGTCGTCCCTACCACCCCGGGACTAGGTTGGCCAGCCGACGAATATAGGATCGTCCCCACGACCCTGGGACTAGATTGGCCCGCCACCGTCATGTCCGACGACTACAGGATCGTCCCCACAACTACGGGCCAAATTTGGCCAGCCGCCGACATGTCCGACGACTATGGGGTCGTGCCCACGACCCCGGCACTAGGTTGGCCCGCCGCCGACTTGTCCGACGACTATAGGGTCGTCCCCACGACCCCGGGACTAGATTGGCCCGCCACCGTCATGTCCGACGACAATAGGATCGTCCCCACGACCCCGGGATTAGGTTGGCCCGCCGCCGACTTGTCCGACGACTATAGGGTCGTCTCCACGACCCCGGGACTAGGTTGGCCCGCCGCCGACTTGTCCGACGACTATAGGGTCGTCCCCACGACCCCAGAACTAGATTGCCCCGCCACCGTCACGTCCGACGACTATAGGGTCGCCTCCACGACCCCGGGACTAGGTTGGCCCGCCGCCGACTTGTCCGACGACTATAGGGTCGTCTCCACGACCACTGGCCACAGTTGCCCAGCCGCCGACATGTCCGACGACTATATTGTCGTCCCCACGACCCCGGGCCTACGTTGTCCCGCCGCCAACTTGTCCGACGACTATAGGGTCGTCCCCGCGACCCCGGGACTAGGTTGGCCCGCCGCCGACTTTTCCGACGACTATAGGGTCGTCCCCACGACCCCGGGCCTACGTTAGCCCGCCGCCGACTAGTCCGACGACTATAGGGTCGTCCCCACGACCACTGGCCAAAGTTGCCCACCCGCCGACATGTCCGACGACTATACGGTCGTCCCCACGACCCCCGGAATAGATTGACCCGCCACCGTCATGTCCGACGACTGTAGGGTCGTCCCCGCGGCCCTGGGACTAGACTGGCCCGCCACCGTCATGTCCGACGACTATAGGATCGACCCCACGACTACGGGCCAAAGTTGGCCAGCCGCCGACATGTCCGACGACCATACGGTCGTCCCCACGGCCCCGGGACTAGATTGGCCCGCCACCGACTTGTGCGACGACTATAGGGTCGTCCCCACGACCCAGGGACTAGGTTGGCCCGCCGCCGACTTGTCCGACGACTATAGGGTCGTCCCCACGACCCCCGGACTAGATTGCCCGCCACCGTCATGTCCGACGACTATAGGGTCGTCCCCTCGACCCCGGGACTATGTTGGCCAGGCGCCGACATGTCCGACGACTATAGGGTCGTCCCCACGACCCCGGGACTAGGTTGGCCCGCCGCCGACTTCTCCGACGACAACAGGGTCGTCCCTACCACCCCGGGACTAGGTTAGCCAGCTGCCGACATGTCCGACGACTATAGGATCGTCCCCACGACCCCGGGACTAGGTTGGCCCGCCGCCAACTTGTCCTACGACTATAGGGTCGTCCCCACGGCCCCGGGACTAGATTGGCCAGCCGCCGACATGTCCGCCGACTATAGGGTCGTCCACACGACCACGGGACTAGGATGGCCCGCCGCCGACTTGTCCGACGACTATAGGGTCGTCCCCACGACCCCAGGACTAGATTGACCCGCCACCGTCATGTCCGACGACTATAGGGTCGTCTCCACGACCCCGGGACTAGGTTGGCCTGCCGCCGACATGTCCGACGACTATAGGGTCGTTCCCACGACCACGGGCCAAAGTTGCCCAGCCGCCGACATGTCGGACGACTATAGGGTCGTCCCCACGACCCCTGGACTATGTTGGCCTGCCGCCGACTTGTCCGACGACTATAGGGTCGTCCCCACGACCCCGGGCCTACGTTGTCCCGCCGCCGACATGTCCGACGACTATAGGGTCGTCCCCGCGACCCCGGGACTAGGTTGGCCCGCCGCCGACTTTTCCGACGACTATAGGGTCGTCCCTACGACCCTGGGCCTGCGTTGGCCCGCCGCAGACTTGTCCGACGACTATAGGGTCGTTCCCACGACCCCGGGCCTACGTTGTCCCGCCGCCGACATGTCCGACGATTGTAGGGTCGTCCCCACGACCCCGGGACTAGTTTGGCCCGCCGTCGACTTGTCCGACGACTATAGGGTCGTCCCTACCACCCCGGGACTAGGTTGGCCAGCCGACGAATATAGGATCGTCCCCACGACCCTGGGACTAGATTGGCCCGCCACCGTCATGTCCGACGACTACAGGATCGTCCCCACAACTACGGGCCAAATTTGGCCAGCCGCCGACATGTCCGACGACTATGGGGTCGTGCCCACGACCCCGGCACTAGGTTGGCCCGCCGCCGACTTGTCCGACGACTATAGGGTCGTCCCCACGACCCCGGGACTAGATTGGCCCGCCACCGTCATGTCCGACGACAATAGGATCGTCCCCACGACCCCGGGATTAGGTTGGCCCGCCGCCGACTTGTCCGACGACTATAGGGTCGTCTCCACGACCCCGGGACTAGGTTGGCCCGCCGCCGACTTGTCCGACGACTATAGGGTCGTCCCCACGACCCCAGAACTAGATTGCCCCGCCACCGTCACGTCCGACGACTATAGGGTCGCCTCCACGACCCCGGGACTAGGTTGGCCCGCCGCCGACTTGTCCGACGACTATAGGGTCGTCTCCACGACCACTGGCCACAGTTGCCCAGCCGCCGACATGTCCGACGACTATATTGTCGTCCCCACGACCCCGGGCCTACGTTGTCCCGCCGCCAACTTGTCCGACGACTATAGGGTCGTCCCCGCGACCCCGGGACTAGGTTGGCCCGCCGCCGACTTTTCCGACGACTATAGGGTCGTCCCCACGACCCCGGGCCTACGTTGGCCCGCCGCCGACTAGTCCGACGACTATAGGGTCGTCCCCACGACCACTGGCCAAAGTTGCCCACCCGCCGACATGTCCGACGACTATACGGTCGTCCCCACGACCCCCGGAATAGATTGACCCGCCACCGTCATGTCCGACGACTATAGGTTCGTCTCCACGACCCCGGGACTAGGTTGCCCCGCCGCCGACTTGTCCGACGACTATAGGGTCGTCCCCACGACCCCGGGACTAGATTGGCCCGCCACCGTCATGTCCGACGACTATAGGGTCGTCCCCACGGCCCCGGGACTAGGTTGGCCCGCGGCCAACTTGTCCTACGACTATAGGGTCGTCCCCACGGCCCCGGGACTAGATTGGCCAGCCGCCGACATGTCCGCCGACTATAGGGTCGTCCACACGACCACGGGACTAGGATGGCCCGCCGCCTACTTGTCCGACGACTATAGGGACGTCCCCACGACGCCGGGGCTAGATTGCCCCGCCACCGTCATGTCCGCCGACTATAGGGTCGTCCACACGACCACGGGCCAAAGTTGGTCAGGCGCCGACATGTCCGACGACTATAGGGTCGTCCCTCACACCCCGGAACTAGGTTGGCCAGCCGCCGACATGTCCGACGACTATAGGGTCGTCCCCACGACCCCGGGACTAGATTGGCCCGCCACCATCATGTCCGACGACTATAGGGTCGTCCCCACGACCCCGGGACTAGGTTGGCCCGCCGCCGACTTTTCCGACGACTATAGGGTCGTCCCTACGACCCTGGGCCTACGTTGGCCCGCCGCCAGCTATTCCGACGAATATAGGGTCGTCCCCACGACCTCGGGACTAGGTTGGCCCGCCGCCAACTTGTCCTACGACTATAGGGTCGTCCCCACGGCCCCGGGAATAGGTTGGCCCGCCGCCGACATGTCCGACGACTATAGGGTCGTTCCCACGTCCACGGGCCAAAGTTGCCCAGCCGCCGACATGTCGGACGACTATAGGGTCGTCCCCACGACCCCTGGACTATGTTGGCCTGCCGCCGACTTGTCCGACGACTATAGGGTCGTCCCCACGACCCCGGGCCTACGTTGTCCCGCCGCCGACATGTCCGACGACTATAGGGTCGTCCCCGCGACCCCGGGACTAGATTGACCCGCCACCGTCATGTCCGACGACTATAGGGTCGACTCCACGACCCCGGGACTAGGTTGGCCCGCCGCCGACATGTCCGACGACTATAGGGTCGTCCACACGACCACGGGACTAGGTTGGCCCGCCGCCGACTTGTCCGACGACTATAGGGTCGTCCCCACGACCCCAGGACTAGATTGACCCGCCACCGTCATGTCCGACGACTATAGGGTCGTCTCCACGACCCCGGGACTAGGTTGGCCCGCCGCCGACATGTCCGACGACTATAGGGTCGTTCCCACGACCACGGGCCAAAGTTGCCCAGCCGCCGACATGTCGGACGACTATAGGGTCGTCCCCACGACCCCTGGACTATGTTGGCCTGCCGCCGACTTGTCCGACGACTATAGGGTCGTCCCCACGACCCCGGGCCTACGTTGTCCCGCCGCCGACATGTCCGACGACTATAGGGTCGTCCCCGCGACCCCGGGACTAGGTTGGCCCGCCGCCGACTTTTCCGACGACTATAGGGTCGTCCCCACGACCCCGGGCCTACGTTGTCCCGCCGCCGACATGTCCGACGACTATAGGGTCGTCCCCGCGACCCCGGGACTAGATTGACCCGCCACCGTCATGTCCGACGTCTATAGGGTCGACTCCACGACCCCGGGACTAGGTTGGCCCGCCGCCGACATGTCCGACGACTATAGGGTCGTCCACACGACCACGGGACTAGGTTGGCCCGCCGCCGACTTGTCCGACGACTATAGGGTCGTCCCCACGACCCCAGGACTAGATTGACCCGCCACCGTCATGTCCGACGACTATAGGGTCGTCTCCACGACCCCGGGACTAGGTTGGCCCGCCGCCGACATGTCCGACGACTATAGGGTCGTTCCCACGACCACGGGCCAAAGTTGCCCAGCCGCCGACATGTCGGATGACTATAGGGTCGTCCCCACGACCCCTGGACTATGTTGGCCTGCCGCCGACTTGTCCGACGACTATAGGGTCGTCCCCACGACCCCGGGCCTACGTTGTCCCGCCGCCGACATGTCCGACGACTATAGGGTCGTCCCCGCGACCCCGGGACTAGGTTGGCCCGCCGCCAACTTGTCCTACGACTATAGGGTCGTCCCCACGGCCCCGGGACTAGATTGGCCAGCCGCCGACATGTCCGCCGAATATAGGGTCGTCCACACGACCACGGGACTAGGATGGCCCGCCGCCTACTTGTCCGACGACTATAGGGTCGTCCCCACGACCCCGGGACTAGGTTGGCCGCCGCCAACTTGTCCGACGACTATAGGGTCGTCCCTCACACCCCGGAACTAGGTTGGCCTGCCGCCTACATGTCCGACGACTATAGGGACGTCCCCACGACGCCGGGGCTAGATTGCCCCGCCACCGTCATGTCCGCCGACAATAGGGTCGTCCACACGACCACGGGCCAAAGTTGGTCAGGCGCCGACATGTCCGACGACTATAGGGTCGTCCCTCTCACCCCGGAACTAGGTTGGCCAGCCGCCGACATGTCCGACGACTATAGGGTCGTCCCCACGACCCCGGGACTAGATTGGCCCGCCACCATCATGTCCGACGACTATAGGGTCGTCCCCACGACCCCGGGACTAGGTTGGCCCGCCGCCGACTTTTCCGACGACTATAGGGTCGTCCCTACGACCCTGGGCCTACGTTGGCCCGCCGCCAGCTATTCCGATGAATATAGGGTCGTCCCCACGACCTCGGGACTAGGTTGGCCCGCCGCCAACTTGTCCTACGACTATAGGGTCGTCCCCACGGCCCCGGGACTAGGTTGGCCCGCCGCCGACATGTCCGACGACTATAGGGTCGTTCCCACGACCACGGGCCAAAGTTGCCCAGCCGCCGACATGTCGGACGACTATAGGGTCGTCCCCACGACCCCTGGACTATGTTGGCCTGCCGCCGACTTGTCCGACGACTATAGGGTCGTCCCCACGACCCCGGGCCTACGTTGTCCCGCCGCCGACATGTCCGACGACTATAGGGTCGTCCCCGCGACCCCGGGACTAGGTTGGCCCGCCGCCAACTTGTCCTACGACTATAGGGTCGTCCCCACGGCCCCGGGACTAGATTGGCCAGCCGCCGACATGTCCGCCGACTATAGGGTCGTCCACACGACCACGGGACTAGGATGGCCCGCCGCCTACTTGTCCGACGACTATAGGGTCGTCCCCACGACCCCGGGACTAGGTTGGCCGCCGCCAACTTGTCCGACGACTATAGGGTCGTCCCTCACACCCCGGAACTAGGTTGGCCTGCCGCCTACATGTCCGACGACTATAGGGACGTCCCCACGACGCCGGGGCTAGATTGCCCCGCCACCGTCATGTCCGCCGACAATAGGGTCGTCCACACGACCACGGGCCAAAGTTGGTCAGGCGCCGACATGTCCGACGACTATAGGGTCGTCCCTCTCACCCCGGAACTAGGTTGGCCAGCCGCCGACATGTCCGACGACTATAGGGTCGTCCCCACGACCCCGGGACTAGATTGGCCCGCCACCATCATGTCCGACGACTATAGGGTCGTCCCCACGACCCCGGGACTAGGTTGGCCCGCCGCCGACTTTTCCGACGACTATAGGGTCGTCCCTACGACCCTGGGCCTACGTTGGCCCGCCGCCAGCTATTCCGATGAATATAGGGTCGTCCCCACGACCTCGGGACTAGGTTGGCCCGCCGCCAACTTGTCCTACGACTATAGGGTCGTCCCCACGGCCCCGGGACTAGGTTGGCCCGCCGCCGACATGTCCGACGACTATAGGGTCGTTCCCACGACCACGGGCCAAAGTTGCCCAGCCGCCGACATGTCGGACGACTATAGGGTCGTCCCCACGACCCCCTGGACTATGTTGGCCTGCCGCCGACTTGTCCGACGACTATAGGGTCGTCCCCACGACCCCGGGCCTACGTTGTCCCGCCGCCGACATGTCCGACGACTATAGGGTCGTCCCCGCGACCCCGGGACTAGATTGACCCGCCACCGTCATGTCCGACGACAATAGGGTCGTCTCCACGACCCCGGGACTAGGTTGGCCCGCCGCCGACATGTCCGGCGACTATAGGTACGTCCACACGACCACGGGACTAGGTTGGCCCGCCGCCGACTTGTCCGACGACTATAGGGTCGTCCCCACGACCCCAGGACTAGATTGACCCGCCACCGTCATGTCCGACGACTATAGGGTCGTCTCCACGACCCCGGGACTAGGTTGGCCCGCCGCCGACATGTCCGACGACTATAGGGTCGTTCCCACGACCACGGGCCAAAGTTGCCCAGCCGCCGACATGTCGGACGACTATAGGGTCGTCCCCACGACCCCTGGACTATGTTGGCCTCCCGCCGACTTGTCCGACGACTATAGGGTCGTCCCCACGACCCCGGGCCTACGTTGTCCCGCCGCCGACATGTCCGACGACTATAGGGTCGTCCCCGCGACCCCGGGACTAGGTTGGCCCGCCGCCGACTTTTCCGACGACTATAGGGTCGTCCCTACGACCCTGGGCCTACGTTGGCCCGCCGCAGACTTGTCCGACGACTATAGGGTCGTCCCCACGACCCCGGGCCTACGTTGTCCCGCCGCCGACATGTCCGACGATTGTAGGGTCGTCCCCACGACCCCGGGACTAGTTTGGCCCGCCGCCGACTTGTCCGACGACTATAGGGTCGTCCCTACCACCCCGGGACTAGGTTGGCCAGCCGACGACTATAGGATCGTCCCCACGACCCTGGGACTAGTTTGGCCCGCCACCGTCATGTCCGACGACTACAGGATCGTCCCCACGACTACGGGCCAAATTTGGCCAGCCGCCGACATGTCCGACGACTATGGGGTCGTGCCCACGACCCCGGCACTAGGTTGGCCCGCCGCCGACTTGTCCGACGACTATAGGGTCGTCCCCACGACCCCGGGACTAGATTGGCCCGCCACCGTCATGTCCGACGACAATAGGATCGTCCCCACGACCCCGGGATTAGGTTGGCCCGCCGCCGTCATGTCCGACGACTATAGGGTCGCCTCCACGACCCCGGGACTAGGTTGGCCCGCCGCCGACTTGTCCGACCACTATAGGGTCGTCTCCACGACCACTGGCCACAGTTGCCCAGCCGCCGACATGTCCGACGACTATAGGGTCGTCCCCACGACCCCGGGCCTACGTTGTCCCGCCGCCGACATGTCCGACGACTGTAGGGTCGTCCCCTCGGCCCTGTGACTAGACTGGCCCGCCACCGTCATGTCCGACGACTATAGGATCGACCCCACCACTACGGGCCAAAGTTGGCCAGGTGCCGACTTGTCCGACGACTATAGGGTCGTCCCCGCGACCCCGGGACTAGGTTGGCCCGCCGCCGACTTTTCCGACGACTATAGGGTCGTCCCCACGACCCCGGGCCTACGTTGGCCCGCCGCCGACTAGTCCGACGACTATAGGGTCGTCCCCACGACCACTGGCCAAAGTTGCCCACCCGCCGACATGTCCGACGACTATACGGTCGTCCCCACGACCCCCGGAATAGATTGACCCGCCACCGTCATGTCCGACGACTACAGGATCGTCCCCACGACTACGGGCCAAATTTGGCCAGCCGCCGACATGTCCGACGACTATGGGGTCGTGCCCACGACCCCGGCACTAGGTTGGCCCGCCGCCGACTTGTCCGACGACTATAGGGTCGTCCCCACGACCCCGGGACTAGATTGGCCCGCCACCGTCATGTCCGACGACAATAGGATCGTCCCTACGACCCCGGGACTAGATTGGCCCGCCACCGTCATGTCCGACGACTACAGGGTCGTCCCGACGACCCCGGGACTAGGTTGCCCCGCCGCCGACTTGTCCGACGACTATAGGGTCGTCCCCACGACCCCGGGACTAGATTGGCCCGCCACCGTCATGTCCGACGACTATAGGGTCGTCCCCACGGCCCCGGGACTAGGTTCGCCCGCCGCCAACTTGTCCTACGACTATAGGGTCGTCCCCACGGCCCCGGGACTAGATTGACCAGCCGCCGACATGTCCGCCGACTATAGGGTCGTCCACACGACCACGGGACTAGGATGGCCCGCCGCCGACTTGTCCGACGACTATAGGGTCGTCCCCACGACCCCGGGACTAGGTTGGCCGCCGCCAACTTGTCCGACGACTATAGGGTCGTCCCTCACACCCCGGAACTAGGTTGGCCTGCCGCCTACATGTCCGACGACTATAGGGGCGTCCCCACGACGCCGGGGCTAGATTGCCCCGCCACCGTCATGTCCGCCGACTATAGGGTCGTCCACACGACCACGGGCCAAAGTTGGTCAGGCGCCGACATGTCCGACGACTATAGGGTCGTCCCTCACACCCCGGAACTAGGTTGGCCAGCCGCCGACATGTCCGACGACTATAGGGTCGTCCCCACGACCCCGGGACTAGATTGGCCCGCCACCATCATGTCCGACGACTATAGGGTCGTCCCCACGACCCCGGGACTAGGTTGGCCCGCCGCCGACTTTTCCGACGACTATAGGGTCGTCCCTACGATCCTGGGCCTACGTTGGCCCGCCGCCAGCTATTCCGACGAATATAGGGTCGTCCCCACGACCTCGGGACTAGGTTGGCCCGCCGCCAACTTGTCCGACGACTATAGGGACGTCCCCACGACCCCGGGGCTAGATTGCCCCGCCACCGTCATGTCCGCCGACTATAGGGTCGTCCACACGACCACGGGCCAAAGTTGGTCAGGCGCCGACATGTCCGACGACTATAGGGTCGTCCCCACGACCCCGGGTCTAGGTTGGCCCGCCACCATCACGTCCGACGACTATAGGGTCGTCCCCACGACCCCGGGACTAGGATGGCCCGCCGCCGACTTGTCCGACGACTATAGGGTCGTCCCCACGACCCCGGGAATAGTTTGGCCCGCCGCCCGACATGTCCGACGACTATAGGGTCGTCTCCACGACCCCGGGACTAGGTTGGCCCGCCGCCGACTTGTCCGACGACTATAGGGACGTCCCCACGAACACGGGCCATAGTTGCCCAGCCGCCGACATGTCCGACGACTATAGGGTCGTCCCCACGACCCCGGGACTAGATTGGCCCGCCACCGTCATGTCCGCCGACTATAGGGTCGTCCACACGACCGCGGGCCAAAGTTGGTCAGGCGCCGACATGTCCGACGACTATAGGGTCGTCCCCACGACCCCGGGACTAGATTGGCCAGCCGCCGACATGTCCGACGACTATAGGGTCGTCCCCACGACCCCCGGACTAGATTGACCCGCCACCGTCATGTCCGACGACCATAGGTTCGTCTCCACGACCCCGGGACTAGGTTGCCCCGCCGCCGACTTGTCCGACGACTATAGGGTCGTCCCCACGACCCCGGGACTAGATTGGCCCGCCACCGTCATGTCCGACGACTATAGGGTCGTCCCCACGACCCCGGGACTAGGTTGGCCCGCCGCCAACTTGTCCTACGACTATAGGGTCGTCCCTTCCACCCCGGAACTAGGTTGGCCAGCCGCCGACATGTCCGACGACTATAGGGACGTCCCCACGACCCCGGGGCTAGATTGCCCCGCCACCGTCATGTCCGCCGACTATAGGGTCGTCCACACGACCACGGGCCAAAGTTGGTCAGGCGCCGACATGTCGGACGACTATAGGGTCGTCCCCACGACCCCTGGACTATGTTGGCCTGCCGCCGACTTGTCCGACGACTATAGGGTCGTCCCCACGACCCCGGGCCTACGTTGTCCCGCCGCCGACATGTCCGACGACTATAGGGTCGTCCCCGCGACCCCGGGACTAGGTTGGCCCGCCGCCAACTTGTCCTACGACTATAGGGTCGTCCCCACGGCCCCGGGACTAGATTGGCCAGCCGCCAACATGTCCGCCGACTATAGGGTCGTCCACACGACCACGGGACTAGGATGGCCCGCCGCCTACTTGTCCGACGACTATAGGGTCGTCCCCACGACCCCGGGACTAGGTTGGCCGCCGCCAACTTGTCCGACGACTATAGGGTCGTCCCTCACACCCCGGAACTAGGTTGGCCTGCCGCCTACATGTCCGACGACTATAGGGACGTCCCCACGACGCCGGGGCTAGATTGCCCCGCCACCGTCATGTCCGCCGACAATAGGGTCGTCCACACGACCACGGGCCAAAGTTGGTCAGGCGCCGACATGTCCGACGACTATAGGGTCGTCCCTCTCACCCCGGAACTAGGTTGGCCAGCCGCCGACATGTCCGACGACTATAGGGTCGTCCCCACGACCCCGGGACTAGATTGGCCCGCCACCATCATGTCCGACGACTATAGGGTCGTCCCCACGACCCCGGGACTAGGTTGGCCCGCCGCCGACTTTTCCGACGACTATAGGGTCGTCCCTACGACCCTGGGCCTACGTTGGCCCGCCGCCAGCTATTCCGATGAATATAGGGTCGTCCCCACGACCTCGGGACTAGGTTGGCCCGCCGCCAACTTGTCCTACGACTATAGGGTCGTCCCCACGGCCCCGGGACTAGGTTGGCCCGCCGCCGACATGTCCGACGACTATAGGGTCGTTCCCACGACCACGGGCCAAAGTTGCCCAGCCGCCGACATGTCGGACGACTATAGGGTCGTCCCCACGACCCCTGGACTATGTTGGCCTGCCGCCGACTTGTCCGACGACTATAGGGTCGTCCCCACGACCCCGGGCCTACGTTGTCCCGCCGCCGACATGTCCGACGACTATAGGGTCGTCCCCGCGACCCCGGGACTAGATTGACCCGCCACCGTCATGTCCGACGACAATAGGGTCGTCTCCACGACCCCGGGACTAGGTTGGCCCGCCGCCGACATGTCCGGCGACTATAGGTACGTCCACACGACCACGGGACTAGGTTGGCCCGCCGCCGACTTGTCCGACGACTATAGGGTCGTCCCCACGACCCCAGGACTAGATTGACCCGCCACCGTCATGTCCGACGACTATAGGGTCGTCTCCACGACCCCGGGACTAGGTTGGCCCGCCGCCGACATGTCCGACGACTATAGGGTCGTTCCCACGACCACGGGCCAAAGTTGCCCAGCCGCCGACATGTCGGACGACTATAGGGTCGTCCCCACGACCCCTGGACTATGTTGGCCTCCCGCCGACTTGTCCGACGACTATAGGGTCGTCCCCACGACCCCGGGCCTACGTTGTCCCGCCGCCGACATGTCCGACGACTATAGGGTCGTCCCCGCGACCCCGGGACTAGGTTGGCCCGCCGCCGACTTTTCCGACGACTATAGGGTCGTCCCTACGACCCTGGGCCTACGTTGGCCCGCCGCAGACTTGTCCGACGACTATAGGGTCGTCCCCACGACCCCGGGCCTACGTTGTCCCGCCGCCGACATGTCCGACGATTGTAGGGTCGTCCCCACGACCCCGGGACTAGTTTGGCCCGCCGCCGACTTGTCCGACGACTATAGGGTCGTCCCTACCACCCCGGGACTAGGTTGGCCAGCCGACGACTATAGGATCGTCCCCACGACCCTGGGACTAGTTTGGCCCGCCACCGTCATGTCCGACGACTACAGGATCGTCCCCACGACTACGGGCCAAATTTGGCCAGCCGCCGACATGTCCGACGACTATGGGGTCGTGCCCACGACCCCGGCACTAGGTTGGCCCGCCGCCGACTTGTCCGACGACTATAGGGTCGTCCCCACGACCCCGGGACTAGATTGGCCCGCCACCGTCATGTCCGACGACAATAGGATCGTCCCCACGACCCCGGGATTAGGTTGGCCCGCCGCCGTCATGTCCGACGACTATAGGGTCGCCTCCACGACCCCGGGACTAGGTTGGCCCGCCGCCGACTTGTCCGACCACTATAGGGTCGTCTCCACGACCACTGGCCACAGTTGCCCAGCCGCCGACATGTCCGACGACTATAGGGTCGTCCCCACGACCCCGGGCCTACGTTGTCCCGCCGCCGACATGTCCGACGACTGTAGGGTCGTCCCCTCGGCCCTGTGACTAGACTGGCCCGCCACCGTCATGTCCGACGACTATAGGATCGACCCCACCACTACGGGCCAAAGTTGGCCAGGTGCCGACTTGTCCGACGACTATAGGGTCGTCCCCGCGACCCCGGGACTAGGTTGGCCCGCCGCCGACTTTTCCGACGACTATAGGGTCGTCCCCACGACCCCGGGCCTACGTTGGCCCGCCGCCGACTAGTCCGACGACTATAGGGTCGTCCCCACGACCACTGGCCAAAGTTGCCCACCCGCCGACATGTCCGACGACTATACGGTCGTCCCCACGACCCCCGGAATAGATTGACCCGCCACCGTCATGTCCGACGACTATAGGTTCGTCTCCACGACCCCGGGACTAGGTTGCCCCGCCGCCGACTTGTCCGACGACTATAGGGTCGTCCCCACGACCCCGGGACTAGATTGTCCCGCCACCGTCATGTCCGACGACTATAGGGTCGTCCCCACGGCCCCGGGACTAGGTTGGCCCGCCGCCAACTTGTCCTACGACTATAGGGTCGTCCCCACGGCCCCGGGACTAGATTGGCCAGCCGCCGACATGTCCGCCGACTATAGGGTCGTCCACACGACCACGGGACTAGGATGGCCCGCCGCCGACTTGTCCGACGACTATAGGGTCGTCCCCACGACCCCGGGACTAGGTTGGCCGCCGCCAACTTGTCCGACGACTATAGGGTCGTCCCTCACACCCCGGAACTAGGTTGGCCTGCCGCCTACATGTCCGACGACTATAGGGGCGTCCCCACGACGCCGGGGCTAGATTGCCCCGCCACCGTCATGTCCGCCGACTATAGGGTCGTCCACACGACCACGGGCCAAAGTTGGTCAGGCGCCGACATGTCCGACGACTATAGGGTCGTCCCTCACACCCCGGAACTAGGTTGGCCAGCCGCCGACATGTCCGACGACTATAGGGTCGTCCCCACGACCCCGGGACTAGATTGGCCCGCCACCATCATTTCCGACGACTATAGGGTCGTCCCCACGACCCCGGGACTAGGTTGGCCCGCCGCCGACTTTTCCGACGACTATAGGGTCGTCCCTACGATCCTGGGCCTACGTTGGCCCGCCGCCAGCTATTCCGACGAATATAGGGTCGTCCCCACGACCTCGGGACTAGGTTGGCCCGCCGCCAACTTGTCCGACGACTATAGGGACGTCCCCACGACCCCGGGGCTAGATTGCCCCGCCACCGTCATGTCCGCCGACTATAGGGTCGTCCACACGACCACGGGCCAAAGTTGGTCAGGCGCCGACATGTCCGACGACTATAGGGTCGTCCCCACGACCCCGGGTCTAGGTTGGCCCGCCACCATCACGTCCGACGACTATAGGGTCGTCCCCACGACCCCGGGACTAGGATGGCCCGCCGCCGACTTGTCCGACGACTATAGGGTCGTCCCCACGACCCCGGGAATAGTTTGGCCCGCCGCCCGACATGTCCGACGACTATAGGGTCGTCTCCACGACCCCGGGACTAGGTTGGCCCGCCGCCGACTTGTCCGACGACTATAGGGACGTCCCCACGAACACGGGCCATAGTTGCCCAGCCGCCGACATGTCCGACGACTATAGGGTCGTCCCCACGACCCCGGGACTAGATTGGCCCGCCACCGTCATGTCCGCCGACTATAGGGTCGTCCACACGACCGCGGGCCAAAGTTGGTCAGGCGCCGACATGTCCGACGACTATAGGGTCGTCCCCACGACCCCGGGACTAGATTGGCCAGCCGCCGACATGTCCGACGACTATAGGGTCGTCCCCACGACCCCCGGACTAGATTGACCCGCCACCGTCATGTCCGACGACCATAGGTTCGTCTCCACGACCCCGGGACTAGGTTGCCCCGCCGCCGACTTGTCCGACGACTATAGGGTCGTCCCCACGACCCCGGGACTAGATTGGCCCGCCACCGTCATGTCCGACGACTATAGGGTCGTCCCCACGACCCCGGGACTAGGTTGGCCCGCCGCCAACTTGTCCTACGACTATAGGGTCGTCCCTTCCACCCCGGAACTAGGTTGGCCAGCCGCCGACATGTCCGACGACTATAGGGACGTCCCCACGACCCCGGGGCTAGATTGCCCCGCCACCGTCATGTCCGCCGACTATAGGGTCGTCCACACGACCACGGGCCAAAGTTGGTCAGGCGCCGACATTTCCGACGACTATAGGGTCGTCCCCACGACCCCGGGCCTACGTTGGCCCGCCGCCGACTAGTCCGACGACTATAGGGTCGTCCCCACGGCCCTGGGCCTAGATTGCCCCGCCACCGTCATGTCCGACGACTATAGGGTAGTCCCCACGACCCCGGGACTAGGTTGGCCCGCCGCCGACTTTTCCGACGACTATACGGTCGTCCCTACGACCCTGGGCCTACGTTGGCCCGCCGCCAGCTATTCCGACGAATATAGGGTCGTCCCCACGACCTCGGGACTAGGTTGGCCCGCCGCCAACTTGTCCGACGACTATAGGGTCGTCCCTCACACCCCGGAACTAGGTTGGCCAGTCGCCGACATGTCCGACGACTATAGGGACGTCCCCACGACCCCGGGACTAGGTTGGCCGCCGCCAACTTGTCCGACGACTATAGGGTCGTCCCTCACACCCCGGAACTAGGTTGGCCAGCCGCCGACATGTCCGACGACTATAGGGACGTCCCCACGACCCCGGGGCTAGATTGCCCCGCCACCGTCATGTCCGCCGACTATAGGGTCGTCCACACGACCACGGGCCAAAGTTGGTCAGGCGCCGACATGTCCGACGACTATAGGGTCGTCCCCACGACCCCGGGCCTACGTTGGCCCGCCGCCGACTAGTCCGACGACTATAGGGTCGTCCCCACGGCCCTGGGCCTAGATTGCCCCGCCACCGTCATGTCCGACGACTATAGGGTAGTCCCCACGACCCCGGGACTAGGTTGGCCCGCCGCCGACTTTTCCGACGACTATAGGGTCGTCCCTACGACCCTGGGCCTACGTTGGCCCGCCGCCAACTATTCCGACGAATATAGGGTCGTCCCCACGACCTCGGGACTAGGTTGGCCCGCCACCATCACGTCCGACGACTATAGGGTCGTCCCCACGACCCCGGGACTAGGATGGCCCGCCGCCGACTTGTCCGACGACTATAGGGTCGTCCCCACGACCCCGGGAATAGTTTGGCCCGCCGCCCGACATGTCCGACGACTATAGGGTCGTCTCCACGACCCCGGGACTAGGTTGGCCCGCCGCCGACTTGTCCGACGACTATAGGGACGTCCCCACGAACACGGGCCATAGTTGCCCAGCCGCCGACATGTCCGACGACTATAGGGTCGTCCCCACGACCCCGGGACTAGATTGGCCTGCCACCGTCATGTCCGCCGACTATAGGGTCGTCCACACGACCGCGGGCCAAAGTTGGTCAGGCGCCGACATGTCCGACGACTATAGGGTCGTCCCCACGACCCCTGGACTTGATTGGCCAGCCGCCGACATGTCCGACGACTATAGGGTCGTCCCCACGACCCCCGGACTAGATTGACCCGCCACCGTCATGTCCGACGACCATAGGTTCGTCTCCACGACCCCGGGACTAGGTTGCCCCGCCGCCGACTTGTCCGACGACTATAGGGTCGTCCCCACGACCCCGGGACTAGATTGGCCCGCCACCGTCATGTCCGTCGACTATAGGGTCGTCCCCACGACCCCGGGACTAGGTTGGCCCGCCGCCAACTTGTCCTACGACTATAGGGTCGTCCCTCCCACCCCGGAACTAGGTTGGCCAGCTGCCGACATGTCCGACGACTGTAGGGACGTCCCCACGACCCCGGGGCTAGATTGCCCCGCTACCGTCATGTCCGCCGACTATAGGGTCGTCCACACGACCACGGGCCAAAGTTGATCAGGCGCCGACATTTCCGACGACTATAGGGTTGTCCCCACGAACCCGGGACTAGGTTGGCCCGCCACCGTCATGTCCGACGACTATAGGGTCGTCCCCACGACCACGGGCCACAGTTGCCCAGCCGCCGACATGTCCGACGATTATAGGGTCGTCCCCACGACCACGGGCCAAAGTTGCCCAGCCACCGACATGTCCGACGAATCTAGGGTCGTCCCCACGAACACGGGGCAAAGTTTCCCTGCCGCGACATGTCCGACGACTATAGGATGATCCCCACGAACCCGGGACTAGGTTGGCCAGCCGCCGACATGTCCGACGATTATAGGGTCGTCCCCACGAACCCGGGACTAGGTTGGCCCGCCACCGGCATGTCCGACGAATATAGGGTTGTCCTCACGACCACGGGCCACAGTTGCCCAACCGCCGACATGTCCGACGACTAAAGGGTCGTCCCCACGGCCACGGGCCAAAGTTGGCCAGCCGCCGACATGTCCGACGACTATAGGGTTGTCCCCACGAACCCGGGACTAGGTTGGCCAACCGCCGACATGTCCGACGACTATAGGGTCGTCCCCACGACCCCGGGACTCGATTGGCTAGCCGCCGACATGTCCGACGACTATAGGGTCGTCCCCTCGACCCCGGCCCAAATTTGACCAGCCGCCGACATGTCCGACGACTATTGGGTCGTCCCCACGACCCCGGGACTAGATTGGCCCGCCACCGTCATGTCCGACGACTATAGGGTCGTCCCCACCACCCCGGGACTCGATTGGCCAGCCGCCGACATGTCCGACGACTATAGGGTCGTCCCCACGAACCCGAGACTAGGCTGGCCCGCCACCGTCATGTCCGACGACTATAGGGTCGTCCCCACGACCACGAGCCACAGTTGCCCAGCCGCCGACATGTTCGACGAATATAGGGTCGTCCCCACGACCACGGGCCAAAGTTGCCCAGCCGCCGACATGTCCGACGACTATAGGGTCGTTCCCACGAACCCGGGACTAGGTTGGCCAGCCGCCGACATGTCCGACGACTATAGGTTCGTCAATACGACCCCGGGTCTAGGTTGGCCGGCCGCCGACATGTCCGACGACTATAGGGTCGTCCCCACGACCCCGGGATTAGGTTGGCTCGCCACCGTCATGTCCGACGACTATAGGGTCGTCCCCACGACCAAGGGCCAAAGTTGCCCAGCCGCCGTCATGTCCGACGACTATAGGGTCGTCCCCACGACCCCGGGACTCGATTGGCCCGCCACCGTCATGTCCGACGACTCTAGGGTCGTCCCCACGAACACGGGCCAAATTTGCCCAGCCGCCGACATATCCGACGACTATAGGGCCGTCCCCACGACCACGGGCCAAAGTTGCCCGGCCGACGATATGTCCGACGACTATACGGTCGTCCCCACGACCCCGGGACTACGTTGGCCCGCCGCCGACTTGTCCGACGACTATAGGGTCGTCCCCACGACCACTGGCCAAAGTTGCCCAGCCGCCGTCATGTCCGACGAATCTAGGGTCGTCCCCACCACCACGGGGCAAAGTTGCCCAGCCGCCGTCATGTCCGACGACTATAGGGTCGTCCCCACCACCCCGGGACTAGATTGGCCCGCCGCCGACATGTCCGACGACTAAAGGGACGTCCCCACGGCCACGGGCCAAAGTTGGCCAGCCGCCGACATGTCCGACGACTATAGGGTCGTTCCCACGAACCCGGGACTAGGTTGGCCAGCCGCCGACATGTCCGACGACTATGGGGTCGTCCCCACGACCACGGGCCAAAGTTGCCCGGCCGCCGATATGTCCGACGACTATACGGTCGTCCCCACGACCCCGGGACTACGTTGGCCCGCCGCCGACTTGTCCGACGACTATAGGGTTGTCCCCACGAACCCGGGACTAGGTTGGCCAACCGCCGACATGTCCGACGACTATAGGGTCGTTCCCACGAACCCGGGACTAGGTTGGCCAGCCGCCGACATGTCCGACGACTATGGGGTCGTCCCCACGACCACGGGCCAAAGTTGCCCAGCCGCCGACATGTCCGACGACTGTAGGGTCGTCCCCACCACCACGGGCCAAAGTTGCCCAGCCGCCGTCATGTCCGACGACTATAGGGTCGTCCCCACGACCCCGGGACTCGATTGGCTAGCCGCCGACATGTCCGACGACTATAGGGTCGTCCCCTCGACCCCGGCCCAAATTTGACCAGCCGCCGACATGTCCGACGACTATTGGGTCGTCCCCACGACCCCGGGACTAGATTGGCCCGCCACCGTCATGTCCGACGACTATAGGGTCGTCCCCACCACCCCGGGACTCGATTGGCCAGCCGCCGACATGTCCGACGACTATAGGGTCGTCCCCACGAACCCGAGACTAGGTTGGCCCGCCACCGTCATGTCCGACGACTATAGGGTCGTCCCCACGACCACGAGCCACAGTTGCCCAGCCGCCGACATGTTCGACGAATATAGGGTCGTCCCCACGACCACGGGCCAAAGTTGCCCAGCCGCCGACATGTCCGACGACTATAGGGTCGTTCCCACGAACCCGGGACTAGGTTGGCCAGCCGCCGACATGTCCGACGACTATAGGTTCGTCAATACGACCCCGGGTCTAGGTTGGCCGGCCGCCGACATGTCCGACGACTATAGGGTCGTCCCCACGACCCCGGGATTAGGTTGGCTCGCCACCGTCATGTCCGACGACTATAGGGTCGTCCCCACGACCACGGGCCAAAGTTGCCCAGCCGCCGTCATGTCCGACGACTATAGGGTCGTCCCCACGACCCCGGGACTCGATTGGCCCGCCACCGTCATGTCCGACGACTCTAGGGTCGTCCCCACGAACACGGGCCAAATTTGCCCAGCCGCCGACATATCCGACGACTATAGGGCCGTCCCCACGACCACGGGCCAAAGTTGCCCGGCCGCCGATATGTCCGACGACTATACGGTCGTCCCCACGACCCCGGGACTACGTTGGCCCGCCGCCGACTTGTCCGACGACTATAGGGTCGTCCCCACGACCACTGGCCAAAGTTGCCCAGCCGCCGTCATGTCCGACGACTGTAGGGTCGTCCCCACCACCACGGGCCAAAGTTGCCCAGCCGCCGTCATGTCCGACGACTATAGGGTCGTCCCCACCACCCCGGGACTAGATTGGCCCGCCGCCGACATGTCCGACGACTAAAGGGACGTCCCCACGGCCACGGGCCAAAGTTGGCCAGCCGCCGACATGTCCGACGACTATAGGGTCGTTCCCACGAACCCGGGACTAGGTTGGCCAGCCGCCGACATGTCCGACGACAATGGGGTCGTCCCCACGACCACGGGCCAAAGTTGCCCGGCCGCCGATATGTCCGACGACTATACGGTCGTCCCCACGACCCCGGGACTACGTTGGCCCGCCGCCGACTTGTCCGACGACTATAGGGTTGTCCCCACGAACCCGGGACTAGGTTGGCCAACCGCCGACATGTCCGACGACTATAGGGTCGTTCCCACGAACCCGGGACTAGGTTGGCCAGCCGCCGACATGTCCGACGACTATGGGGTCGTCCCCACGACCACGGGCCAAAGTTGCCCAGCCGCCGACATGTCCGACGACTGTAGGGTCGTCCCCACCACCACGGGCCAAAGTTGCCCAGCCGCCGTCATGTCCGACGACTATAGGGTCGTCCCCACCACCCCGGGACTAGATTGGCCCGCCGCCGACATGTCCGACGACTAAAGGGTCGTCCCCACGGCCACGGGCCAAAGTTGGCCAGCCGCCGACATGTCCGACGACTATAGGGTCGTTCCCACGAACCCGGGACTAGGTTGGCCAGCCGCCGACATGTCCGACGACTATAGGGTCGTCCCCACGACCCCGGGACTAGGTTGGCCCGCCGCCGACATATCCGACGACTATAGGGTCGTCCCCACGACCCCGGGTCTAGGTTGGCCCGCCGCCGAATTTTCCGACGACTATAGGGTCGTCCCCACGACCACGGGCCAAAGTTGCCCTGCCGCCGACATGTCCGACGACTATAGGGTCGTCTCCACGACCCCGGGACTAGGTTGGCCAGTCACCGACATGTCCGACGACTATAGGGTCGTCTCCACGACCCCGGGACTAGGTTGGCCCGCCGCCGACTTGTCCGACGACTATAGGGTCGTCCCCACGACCCCGGGACTAGGTTGGCCAGTCGCCGACATGTCCGACGACTATAGGGTCGTCCCCACGACAACAGGCCAAAGTTGCCCAGCCGCCGACATGTCCGACGACTATAGGGTCGTCCCCACGACCACGGGCCAAAGTTGCCCTGCCGCCGACATGTCCGACGACTATAGGGTCGTCCCCACGACCCCGGGACTAGGTTGGCCCGCCGCCGACATATCCGACGACTATAGGGTCGTCCCCACGACCCCGGGTCTAGGTTGGCCCGCCGCCGAATTTTCCGACGACTATAGGGTCGTCCCCACGACCACGGGCCAAAGTTGCCCTGCCGCCGACATGTCCGACGACTATAGGGTCGTCTCCACGACCCCGGGACTAGGTTGGCCAGTCACCGACATGTCCGACGACTATAGGGTCGTCCCCACGACCCCGGGACTAGGTTGGCCTGCCGCCGAAATGTCCGACGACTATAGGGTCGTCCCCACGACCACGGGCCAAAGTTGCCCTGCCGCCGACATGTCCGACGACTATAGGGTCGTCTCCACGACCCCGGGACTAGGTTGGCCAGTCACCGACATGTCCGACGACTATAGGGTCGTCCCCACGACCCCGGGACTAGGTTGGCCTGCCGCCGAAATGTCCGACGACTATACGGTCGTCCCCACGACCCTGGGAGTAGGTTGGCCCGCCGCCGACATGTCCGACGACTATAGGGTCGTCCCCACGACCCCGGGACTAGGTTGGCCTGCCGCCGAAATGTCCGACGACTATACGGTCGTCCCCACGACCCCGGGACTAGGTTGGCCCGCCGCCGACTTGTCCGACGACTATAGGGTCGTCCCCAAGGCCCAGGGACTAGGTTGGCCCGCCGCCGACATGTCCTACGACTATAGGGTCGTCCCCACGACCCCGGGACTAGGTTGGCCAGCCGCCGACATGTCCGACGACTATAGGGTCGTCCCCACGACCCCGGGACTAGGTTGGCCCGCCGCCGACATGTCCGACGACTATAGGGTCGTCCCCACGACCACGGGCCAAAGTTGCCCTGCCGCCGACATGTCCGACGACTATAGGGTCGTCCCCACGACCCCGGGACTAGGTTGGCCCGCCGCCGACATGTCCGACGACTATAGGGTCGTCCCCACGACCCCGGGTCTAGGTTGGCCCGCCGCCGACATGTCCGACGACTATAGGGTCGTCCCCACGACCACGGGCCAAAGTTGCCATGCCGCCGACATGTCCGACGACTATAGGGTCGTCTCCACGACCCCGGGACTAGGTTGGCCAGTCACCGACATGTCCGACGACTATAGGGTCGTCCCCACGACCACGGCCAAAGTTGCCAGGCCGCCGACATGTCCGACGACTATAGGGTCGTCCCCACGACCCCGGGACTAGGTTGGTCCACCACCGTCATGTCCGACGACTATGGTGTCGTCCTCACGACCCCGGGACTAGATTGGCCCGCCACCGTCATGTCCGACGACTATAGGTTCGTCCCAACGACCCTGGGCATACGTTGGCCTGCCGCCGACATGTCCGACGACTATAGGGTCGTCCCCACGAACCCGGGAATAGGTTGGCCAGTCACCGACATGTCCGACCACTATAGGGTCGTCCCCACGCCAACGGGCCAAAGTTGCCCTGCCGCCGACATGTCCGACGACTATAGGGTCGTCCCCACGACCCCGGGTCTAGGTTGGCCCGCCGCCGAATTTTCCGACGACTATAGGATCGTCCCCACGACCACGGGCCAAAGTTGCCCTGCCGCCGACATGTCCGACGACTATAGGGTCGTCTCCACGACCCCGGGACTAGGTTGGCCAGTCACCGACATGTCCGACGACTATAGGGTCGTCCCCACGACCACGGCCAAAGTTGCCAGGCCGCCGACATGTCCGACGACTATAGGGTCGTCCCCACGACCCCGGGACTAGGTTGGTCCACCACCGTCATGTCCGACGACTATGGTGTCGTCCTCACGACCCCGGGACTAGATTGGCCCGCCACCGTCATGTCCGACGACTATAGGTTCGTCCCAACGACCCTGGGCATACGTTGGCCTGCCGCCGACATGTCCGACGACTATAGGGTCGTCCCCACGAACCCGGGAATAGGTTGGCCAGTCACCGACATGTCCGACCACTATAGGGTCGTCCCCACGACCACGGGCCAAAGTTGCCCTGCCGCCGACATGTCCGACGACTATAGGGTCGTCCGCACGACCCCGGGTCTAGGTTGGCCCGCCGCCGAATTTTCCAACGACTATAGGGTCGTCCCCTCGACCCCGGGAGTAGGTTGGCCCGCCGCCGACTTGTCCGACGACTATAGGGTCGTCCCCACGACCCCGGGACTAGGTTGGCCTGCCGCCGAAATGTCCGACGACTATACGGTCGTCCCCACGACCCCGGGACTAGGTTGGCCCGCCGCCGACTTGTCCGACGACTATAGGGTCGTCCCCAAGGCCCAGGGACTAGGTTGGTCCGCCGCCGACATGTCCTACGACTATAGGGTCGTCCCCACGACCCCGGGACTAGGTTGGCCCGCCGCCGACTTGTCCGACGACTATACGGTCGTCCCCACGACCCCGGGACTAGGTTGGCCAGTCACCGACATGTCCGACGACTATAGGGTCGTCCCCACGACCACAGGCCAAAGTTGCCCAGCCGCCGACATGTCCGACGAATATAGGGTCGTCCCCACGACCACGGGCCAAAGTTGCTTGCCGCCGACTTGTCCGACGACTATAGGGTCGTCCCCACGACCCCGGGACTAGGTTCGCCCGCCGCCGACATGTCCGACGACTATAGGGTCGTCCCCACGCCCCGGTCCAAAGTTGGCCAGCCGCCGACATGTCCGACGACTATAGGGTCGTCCCCACGACCCCGGGACTAGATTGGCCCGCCACCGTCATGTCCTACGACTATACGGTCGTCCCCACGACCCCGGGAATAGGTTGGCCCGCCGCCGACTTGTCCGACGACTATAGGGTCGTCCCCACGACCACTGGCCAACGTTGCCCAGCCGCAGACATGTCCGGCGACTATAGGGTCATCCCCACGACCCCGGGACTAGATTGGCCCGCCACCGTGATGTCCGACGACTATAGGGTCGTCTCCACGACCCCGGGACTAGGTTGGCCCGCCGCCGACTTGTCCGACGACTATAGGGTCCTCCCCACGACCACGGGCCAAAGTTGCCCTGCCGCCGACATGTCCGACGACTAAAGGGTCGTCCCCACGATCCCGGGACTAGGTTGGCCCGCCGCCGACATGTCCGACGACTATAGGGTCGTCCCCACGCACCGGGCCAAAGTTGGCCAGCCGCCGACATGTCCGACGACTATAGGGTCGTCCCCACGACCCCGGGGCTAGATTGCCCCGGCACCGTCATGTCCGACGACTATAGGTTCGTCCCTACGACCCTGGGCATACGTTGGCCTGCCGCCGACATGTCCGACGACTATAGGGTCGTCTCCACGACCCCGGGACTAGGTTGGCCAGTCACCGACATGTCCGACGACTATAGGGTCGTCCCCACGACCACGGCCAAAGTTGCCAGGCCGCCGACATGTCCGACGACTATAGGGTCGTCCCCACGACCCCGGGACTAGGTTGGCCCACCACCGTCATGTCCGACGACTATGGTGTCGTCCTCACGACCCCGGGACTAGATTGGCCCGCCACCGTCATGTCCGACGACTATAGGTTCGTCCCAACGACCCTGGGCATACGTTGGCCTGCCGCCGACATGTCCGACGACTATAGGGTCATCCCCACGAACCCGGGAATAGGTTGGCCAGTCACCGACATGTCCGACCACTATAGGGTCGTCCCCACGACCACGGGCCAAAGTTGCCCTGCCGCCGACATGTCCGACGACTATAGGGTCGTCCCCACGACCCCGGGACTAAGTTGGCCCACCACCGTCATGTCCGACGACTATGGGGTCGTCCTCACGACCCCGGGACTAGATTGGCCCGCCACCGTCATGTCCGACGACTATAGGTTCGTCCCAACGACCCTGAGCATACGTTGGCCTGCCGCCGACTTGTCCGACGACTATAGGGTCGTCCCCACGACCACTGGCCAAAGTTGCCGAGCCGCCGACATGTCCGACGACTATAGGGTCGTCCCCACGACCCCGGGACTAGGTTGGCCCGCCGCCGGCATGTCCGACGTCTATAGGGTCGTCCCCACGACCCCGGGGCTAGATTGGCCCGCCACGGTCATGTCCGACGACTATAGGTTCGTCCCTACGACCCTGGGCATACGTTGGCCTGCCGCCGACATGTCCGACGACTATAGGGTCGTCCCCACGACCACTGGCCAAAGTTGCCCAGCCGCCGACATGTCCGACGACTATAGGTTCGTCCCAACGACCCTGAGCATACGTTGGCCTGCCGCCGGCTTGTCCGACGACTATAGGGTCGTCCCCACGAACCCGGGAATAGGTTGGCCAGTCACCGACATGTCCGACGACTATAGGGTCGTCCCCACGACCACGGGCCAAAGTTGCCCTGCCGCCGACATGTCCGACGACTATAGGGTCGTCCCCACGACCACGGCCAAAGTTGCCCTGCCGCCGACATGTCCGACGACTATAGGGTCGTCCCCACGACCCCGGGACTAGGTTGGCCCGCCGCCGACATGTCCGACGACTATAGGGTCGTCCCCACGACCACGGGCCAAAGTTGCCCTGCCGCCGACATGTCCGACGACTATAGGGTCGTCCCCACGACCCCGGGACTAGGTTGGCCCGCCGCCGACATGTCCGACGACTATAGGGTCGTCCCCACGCCCCGGTCCAAAGTTGGCCAGCCGCCGACATGTCCGACGACTATAGGGTCGTCCCCACGACCCCGGGACTAGATTGGCCCGCCACCGTCATGTCCGACGACTATACGGTCGTCCCCACGACATCGGGACTAGGTTGGCCCGCCGCCGACTTGTCCGACGACTATAGGGTCGTCCCCACGACCACTGGCCAAAGTTGCCCGGCCGCAGACATGTCCGACGACTATAGGGTCGTCCCCACGACCCCGGGACTGGGTTGGCCCGCCGCCGACATGTCCGAAGTCTATAGGGTCGTCCCCACGACCCCGGGGCTAGATTGCCCCGGCACCGTCATGTCCGACGACTATACGGTCGTCCCCACGACCCCGGGACTAGGTTGGCCCGCCGCCGACTTGTCCGACGACTATAGGGTCCTCCCCACGACCACGGGCCAAAGTTGCCCTGCCGCCGACATGTCCGACGACTAAAGGGTCGTCCCCACGATCCCGGGACTAGGTTGGCCCGCCGCCGACATGTCCGACGACTATAGGGTCGTCCCCACGCCCCGGGCCAAAGTTGGCCAGCCGCCGACATGTCCGACGACTATAGGGTCGTCCCCACGACCCCGGGGCTAGATTGCCCCGGCACCGTCATGTCCGACGACTATAGGTTCGTCCCTACGACCCTGGGCATACGTTGGCCTGCCGCCGACATGTCCGACGACTATAGGGTCGTCTCCACGACCCCGGGACTAGGTTGGCCAGTCACCGACATGTCCGACGACTATAGGGTCGTCCCCACGACCACGGCCAAAGTTGCCAGGCCGCCGACATGTCCGACGACTATAGGGTCGTCCCCACGACCCCGGGACTAGGTTGGCCCACCACCGTCATGTCCGACGACTATGGTGTCGTCCTCACGACCCCGGGACTAGATTGGCCCGCCACCGTCATGTCCGACGACTATAGGTTCGTCCCAACGACCCTGGGCATACGTTGGCCTGCCGCCGACATGTCCGACGACTATAGGGTCGTCCCCACGAACCCGGGAATAGGTTGGCCAGTCACCGACATGTCCGACCACTATAGGGTCGTCCCCACGACCACGGGCCAAAGTTGCCCTGCCGCCGACATGTCCGACGACTATAGGGTCGTCCCCACGACCCCGGGACTAGGTTGGCCCACCACCGTCATGTCCGACGACTATGGGGTCGTCCTCACGACCCCGGGACTAGATTGGCCCGCCACCGTCATGTCCGACGACTATAGGTTCGTCCCAACGACCCTGAGCATACGTTGGCCTGCCGCCGACTTGTCCGACGACTATAGGGTCGTCCCCACGACCACTGGCCAAAGTTGCCCAGCCGCCGACATGTCCGACGACTATAGGGTCGTCCCCACGACCCCGGGACTAGGTTGGCCTGCCGCCGACATGTCCGACGTCTATAGGGTCGTCCCCACGACCCCGGGGCTAGATTGGCCCGCCACGGTCATGTCCGACGACTATAGGTTCGTCCCTACGACCCTGGGCATACGTTGGCCTGCCGCCGACATGTCCGACGACTATAGGGTCGTCCCCACGACCACTGGCCAAAGTTGCCCAGCCGCCGACATGTCCGACGACTATAGGTTCGTCCCAACGACCCTGAGCATACGTTGGCCTGCCGCCGGCTTGTCCGACGACTATAGGGTCGTCCCCACGAACCCGGGAATAGGTTGGCCAGTCACCGACATGTCCGACGACTATAGGGTCGTCCCCACGACCACGGGCCAAAGTTGCCCTGCCGCCGACATGTCCGACGACTATAGGGTCGTCCCCACGACCACGGCCAAAGTTGCCCTGCCGCCGACATGTCCGACGACTATAGGGTCGTCCCCACGACCCCGGGACTAGGTTGGCCCGCCGCCGACATGTCGGACGACTATAGGGTCGTCCCCACGACCACGGGCCAAAGTTGCCCTGCCGCCGACATGTCCGACGACTATAGGGTCGTCCCCACGACCACGGCCAAAGTTGCCCTGCCGCCGACTTGTCCGACGAATATAGGGTCGTCCCCAAGGCCCAGGGACTAGGTTGGCCCGCCGCCGACATGTCCGACGACTATAGGGACGTCCCCACGACCACGGGCCAAAGTTGCCCTGCCGCCGACATGTCCGACGACTATAGGGTCGTCCGCACGACCCCGGGTCTAGGTTGGCCCGCCGCCGAATTTTCCAACGACTATAGGGTCGTCCCCTCGACCCCGGGAGTAGGTTGGCCCGCCGCCGACTTGTCCGACGACTATAGGGTCGTCCCCACGACCCCGGGACTAGGTTGGCCTGCCGCCGAAATGTCCGACGACTATACGGTCGTCCCCACGACCCCGGGACTAGGTTGGCCCGCCGCCGACTTGTCCGACGACTATAGGGTCGTCCCCAAGGCCCAGGGACTAGGTTGGTCCGCCGCCGACATGTCCTACGACTATAGGGTCGTCCCCACGACCCCGGGACTAGGTTGGCCCGCCGCCGACTTGTCCGACGACTATACGGTCGCCCCCACGACCCCGGGACTAGGTTGGCCAGTCACCGACATGTCCGACGACTATAGGGTCGTCCCCACGACCCCGGGACTAGGTTGGTCCACCACCGTCATGTCCGACGACTATGGTGTCGTCCTCACGACCCCGGGACTAGATTGGCCCGCCACCGTCATGTCCGACGACTATAGGTTCGTCCCAACGACCCTGGGCATACGTTGGCCTGCCGCCGACATGTCCGACGACTATAGGGTCATCCCCACGAACCCGGGAATAGGTTGGCCAGTCACCGACATGTCCGACCACTATAGGGTCGTCCCCACGACCACGGGCCAAAGTTGCCCTGCCGCCGACATGTCCGACGACTATAGGGTCGTCCCCACGACCCCGGGACTAAGTTGGCCCACCACCGTCATGTCCGACGACTATGGGGTCGTCCTCACGACCCCGGGACTAGATTGGCCCGCCACCGTCATGTCCGACGACTATAGGTTCGTCCCAACGACCCTGAGCATACGTTGGCCTGCCGCCGACTTGTCCGACGACTATAGGGTCGTCCCCACGACCACTGGCCAAAGTTGCCCAGCCGCCGACATGTCCGACGACTATAGGGTCGTCCCCACGACCCCGGGACTAGGTTGGCCCGCCGCCGGCATGTCCGACGTCTATAGGGTCGTCCCCACGACCCCGGGGCTAGATTGGCCCGCCACGGTCATGTCCGACGACTATAGGTTCGTCCCTACGACCCTGGGCATACGTTGGCCTGCCGCCGACATGTCCGACGACTATAGGGTCGTCCCCACGACCACTGGCCAAAGTTGCCCAGCCGCCGACATGTCCGACGACTATAGGTTCGTCCCAACGACCCTGAGCATACGTTGGCCTGCCGCCGGCTTGTCCGACGACTATAGGGTCGTCCCCACGAACCCGGGAATAGGTTGGCCAGTCACCGACATGTCCGACGACTATAGGGTCGTCCCCACGACCACGGGCCAAAGTTGCCCTGCCGCCGACATGTCCGACGACTATAGGGTCGTCCCCACGACCACGGCCAAAGTTGCTCTGCCGCCGACATGTCCGACGACTATAGGGTCGTCCCCACGACCCCGGGACTAGGTTGGCCCGCCGCCGACATGTCCGACGACTATAGGGTCGTCCCCACGACCACGGGCCAAAGTTGCCCTGCCGCCGACATGTCCGACGACTATAGGGTCGTCCCCACGACCCCGGGACTAGGTTGGCCCGCCGCCGACATGTCCGACGACTATAGGGTCGTCCCCACGCCCCGGTCCAAAGTTGGCCAGCCGCCGACATGTCCGACGACTATAGGGTCGTCCCCACGACCCCGGGACTAGATTGGCCCGCCACCGTCATGTCCGACGACTATACGGTCGTCCCCACGACATCGGGACTAGGTTGGCCCGCCGCCGACTTGTCCGACGACTATAGGGTCGTCCCCACGACCACTGGCCAAAGTTGCCCGGCCGCAGACATGTCCGACGACTATAGGGTCGTCCCCACGACCCCGGGACTGGGTTGGCCCGCCGCCGACATGTCCGAAGTCTATAGGGTCGTCCCCACGACCCCGGGGCTAGATTGCCCCGGCACCGTCATGTCCGACGACTATACGGTCGTCCCCACGACCCCGGGACTAGGTTGGCCCGCCGCCGACTTGTCCGACGACTATAGGGTCCTCCCCACGACCACGGGCCAAAGTTGCCCTGCCGCCGACATGTCCGACGACTAAAGGGTCGTCCCCACGATCCCGGGACTAGGTTGGCCCGCCGCCGACATGTCCGACGACTATAGGGTCGTCCCCACGCCCCGGGCCAAAGTTGGCCAGCCGCCGACATGTCCGACGACTATAGGGTCGTCCCCACGACCCCGGGGCTAGATTGCCCCGGCACCGTCATGTCCGACGACTATAGGTTCGTCCCTACGACCCTGGGCATACGTTGGCCTGCCGCCGACATGTCCGACGACTATAGGGTCGTCTCCACGACCCCGGGACTAGGTTGGCCAGTCACCGACATGTCCGACGACTATAGGGTCGTCCCCACGACCACGGCCAAAGTTGCCAGGCCGCCGACATGTCCGACGACTATAGGGTCGTCCCCACGACCCCGGGACTAGGTTGGCCCACCACCGTCATGTCCGACGACTATGGTGTCGTCCTCACGACCCCGGGACTAGATTGGCCCGCCACCGTCATGTCCGACGACTATAGGTTCGTCCCAACGACCCTGGGCATACGTTGGCCTGCCGCCGACATGTCCGACGACTATAGGGTCGTCCCCACGAACCCGGGAATAGGTTGGCCAGTCACCGACATGTCCGACCACTATAGGGTCGTCCCCACGACCACGGGCCAAAGTTGCCCTGCCGCCGACATGTCCGACGACTATAGGGTCGTCCCCACGACCCCGGGACTAGGTTGGCCCACCACCGTCATGTCCGACGACTATGGGGTCGTCCTCACGACCCCGGGACTAGATTGGCCCGCCACCGTCATGTCCGACGACTATAGGTTCGTCCCAACGACCCTGAGCATACGTTGGCCTGCCGCCGACTTGTCCGACGACTATAGGGTCGTCCCCACGACCACTGGCCAAAGTTGCCCAGCCGCCGACATGTCCGACGACTATAGGGTCGTCCCCACGACCCCGGGACTAGGTTGGCCTGCCGCCGACATGTCCGACGTCTATAGGGTCGTCCCCACGACCCCGGGGCTAGATTGGCCCGCCACGGTCATGTCCGACGACTATAGGTTCGTCCCTACGACCCTGGGCATACGTTGGCCTGCCGCCGACATGTCCGACGACTATAGGGTCGTCCCCACGACCACTGGCCAAAGTTGCCCAGCCGCCGACATGTCCGACGACTATAGGTTCGTCCCAACGACCCTGAGCATACGTTGGCCTGCCGCCGGCTTGTCCGACGACTATAGGGTCGTCCCCACGAACCCGGGAATAGGTTGGCCAGTCACCGACATGTCCGACGACTATAGGGTCGTCCCCACGACCACGGGCCAAAGTTGCCCTGCCGCCGACATGTCCGACGACTATAGGGTCGTCCCCACGACCACGGCCAAAGTTGCCCTGCCGCCGACATGTCCGACGACTATAGGGTCGTCCCCACGACCCCGGGACTAGGTTGGCCCGCCGCCGACATGTCGGACGACTATAGGGTCGTCCCCACGACCACGGGCCAAAGTTGCCCTGCCGCCGACATGTCCGACGACTATAGGGTCGTCCCCACGACCACGGCCAAAGTTGCCCTGCCGCCGACTTGTCCGACGAATATAGGGTCGTCCCCAAGGCCCAGGGACTAGGTTGGCCCGCCGCCGACATGTCCGACGACTATAGGGACGTCCCCACGACCACGGGCCAAAGTTGCCCTGCCGCCGACATGTCCGACGACTATAGGGTCGTCCGCACGACCCCGGGTCTAGGTTGGCCCGCCGCCGAATTTTCCAACGACTATAGGGTCGTCCCCTCGACCCCGGGAGTAGGTTGGCCCGCCGCCGACTTGTCCGACGACTATAGGGTCGTCCCCACGACCCCGGGACTAGGTTGGCCTGCCGCCGAAATGTCCGACGACTATACGGTCGTCCCCACGACCCCGGGACTAGGTTGGCCCGCCGCCGACTTGTCCGACGACTATAGGGTCGTCCCCAAGGCCCAGGGACTAGGTTGGTCCGCCGCCGACATGTCCTACGACTATAGGGTCGTCCCCACGACCCCGGGACTAGGTTGGCCCGCCGCCGACTTGTCCGACGACTATACGGTCGTCCCCACGACCCCGGGACTAGGTTGGCCAGTCACCGACATGTCCGACGACTATAGGGTCGTCCCCACGACCCCGGGACTAGGTTGGTCCACCACCGTCATGTCCGACGACTATGGTGTCGTCCTCACGACCCCGGGACTAGATTGGCCCGCCACCGTCATGTCCGACGACTATAGGTTCGTCCCAACGACCCTGGGCATACGTTGGCCTGCCGCCGACATGTCCGACGACTATAGGGTCATCCCCACGAACCCGGGAATAGGTTGGCCAGTCACCGACATGTCCGACCACTATAGGGTCGTCCCCACGACCACGGGCCAAAGTTGCCCTGCCGCCGACATGTCCGACGACTATAGGGTCGTCCCCACGACCCCGGGACTAAGTTGGCCCACCACCGTCATGTCCGACGACTATGGGGTCGTCCTCACGACCCCGGGACTAGATTGGCCCGCCACCGTCATGTCCGACGACTATAGGTTCGTCCCAACGACCCTGAGCATACGTTGGCCTGCCGCCGACTTGTCCGACGACTATAGGGTCGTCCCCACGACCACTGGCCAAAGTTGCCCAGCCGCCGACATGTCCGACGACTATAGGGTCGTCCCCACGACCCCGGGACTAGGTTGGCCCGCCGCCGGCATGTCCGACGTCTATAGGGTCGTCCCCACGACCCCGGGGCTAGATTGGCCCGCCACGGTCATGTCCGACGACTATAGGTTCGTCCCTACGACCCTGGGCATACGTTGGCCTGCCGCCGACATGTCCGACGACTATAGGGTCGTCCCCACGACCACTGGCCAAAGTTGCCCAGCCGCCGACATGTCCGACGACTATAGGTTCGTCCCAACGACCCTGAGCATACGTTGGCCTGCCGCCGGCTTGTCCGACGACTATAGGGTCGTCCCCACGAACCCGGGAATAGGTTGGCCAGTCACCGACATGTCCGACGACTATAGGGTCGTCCCCACGACCACGGGCCAAAGTTGCCCTGCCGCCGACATGTCCGACGACTATAGGGTCGTCCCCACGACCACGGCCAAAGTTGCCCTGCCGCCGACATGTCCGACGACTATAGGGTCGTCCCCACGACCCCGGGACTAGGTTGGCCCGCCGCCGACATGTCCGACGACTATAGGGTCGTCCCCACGACCACGGGCCAAAGTTGCCCTGCCGCCGACATGTCCGACGACTATAGGGTCGTCCCCACGACCCCGGGACTAGGTTGGCCCGCCGCCGACATGTCCGACGACTATAGGGTCGTCCCCACGCCCCGGTCCAAAGTTGGCCAGCCGCCGACATGTCCGACGACTATAGGGTCGTCCCCACGACCCCGGGACTAGATTGGCCCGCCACCGTCATGTCCGACGACTATACGGTCGTCCCCACGACCCCGGGACTAGGTTGGCCCGCCGCCGACTTGTCCGACGACTATAGGGTCGTCCCCACGACCACTGGCCAAAGTTGCCCAGCCGCAGACATGTCCGACGACTATAGGGTCGTCCCCACGACCCCGGGACTGGGTTGGCCCGCCGCCGACATGTCCGAAGTCTATAGGGTCGTCCCCACGACCCCGGGGCTAGATTGCCCCGGCACCGTCATGTCCGACGACTATACGGTCGTCCCCACGACCCCGGGACTAGGTTGGCCCGCCGCCGACTTGTCCGACGACTATAGGGTCCTCCCCACGACCACGGGCCAAAGTTGCCCTGCCGCCGACATGTCCGACGACTAAAGGGTCGTCCCCACGATCCCGGGACTAGGTTGGCCCGCCGCCGACATGTCCGACGACTATAGGGTCGTCCCCACGCCCCGGGCCAAAGTTGGCCAGCCGCCGACATGTCCGACGACTATAGGGTCGTCCCCACGACCCCGGGGCTAGATTGCCCCGGCACCGTCATGTCCGACGACTATAGGTTCGTCCCTACGACCCTGGGCATACGTTGGCCTGCCGCCGACATGTCCGACGACTATAGGGTCGTCTCCACGACCCCGGGACTAGGTTGGCCAGTCACCGACATGTCCGACGACTATAGGGTCGTCCCCACGACCACGGCCAAAGTTGCCAGGCCGCCGACATGTCCGACGACTATAGGGTCGTCCCCACGACCCCGGGACTAGGTTGGCCCACCACCGTCATGTCCGACGACTATGGTGTCGTCCTCACGACCCCGGGACTAGATTGGCCCGCCACCGTCATGTCCGACGACTATAGGTTCGTCCCAACGACCCTGGGCATACGTTGGCCTGCCGCCGACATGTCCGACGACTATAGGGTCGTCCCCACGAACCCGGGAATAGGTTGGCCAGTCACCGACATGTCCGACCACTATAGGGTCGTCCCCACGACCACGGGCCAAAGTTGCCCTGCCGCCGACATGTCCGACGACTATAGGGTCGTCCCCACGACCCCGGGACTAGGTTGGCCCACCACCGTCATGTCCGACGACTATGGGGTCGTCCTCACGACCCCGGGACTAGATTGGCCCGCCACCGTCATGTCCGACGACTATAGGTTCGTCCCAACGACCCTGAGCATACGTTGGCCTGCCGCCGACTTGTCCGACGACTATAGGGTCGTCCCCACGACCACTGGCCAAAGTTGCCCAGCCGCCGACATGTCCGACGACTATAGGGTCGTCCCCACGACCCCGGGACTAGGTTGGCCTGCCGCCGACATGTCCGACGTCTATAGGGTCGTCCCCACGACCCCGGGGCTAGATTGGCCCGCCACGGTCATGTCCGACGACTATAGGTTCGTCCCTACGACCCTGGGCATACGTTGGCCTGCCGCCGACATGTCCGACGACTATAGGGTCGTCCCCACGACCACTGGCCAAAGTTGCCCAGCCGCCGACATGTCCGACGACTATAGGTTCGTCCCAACGACCCTGAGCATACGTTGGCCTGCCGCCGGCTTGTCCGACGACTATAGGGTCGTCCCCACGAACCCGGGAATAGGTTGGCCAGTCACCGACATGTCCGACGACTATAGGGTCGTCCCCACGACCACGGGCCAAAGTTGCCCTGCCGCCGACATGTCCGACGACTATAGGGTCGTCCCCACGACCACGGCCAAAGTTGCCCTGCCGCCGACATGTCCGACGACTATAGGGTCGTCCCCACGACCCCGGGACTAGGTTGGCCCGCCGCCGACATGTCGGACGACTATAGGGTCGTCCCCACGACCACGGGCCAAAGTTGCCCTGCCGCCGACATGTCCGACGACTATAGGGTCGTCCCCACGACCACGGCCAAAGTTGCCCTGCCGCCGACTTGTCCGACGAATATAGGGTCGTCCCCAAGGCCCAGGGACTAGGTTGGCCCGCCGCCGACATGTCCGACGACTATAGGGTCGTCCCCACGACCACGGGCCAAAGTTGCCCTGCCGCCGACATGTCCGACGACTATAGGGTCGTCCCCACGACCCCGGGACTAGATTGGCCCGCCACCGTCATGTCCTACGACTATACGGTCGTCCCCACGACCCCGGGACTAGGTTGGCCCGCCGCCGACTTGTCCGACGACTATAGGGTCGTCCCCACGACCACGGGCCAAAGTTGCCCTGCCGCCGACATGTCCGACGACTATAGGGTCGTCCCCACGACCCCGGGACTAGGTTGGCCCGCCGCCGACATGTCCGACGACTATAGGGTCGTCCCCACGACCCCGGGACTAGGTTGGCCCGCCGCCGACATGTCCGACGACTATAGGGTCGTCCCCACGACCACGGGCCAAAGTTGCCCTGCCGCCGACATGTCCGACGACTATAGGGTCGTCCCCACGACCCCGGGACTAGGTTGGCCCGCCGCCGACATGTCCGACGACTATAGGGTCGTCCCCACGACCCCGGGTCTAGGTTGGCCCGCCGCCGACATGTCCGACGACTATAGGGTCGTCCCCACGACCACGGGCCAAAGTTGCCCTGCCGCCGACATGTCCGACGACTATAGGGTCGTCTCCACGACCCCGGGACTAGGTTGGCCAGTCACCGACATGTCCGACGACTATAGGGTCGTCCCCACGACCACGGCCAAAGTTGCCAGGCCGCCGACATGTCCGACGACTATAGGGTCGTCCCCACGACCCCGGGACTAGGTTGGTCCACCACCGTCATGTCCGACGACTATGGTGTCGTCCTCACGACCCCGGGACTAGATTGGCCCGCCACCGTCATGTCCGACGACTATAGGTTCGTCCCAACGACCCTGGGCATACGTTGGCCTGCCGCCGACATGTCCGACGACTATAGGGTCGTCCCCACGAACCCGGGAATAGGTTGGCCAGTCACCGACATGTCCGACCACTATAGGGTCGTCCCCACGCCAACGGGCCAAAGTTGCCCTGCCGCCGACATGTCCGACGACTATAGGGTCGTCCCCACGACCCCGGGTCTAGGTTGGCCCGCCGACGAATTTTCCGACGACTATAGGATCGTCCCCACGACCACGGGCCAAAGTTGCCCTGCCGCCGACATGTCCGACGACTATAGGGTCGTCTCCACGACCCCGGGACTAGGTTGGCCAGTCACCGACATGTCCGACGACTATAGGGTCGTCCCCACGACCACGGCCAAAGTTGCCAGGCCGCCGACATGTCCGACGACTATAGGGTCGTCCCCACGACCCCGGGACTAGGTTGGTCCACCACCGTCATGTCCGACGACTATGGTGTCGTCCTCACGACCCCGGGACTAGATTGGCCCGCCACCGTCATGTCCGACGACTATAGGTTCGTCCCAACGACCCTGGGCATACGTTGGCCTGCCGCCGACATGTCCGACGACTATAGGGTCGTCCCCACGAACCCGGGAATAGGTTGGCCAGTCACCGACATGTCCGACCACTATAGGGTCGTCCCCACGACCACGGGCCAAAGTTGCCCTGCCGCCGACATGTCCGACGACTATAGGGTCGTCCGCACGACCCCGGGTCTAGGTTGGCCCGCCGCCGAATTTTCCAACGACTATAGGGTCGTCCCCTCGACCCCGGGAGTAGGTTGGCCCGCCGCCGACTTGTCCGACGACTATAGGGTCGTCCCCACGACCCCGGGACTAGGTTGGCCTGCCGCCGAAATGTCCGACGACTATACGGTCGTCCCCACGACCCCGGGACTAGGTTGGCCCGCCGCCGACTTGTCCGACGACTATAGGGTCGTCCCCAAGGCCCAGGGACTAGGTTGGTCCGCCGCCGACATGTCCTACGACTATAGGGTCGTCCCCACGACCCCGGGACTAGGTTGGCCCGCCGCCGACTTGTCCGACGACTATACGGTCGTCCCCACGACCCCGGGACTAGGTTGGCCAGTCACCGACATGTCCGACGACTATAGGGTCGTCCCCACGACCACAGGCCAAAGTTGCCCAGCCGCCGACATGTCCGACGAATATAGGGTCGTCCCCACGACCACGGGCCAAAGTTGCTTGCCGCCGACTTGTCCGACGACTATAGGGTCGTCCCCACGACCCCGGGACTAGGTTCGCCCGCCGCCGACATGTCCGACGACTATAGGGTCGTCCCCACGCCCCGGTCCAAAGTTGGCCAGCCGCCGACATGTCCGACGACTATAGGGTCGTCCCCACGACCCCGGGACTAGATTGGCCCGCCACCGTCATGTCCTACGACTATACGGTCGTCCCCACGACCCCGGGAATAGGTTGGCCCGCCGCCGACTTGTCCGACGACTATAGGGTCGTCCCCACGACCACTGGCCAACGTTGCCCAGCCGCAGACATGTCCGGCGACTATAGGGTCATCCCCACGACCCCGGGACTAGATTGGCCCGCCACCGTGATGTCCGACGACTATAGGGTCGTCTCCACGACCCCGGGACTAGGTTGGCCCGCCGCCGACTTGTCCGACGACTATAGGGTCCTCCCCACGACCACGGGCCAAAGTTGCCCTGCCGCCGACATGTCCGACGACTAAAGGGTCGTCCCCACGATCCCGGGACTAGGTTGGCCCGCCGCCGACATGTCCGACGACTATAGGGTCGTCCCCACGCACCGGGCCAAAGTTGGCCAGCCGCCGACATGTCCGACGACTATAGGGTCGTCCCCACGACCCCGGGGCTAGATTGCCCCGGCACCGTCATGTCCGACGACTATAGGTTCGTCCCTACGACCCTGGGCATACGTTGGCCTGCCGCCGACATGTCCGACGACTATAGGGTCGTCTCCACGACCCCGGGACTAGGTTGGCCAGTCACCGACATGTCCGACGACTATAGGGTCGTCCCCACGACCACGGCCAAAGTTGCCAGGCCGCCGACATGTCCGACGACTATAGGGTCGTCCCCACGACCCCGGGACTAGGTTGGCCCACCACCGTCATGTCCGACGACTATGGTGTCGTCCTCACGACCCCGGGACTAGATTGGCCCGCCACCGTCATGTCCGACGACTATAGGTTCGTCCCAACGACCCTGGGCATACGTTGGCCTGCCGCCGACATGTCCGACGACTATAGGGTCATCCCCACGAACCCGGGAATAGGTTGGCCAGTCACCGACATGTCCGACCACTATAGGGTCGTCCCCACGACCACGGGCCAAAGTTGCCCTGCCGCCGACATGTCCGACGACTATAGGGTCGTCCCCACGACCCCGGGACTAAGTTGGCCCACCACCGTCATGTCCGACGACTATGGGGTCGTCCTCACGACCCCGGGACTAGATTGGCCCGCCACCGTCATGTCCGACGACTATAGGTTCGTCCCAACGACCCTGAGCATACGTTGGCCTGCCGCCGACTTGTCCGACGACTATAGGGTCGTCCCCACGACCACTGGCCAAAGTTGCCCAGCCGCCGACATGTCCGACGACTATAGGGTCGTCCCCACGACACCGGGACTAGGTTGGCCCGCCGCCGGCATGTCCGACGTCTATAGGGTCGTCCCCACGACCCCGGGGCTAGATTGGCCCGCCACGGTCATGTCCGACGACTATAGGTTCGTCCCTACGACCCTGGGCATACGTTGGCCTGCCGCCGACATGTCCGACGACTATAGGGTCGTCCCCACGACCACTGGCCAAAGTTGCCCAGCCGCCGACATGTCCGACGACTATAGGTTCGTCCCAACGACCCTGAGCATACGTTGGCCTGCCGCCGGCTTGTCCGACGACTATAGGGTCGTCCCCACGAACCCGGGAATAGGTTGGCCAGTCACCGACATGTCCGACGACTATAGGGTCGTCCCCACGACCACGGGCCAAAGTTGCCCTGCCGCCGACATGTCCGACGACTATAGGGTCGTCCCCACGACCACGGCCAAAGTTGCCCTGCCGCCGACATGTCCGACGACTATAGGGTCGTCCCCACGACCCCGGGACTAGGTTGGCCCGCCGCCGACATGTCCGACGACTATAGGGTCGTCCCCACGACCACGGGCCAAAGTTGCCCTGCCGCCGACATGTCCGACGACTATAGGGTCGTCCCCACGACCCCGGGACTAGGTTGGCCCGCCGCCGACATGTCCGACGACTATAGGGTCGTCCCCACGCCCCGGTCCAAAGTTGGCCAGCCGCCGACATGTCCGACGACTATAGGGTCGTCCCCACGACCCCGGGACTAGATTGGCCCGCCACCGTCATGTCCGACGACTATACGGTCGTCCCCACGACATCGGGACTAGGTTGGCCCGCCGCCGACTTGTCCGACGACTATAGGGTCGTCCCCACGACCACTGGCCAAAGTTGCCCAGCCGCAGACATGTCCGACGACTATAGGGTCGTCCCCACGACCCCGGGACTGGGTTGGCCCGCCGCCGACATGTCCGAAGTCTATAGGGTCGTCCCCACGACCCCGGGGCTAGATTGCCCCGGCACCGTCATGTCCGACGACTATACGGTCGTCCCCACGACCCCGGGACTAGGTTGGCCCGCCGCCGACTTGTCCGACGACTATAGGGTCCTCCCCACGACCACGGGCCAAAGTTGCCCTGCCGCCGACATGTCCGACGACTAAAGGGTCGTCCCCACGATCCCGGGACTAGGTTGGCCCGCCGCCGACATGTCCGACGACTATAGGGTCGTCCCCACGCCCCGGGCCAAAGTTGGCCAGCCGCCGACATGTCCGACGACTATAGGGTCGTCCCCACGACCCCGGGGCTAGATTGCCCCGGCACCGTCATGTCCGACGACTATAGGTTCGTCCCTACGACCCTGGGCATACGTTGGCCTGCCGCCGACATGTCCGACGACTATAGGGTCGTCTCCACGACCCCGGGACTAGGTTGGCCAGTCACCGACATGTCCGACGACTATAGGGTCGTCCCCACGACCACTGCCAAAGTTGCCAGGCCGCCGACATGTCCGACGACTATAGGGTCGTCCCCACGACCCCGGGACTAGGTTGGCCCACCACCGTCATGTCCGACGACTATGGTGTCGTCCTCACGACCCCGGGACTAGATTGGCCCGCCACCGTCATGTCCGACGACTATAGGTTCGTCCCAACGACCCTGGGCATACGTTGGCCTGCCGCCGACATGTCCGACGACTATAGGGTCGTCCCCACGAACCCGGGAATAGGTTGGCCAGTCACCGACATGTCCGACCACTATAGGGTCGTCCCCACGACCACGGGCCAAAGTTGCCCTGCCGCCGACATGTCCGACGACTATAGGGTCGTCCCCACGACCCCGGGACTAGGTTGGCCCACCACCGTCATGTCCGACGACTATGGGGTCGTCCTCACGACCCCGGGACTAGATTGGCCCGCCACCGTCATGTCCGACGACTATAGGTTCGTCCCAACGACCCTGAGCATACGTTGGCCTGCCGCCGACTTGTCCGACGACTATAGGGTCGTCCCCACGACCACTGGCCAAAGTTGCCCAGCCGCCGACATGTCCGACGACTATAGGGTCGTCCCCACGACCCCGGGACTAGGTTGGCCTGCCGCCGACATGTCCGACGTCTATAGGGTCGTCCCCACGACCCCGGGGCTAGATTGGCCCGCCACGGTCATGTCCGACGACTATAGGTTCGTCCCTACGACCCTGGGCATACGTTGGCCTGCCGCCGACATGTCCGACGACTATAGGGTCGTCCCCACGACCACTGGCCAAAGTTGCCCAGCCGCCGACATGTCCGACGACTATAGGTTCGTCCCAACGACCCTGAGCATACGTTGGCCTGCCGCCGGCTTGTCCGACGACTATAGGGTCGTCCCCACGAACCCGGGAATAGGTTGGCCAGTCACCGACATGTCCGACGACTATAGGGTCGTCCCCACGACCACGGGCCAAAGTTGCCCTGCCGCCGACATGTCCGACGACTATAGGGTCGTCCCCACGACCACGGCCAAAGTTGCCCTGCCGCCGACATGTCCGACGACTATAGGGTCGTCCCCACGACCCCGGGACTAGGTTGGCCCGCCGCCGACATGTCGGACGACTATAGGGTCGTCCCCACGACCACGGGCCAAAGTTGCCCTGCCGCCGACATGTCCGACGACTATAGGGTCGTCCCCACGACCACGGCCAAAGTTGCCCTGCCGCCGACTTGTCCGACGAATATAGGGTCGTCCCCAAGGCCCAGGGACTAGGTTGGCCCGCCGCCGACATGTCCGACGACTATAGGGTCGTCCCCACGACCACGGGCCAAAGTTGCCCTGCCGCCGACATGTCCGACGACTATAGGGTCGTCCGCACGACCCCGGGTCTAGGTTGGCCCGCCGCCGAATTTTCCAACGACTATAGGGTCGTCCCCTCGACCCCGGGAGTAGGTTGGCCCGCCGCCGACTTGTCCGACGACTATAGGGTCGTCCCCACGACCCCGGGACTAGGTTGGCCTGCCGCCGAAATGTCCGACGACTATACGGTCGTCCCCACGACCCCGGGACTAGGTTGGCCCGCCGCCGACTTGTCCGACGACTATAGGGTCGTCCCCAAGGCCCAGGGACTAGGTTGGTCCGCCGCCGACATGTCCTACGACTATAGGGTCGTCCCCACGACCCCGGGACTAGGTTGGCCCGCCGCCGACTTGTCCGACGACTATACGGTCGTCCCCACGACCCCGGGACTAGGTTGGCCAGTCACCGACATGTCCGACGACTATAGGGTCGTCCCCACGACCCCGGGACTAGGTTGGTCCACCACCGTCATGTCCGACGACTATGGTGTCGTCCTCACGACCCCGGGACTAGATTGGCCCGCCACCGTCATGTCCGACGACTATAGGTTCGTCCCAACGACCCTGGGCATACGTTGGCCTGCCGCCGACATGTCCGACGACTATAGGGTCATCCCCACGAACCCGGGAATAGGTTGGCCAGTCACCGACATGTCCGACCACTATAGGGTCGTCCCCACGACCACGGGCCAAAGTTGCCCTGCCGCCGACATGTCCGACGACTATAGGGTCGTCCCCACGACCCCGGGACTAAGTTGGCCCACCACCGTCATGTCCGACGACTATGGGGTCGTCCTCACGACCCCGGGACTAGATTGGCCCGCCACCGTCATGTCCGACGACTATAGGTTCGTCCCAACGACCCTGAGCATACGTTGGCCTGCCGCCGACTTGTCCGACGACTATAGGGTCGTCCCCACGACCACTGGCCAAAGTTGCCCAGCCGCCGACATGTCCGACGACTATAGGGTCGTCCCCACGACCCCGGGACTAGGTTGGCCTGCCGCCGACATGTCCGACGTCTATAGGGTCGTCCCCACGACCCCGGGGCTAGATTGGCCCGCCACGGTCATGTCCGACGACTATAGGTTCGTCCCTACGACCCTGGGCATACGTTGGCCTGCCGCCGACATGTCCGACGACTATAGGGTCGTCTCCACGACCCCGGGACTAGGTTGGCCAGTCACCGACATGTCCGACGACTATAGGGTCGTCCCCACGACCACGGCCAAAGTTGCCAGGCCGCCGACATGTCCGACGACTATAGGGTCGTCCCCACGACCCCGGGACTAGGTTGGCCCACCACCGTCATGTCCGACGACTATGGTGTCGTCCTCACGACCACGGGCCAAAGTTGCCCTGCCGCCGACATGTCCGACGACTAAAGGGTCGTCCCCACGATCCCGGGACTAGGTTGGCCCGCCGCCGACATGTCCGACGACTATAGGGTCGTCCCCACGCCCCGGGCCAAAGTTGGCCAGCCGCCGACATGTCCGACGACTATAGGGTCGTCCCCACGACCCCGGGGCTAGATTGCCCCGGCACCGTCATGTCCGACGACTATAGGTTCGTCCCTACGACCCTGGGCATACGTTGGCCTGCCGCCGACATGTCCGACGACTATAGGGTCGTCTCCACGACCCCGGGACTAGGTTGGCCAGTCACCGACATGTCCGACGACTATAGGGTCGTCCCCACGACCACGGCCAAAGTTGCCAGGCCGCCGACATGTCCGACGACTATAGGGTCGTCCCCACGACCCCGGGACTAGGTTGGCCCACCACCGTCATGTCCGACGACTATGGTGTCGTCCTCACGACCCCGGGACTAGATTGGCCCGCCACCGTCATGTCCGACGACTATAGGTTCGTCCCAACGACCCTGGGCATACGTTGGCCTGCCGCCGACATGTCCGACGACTATAGGGTCGTCCCCACGAACCCGGGAATAGGTTGGCCAGTCACCGACATGTCCGACCACTATAGGGTCGTCCCCACGACCACGGGCCAAAGTTGCCCTGCCGCCGACATGTCCGACGACTATAGGGTCGTCCCCACGACCCCGGGACTAGGTTGGCCCACCACCGTCATGTCCGACGACTATGGGGTCGTCCTCACGACCCCGGGACTAGATTGGCCCGCCACCGTCATGTCCGACGACTATAGGTTCGTCCCAACGACCCTGAGCATACGTTGGCCTGCCGCCGACTTGTCCGACGACTATAGGGTCGTCCCCACGACCACTGGCCAAAGTTGCCCAGCCGCCGACATGTCCGACGACTATAGGGTCGTCCCCACGACCCCGGGACTAGGTTGGCCTGCCGCCGACATGTCCGACGTCTATAGGGTCGTCCCCACGACCCCGGGGCTAGATTGGCCCGCCACGGTCATGTCCGACGACTATAGGTTCGTCCCTACGACCCTGGGCATACGTTGGCCTGCCGCCGACATGTCCGACGACTATAGGGTCGTCCCCACGACCACTGGCCAAAGTTGCCCAGCCGCCGACATGTCCGACGACTATAGGTTCGTCCCAACGACCCTGAGCATACGTTGGCCTGCCGCCGGCTTGTCCGACGACTATAGGGTCGTCCCCACGAACCCGGGAATAGGTTGGCCAGTCACCGACATGTCCGACGACTATAGGGTCGTCCCCACGACCACGGGCCAAAGTTGCCCTGCCGCCGACATGTCCGACGACTATAGGGTCGTCCCCACGACCACGGCCAAAGTTGCCCTGCCGCCGACATGTCCGACGACTATAGGGTCGTCCCCACGACCCCGGGACTAGGTTGGCCCGCCGCCGACATGTCGGACGACTATAGGGTCGTCCCCACGACCACGGGCCAAAGTTGCCCTGCCGCCGACATGTCCGACGACTATAGGGTCGTCCCCACGACCACGGCCAAAGTTGCCCTGCCGCCGACTTGTCCGACGAATATAGGGTCGTCCCCAAGGCCCAGGGACTAGGTTGGCCCGCCGCCGACATGTCCGACGACTATAGGGTCGTCCCCACGACCACGGGCCAAAGTTGCCCTGCCGCCGACATGTCCGACGACTATAGGGTCGTCCGCACGACCCCGGGTCTAGGTTGGCCCGCCGCCGAATTTTCCAACGACTATAGGGTCGTCCCCTCGACCCCGGGAGTAGGTTGGCCCGCCGCCGACTTGTCCGACGACTATAGGGTCGTCCCCACGACCCCGGGACTAGGTTGGCCTGCCGCCGAAATGTCCGACGACTATACGGTCGTCCCCACGACCCCGGGACTAGGTTGGCCCGCCGCCGACTTGTCCGACGACTATAGGGTCGTCCCCAAGGCCCAGGGACTAGGTTGGTCCGCCGCCGACATGTCCTACGACTATAGGGTCGTCCCCACGACCCCGGGACTAGGTTGGCCCGCCGCCGACTTGTCCGACGACTATACGGTCGTCCCCACGACCCCGGGACTAGGTTGGCCAGTCACCGACATGTCCGACGACTATAGGGTCGTCCCCACGACCCCGGGACTAGGTTGGTCCACCACCGTCATGTCCGACGACTATGGTGTCGTCCTCACGACCCCGGGACTAGATTGGCCCGCCACCGTCATGTCCGACGACTATAGGTTCGTCCCAACGACCCTGGGCATACGTTGGCCTGCCGCCGACATGTCCGACGACTATAGGGTCATCCCCACGAACCCGGGAATAGGTTGGCCAGTCACCGACATGTCCGACCACTATAGGGTCGTCCCCACGACCACGGGCCAAAGTTGCCCTGCCGCCGACATGTCCGACGACTATAGGGTCGTCCCCACGACCCCGGGACTAAGTTGGCCCACCACCGTCATGTCCGACGACTATGGGGTCGTCCTCACGACCCCGGGACTAGATTGGCCCGCCACCGTCATGTCCGACGACTATAGGTTCGTCCCAACGACCCTGAGCATACGTTGGCCTGCCGCCGACTTGTCCGACGACTATAGGGTCGTCCCCACGACCACTGGCCAAAGTTGCCCAGCCGCCGACATGTCCGACGACTATAGGGTCGTCCCCACGACCCCGGGACTAGGTTGGCCCGCCGCCGGCATGTCCGACGTCTATAGGGTCGTCCCCACGACCCCGGGGCTAGATTGGCCCGCCACGGTCATGTCCGACGACTATAGGTTCGTCCCTACGACCCTGGGCATACGTTGGCCTGCCGCCGACATGTCCGACGACTATAGGGTCGTCCCCACGACCACTGGCCAAAGTTGCCCAGCCGCCGACATGTCCGACGACTATAGGTTCGTCCCAACGACCCTGAGCATACGTTGGCCTGCCGCCGGCTTGTCCGACGACTATAGGGTCGTCCCCACGAACCCGGGAATAGGTTGGCCAGTCACCGACATGTCCGACGACTATAGGGTCGTCCCCACGACCACGGGCCAAAGTTGCCCTGCCGCCGACATGTCCGACGACTATAGGGTCGTCCCCACGACCACGGCCAAAGTTGCCCTGCCGCCGACATGCCCGACGACTATAGGGTCGTCCCCACGACCCCGGGACTAGGTTGGCCCGCCGCCGACATGTCCGACGACTATAGGGTCGTCCCCACGACCACGGGCCAAAGTTGCCCTGCCGCCGACATGTCCGACGACTATAGGGTCGTCCCCACGACCACGGCCAAAGTTGCCCTGCCGCCGACTTGTCCGACGAATATAGGGTCGTCCCCAAGGCCCAGGGACTAGGTTGGCCCGCCGCCGACATGTCCGACGACTATAGGGTCGTCCCCACGACCACGGGCCAAAGTTGCCCTGCCGCCGACATGTCCGACGACTATAGGGTCGTCCGCACGACCCCGGGTCTAGGTTGGCCCGCCGCCGAATTTTCCAACGACTATAGGGTCGTCCCCTCGACCCCGGGAGTAGGTTGGCCCGCCGCCGACTTGTCCGACGACTATAGGGTCGTCCCCACGACCCCGGGACTAGGTTGGCCTGCCGCCGAAATGTCCGACGACTATACGGTCGTCCCCACGACCCCGGGACTAGGTTGGCCCGCCGCCGACTTGTCCGACGACTATAGGGTCGTCCCCAAGGCCCAGGGACTAGGTTGGTCCGCCGCCGACATGTCCTACGACTATAGGGTCGTCCCCACGACCCCGGGACTAGGTTGGCCCGCCGCCGACTTGTCCGACGACTATACGGTCGTCCCCACGACCCCGGGACTAGGTTGGCCAGTCACCGACATGTCCGACGACTATAGGGTCGTCCCCACGACCCCGGGACTAGGTTGGTCCACCACCGTCATGTCCGACGACTATGGTGTCGTCCTCACGACCCCGGGACTAGATTGGCCCGCCACCGTCATGTCCGACGACTATAGGTTCGTCCCAACGACCCTGGGCATACGTTGGCCTGCCGCCGACATGTCCGACGACTATAGGGTCATCCCCACGAACCCGGGAATAGGTTGGCCAGTCACCGACATGTCCGACCACTATAGGGTCGTCCCCACGACCACGGGCCAAAGTTGCCCTGCCGCCGACATGTCCGACGACTATAGGGTCGTCCCCACGACCCCGGGACTAAGTTGGCCCACCACCGTCATGTCCGACGACTATGGGGTCGTCCTCACGACCCCGGGACTAGATTGGCCCGCCACCGTCATGTCCGACGACTATAGGTTCGTCCCAACGACCCTGAGCATACGTTGGCCTGCCGCCGACTTGTCCGACGACTATAGGGTCGTCCCCACGACCACTGGCCAAAGTTGCCCAGCCGCCGACATGTCCGACGACTATAGGTTCGTCCCCACGACCCCGGGACTAGGTTGGCCCGCCGCCGGCATGTCCGACGTCTATAGGGTCGTCCCCACGACCCCGGGGCTAGATTGGCCCGCCACGGTCATGTCCGACGACTATAGGTTCGTCCCTACGACCCTGGGCATACGTTGGCCTGCCGCCGACATGTCCGACGACTATAGGGTCGTCCCCACGACCACTGGCCAAAGTTGCCCAGCCGCCGACATGTCCGACGACTATAGGTTCGTCCCAACGACCCTGAGCATACGTTGGCCTGCCGCCGGCTTGTCCGACGACTATAGGGTCGTCCCCACGAACCCGGGAATAGGTTGGCCAGTCACCGACATGTCCGACGACTATAGGGTCGTCCCCACGACCACGGGCCAAAGTTGCCCTGCCGCCGACATGTCCGACGACTATAGGGTCGTCCCCACGACCACGGCCAAAGTTGCCCTGCCGCCGACATGTCCGACGACTATAGGGTCGTCCCCACGACCCCGGGACTAGGTTGGCCCGCCGCCGACATGTCCGACGACTATAGGGTCGTCCCCACGACCACGGGCCAAAGTTGCCCTGCCGCCGACATGTCCGACGACTATAGGGTCGTCCCCACGACCCCGGGACTAGGTTGGCCCGCCGCCGACATGTCCGACGACTATAGGGTCGTCCCCACGCCCCGGTCCAAAGTTGGCCAGCCGCCGACATGTCCGACGACTATAGGGTCGTCCCCACGACCCCGGGACTAGATTGGCCCGCCACCGTCATGTCCGACGACTATACGGTCGTCCCCACGACCCCGGGACTAGGTTGGCCCGCCGCCGACATGTCCGACGACTATAGGGTCGTCCCCACGCCCCGGGCCAAAGTTGGCCAGCCGCCGACATGTCCGACGACTATAGGGTCGTCCCCACGACCCCGGGGCTAGATTGCCCCGGCACCGTCATGTCCGACGACTATAGGTTCGTCCCTACGACCCTGGGCATACGTTGGCCTGCCGCCGACATGTCCGACGACTATAGGGTCGTCTCCACGACCCCGGGACTAGGTTGGCCAGTCACCGACATGTCCGACGACTATAGGGTCGTCCCCACGACCACGGCCAAAGTTGCCAGGCCGCCGACATGTCCGACGACTATAGGGTCGTCCCCACGACCCCGGGACTAGGTTGGCCCACCACCGTCATGTCCGACGACTATGGTGTCGTCCTCACGACCCCGGGACTAGATTGGCCCGCCACCGTCATGTCCGACGACTATAGGTTCGTCCCAACGACCCTGGGCATACGTTGGCCTGCCGCCGACATGTCCGACGACTATAGGGTCGTCCCCACGAACCCGGGAATAGGTTGGCCAGTCACCGACATGTCCGACCACTATAGGGTCGTCCCCACGACCACGGGCCAAAGTTGCCCTGCCGCCGACATGTCCGACGACTATAGGGTCGTCCCCACGACCCCGGGACTAGGTTGGCCCACCACCGTCATGTCCGACGACTATGGGGTCGTCCTCACGACCCCGGGACTAGATTGGCCCGCCACCGTCATGTCCGACGACTATAGGTTCGTCCCAACGACCCTGAGCATACGTTGGCCTGCCGCCGACTTGTCCGACGACTATAGGGTCGTCCCCACGACCACTGGCCAAAGTTGCCCAGCCGCCGACATGTCCGACGACTATAGGGTCGTCCCCACGACCCCGGGACTAGGTTGGCCTGCCGCCGACATGTCCGACGTCTATAGGGTCGTCCCCACGACCCCGGGGCTAGATTGGCCCGCCACGGTCATGTCCGACGACTATAGGTTCGTCCCTACGACCCTGGGCATACGTTGGCCTGCCGCCGACATGTCCGACGACTATAGGGTCGTCCCCACGACCACTGGCCAAAGTTGCCCAGCCGCCGACATGTCCGACGACTATAGGTTCGTCCCAACGACCCTGAGCATACGTTGGCCTGCCGCCGGCTTGTCCGACGACTATAGGGTCGTCCCCACGAACCCGGGAATAGGTTGGCCAGTCACCGACATGTCCGACGACTATAGGGTCGTCCCCACGACCACGGGCCAAAGTTGCCCTGCCGCCGACATGTCCGACGACTATAGGGTCGTCCCCACGACCACGGCCAAAGTTGCCCTGCCGCCGACATGTCCGACGACTATAGGGTCGTCCCCACGACCCCGGGACTAGGTTGGCCCGCCGCCGACATGTCCGACGACTATAGGGTCGTCCCCACGACCACGGGCCAAAGTTGCCCTGCCGCCGACATGTCCGACGACTATAGGGTCGTCCCCACGACCCCGGGACTAGGTTGGCCCGCCGCCGACATGTCCGACGACTATAGGGTCGTCCCCACGCCCCGGTCCAAAGTTGGCCAGCCGCCGACATGTCCGACGACTATAGGGTCGTCCCCACGACCCCGGGACTAGATTGGCCCGCCACCGTCATGTCCGACGACTATACGGTCGTCCCCACGACCCCGGGACTAGGTTGGCCCGCCGCCGACTTGTCCGACGACTATAGGGTCGTCCCCACGACCACTGGCCAAAGTTGCCCAGCCGCAGACATGTCCGACGACTATAGGGTCGTCCCCACGACCCCGGGACTGGGTTGGCCCGCCGCCGACATGTCCGAAGTCTATAGGGTCGTCCCCACGACCCCGGGGCTAGATTGCCCCGGCACCGTCATGTCCGACGACTATACGGTCGTCCCCACGACCCCGGGACTAGGTTGGCCCGCCGCCGACTTGTCCGACGACTATAGGGTCCTCCCCACGACCACGGGCCAAAGTTGCCCTGCCGCCGACATGTCCGACGACTAAAGGGTCGTCCCCACGATCCCGGGACTAGGTTGGCCCGCCGCCGACATGTCCGACGACTATAGGGTCGTCCCCACGCCCCGGGCCAAAGTTGGCCAGCCGCCGACATGTCCGACGACTATAGGGTCGTCCCCACGACCCCGGGGCTAGATTGCCCCGGCACCGTCATGTCCGACGACTATAGGTTCGTCCCTACGACCCTGGGCATACGTTGGCCTGCCGCCGACATGTCCGACGACTATAGGGTCGTCTCCACGACCCCGGGACTAGGTTGGCCAGTCACCGACATGTCCGACGACTATAGGGTCGTCCCCACGACCACGGCCAAAGTTGCCAGGCCGCCGACATGTCCGACGACTATAGGGTCGTCCCCACGACCCCGGGACTAGGTTGGCCCACCACCGTCATGTCCGACGACTATGGTGTCGTCCTCACGACCCCGGGACTAGATTGGCCCGCCACCGTCATGTCCGACGACTATAGGTTCGTCCCAACGACCCTGGGCATACGTTGGCCTGCCGCCGACATGTCCGACGACTATAGGGTCGTCCCCACGAACCCGGGAATAGGTTGGCCAGTCACCGACATGTCCGACCACTATAGGGTCGTCCCCACGACCACGGGCCAAAGTTGCCCTGCCGCCGACATGTCCGACGACTATAGGGTCGTCCCCACGACCCCGGGACTAGGTTGGCCCACCACCGTCATGTCCGACGACTATGGGGTCGTCCTCACGACCCCGGGACTAGATTGGCCCGCCACCGTCATGTCCGACGACTATAGGTTCGTCCCAACGACCCTGAGCATACGTTGGCCTGCCGCCGACTTGTCCGACGACTATAGGGTCGTCCCCACGACCACTGGCCAAAGTTGCCCAGCCGCCGACATGTCCGACGACTATAGGGTCGTCCCCACGACCCCGGGACTAGGTTGGCCTGCCGCCGACATGTCCGACGTCTATAGGGTCGTCCCCACGACCCCGGGGCTAGATTGGCCCGCCACGGTCATGTCCGACGACTATAGGTTCGTCCCTACGACCCTGGGCATACGTTGGCCTGCCGCCGACATGTCCGACGACTATAGGGTCGTCCCCACGACCACTGGCCAAAGTTGCCCAGCCGCCGACATGTCCGACGACTATAGGTTCGTCCCAACGACCCTGAGCATACGTTGGCCTGCCGCCGGCTTGTCCGACGACTATAGGGTCGTCCCCACGAACCCGGGAATAGGTTGGCCAGTCACCGACATGTCCGACGACTATAGGGTCGTCCCCACGACCACGGGCCAAAGTTGCCCTGCCGCCGACATGTCCGACGACTATAGGGTCGTCCCCACGACCACGGCCAAAGTTGCCCTGCCGCCGACATGTCCGACGACTATAGGGTCGTCCCCACGACCCCGGGACTAGGTTGGCCCGCCGCCGACATGTCGGACGACTATAGGGTCGTCCCCACGACCACGGGCCAAAGTTGCCCTGCCGCCGACATGTCCGACGACTATAGGGTCGTCCCCACGACCACGGCCAAAGTTGCCCTGCCGCCGACTTGTCCGACGAATATAGGGTCGTCCCCAAGGCCCAGGGACTAGGTTGGCCCGCCGCCGACATGTCCGACGACTATAGGGTCGTCCCCACGACCACGGGCCAAAGTTGCCCTGCCGCCGAAATGTCCGACGACTATAGGGTCGTCCCCACGACCCCGGGACTAGATTGGCCCGCCACCGTCATGTCCTACGACTATACGGTCGTCCCCACGACCCCGGGACTAGGTTGGCCCGCCGCCGACTTGTCCGACGACTATAGGGTCGTCCCCACGACCACTGGCCAACGTTGCCCAGCCGCAGACATGTCCGGCGACTATAGGGTCATCCCCACGACCCCGGGACTAGATTGGCCCGCCACCGTGATGTCCGACGACTATAGGGTCGTCTCCACGACCCCGGGACTAGGTTGGCCCGCCGCCGACTTGTCCGACGACTATAGGGTCGTCCCCACGACCACAGGCCAAAGTTGCCCAGCCGCCGACATGTCCGACGAATATAGGGTCGTCCCCACGCCCCGGTCCAAAGTTGGTCAGCCGCCGACATGTCCGACGACTATAGGGTCGTCCCCACGACCCCGGGACTAGATTGGCCCGCCACCGTCATGTCCTACGACTATACGGTCGTCCCCACGACCCCGGGACTAGGTTGGCCCGCCGCCGACTTGTCCGACGACTATAGGGTCGTCCCCACGACCACTGGCCAACGTTGCCCAGCCGCAGACATGTCCGGCGACTATAGGGTCATCCCCACGACCCCGGGACTAGATTGGGCCGCCACCGTGATGTCCGACGACTATAGGGTCGTCTCCACGACCCCGGGACTAGGTTGGCCCGCCGCCGACTTGTCCGACGACTATAGGGTCGTCCCCACGACCACGGGCCAAAGTTGCCCTGCCGCCGACATGTCCGACGACTAAAGGGTCGTCCCCACGATCCCGGGACTAGGTTGGCCCGCCGCCGACATGTCCGACGACTATAGGGTCGTCCCCACGCCCCGGGCCAAAGTTGGCCAGCCGCCGACATGTCCGACGACTATAGGGTCGTCCCCACGACCCCGGGGCTAGATTGCCCCGGCACCGTCATGTCCGACGACTATAGGTTCGTCCCTACGACCCTGGGCATACGTTGGCCTGCCGCCGACATGTCCGACGACTATAGGGTCGTCTCCACGACCCCGGGACTAGGTTGGCCAGTCACCGACATGTCCGACGACTATAGGGTCGTCCCCACGACCACGGCCAAAGTTGCCAGGCCGCCGACATGTCCGACGACTATAGGGTCGTCCCCACGACCCCGGGACTAGGTTGGCCCACCACCGTCATGTCCGACGACTATGGTGTCGTCCTCACGACCCCGGGACTAGATTGGCCCGCCACCGTCATGTCCGACGACTATAGGTTCGTCCCAACGACCCTGGGCATACGTTGGCCTGCCGCCGACATGTCCGACGACTATAGGGTCGTCCCCACGAACCCGGGAATAGGTTGGCCAGTCACCGACATGTCCGACCACTATAGGGTCGTCCCCACGACCACGGGCCAAAGTTGCCCTGCCGCCGACATGTCCGACGACTATAGGGTCGTCCCCACGACCCCGGGACTAGGTTGGCCCACCACCGTCATGTCCGACGACTATGGGGTCGTCCTCACGACCCCGGGACTAGATTGGCCCGCCACCGTCATGTCCGACGACTATAGGTTCGTCCCAACGACCCTGAGCATACGTTGGCCTGCCGCCGACTTGTCCGACGACTATAGGGTCGTCCCCACGACCACTGGCCAAAGTTGCCCAGCCGCCGACATGTCCGACGACTATAGGGTCGTCCCCACGACCCCGGGACTAGGTTGGCCCGCCGCCGACATGTCCGACGTCTATAGGGTCGTCCCCACGACCCCGGGGCTAGATTGGCCCGCCACGGTCATGTCCGACGACTATAGGTTCGTCCCTACGACCCTGGGCATACGTTGGCCTGCCGCCGACATGTCCAACGACTATAGGGTCGTCCCCACGACCACTGGCCAAAGTTGCCCAGCCGCCGACATATCCGACGACTATAGGTTCGTCCCAACGACCCTGAGCATACGTTGGCCTGCCGCCGGCTTGTCCGACGACTATAGGGTCGTCCCCACGAACCCGGGAATAGGTTGGCCAGTCACCGACATGTCCGACGACTATAGGGTCGTCCCCACGACCACGGGCCAAAGTTGCCCTGCCGCCGACATGTCCGACGACTATAGGGTCGTCCCCACGACCACGGCCAAAGTTGCCCTGCCGCCGACATGTCCGACGACTATAGGGTCGTCCCCACGACCCCGGGACTAGGTTGGCCCGCCGCCGACATGTCCGACGACTATAGGGTCGTCCCCACGACCACGGGCCAAAGTTGCCCTGCCGCCGACATGTCCGACGACTATAGGGTCGTCCCCACGACCACGGCCAAAGTTGCCCTGCCGCCGACTTGTCCGACGACTATAGGGTCGTCCCCAAGGCCCAGGGACTAGGTTGGCCCGCCGCCGACATGTCCGACGACTATAGGGTCGTCCCCACGACCACGGGCCAAAGTTGCCCTGCCGCCGACATGTCCGACGACTATAGGGTCGTCCCCACGACCCCGGGACTAGGTTGGCCCGCCGCCGACATGTCCGACGACTATAGGGTCGTCCCCACGCCCCGGTCCAAAGTTGGCCAGCCGCCGACATGTCCGACGACTATAGGGTCGTCCCCACGACCCCGGGACTAGATTGGCCCGCCACCGTCATGTCCGACGACTATACGGTCGTCCCCACGACCCCGGGACTAGGTTGGCCCGCCGCCGACTTGTCCGACGACTATAGGGTCGTCCCCACGACCACTGGCCAAAGTTGCCCAGCCGCAGACATGTCCGACGACTATAGGGTCGTCCCCACGACCCCGGGACTGGGTTGGCCCGCCGCCGACATGTCCGAAGTCTATAGGGTCGTCCCCACGACCCCGAGGCTAGATTGCCCCGGCACCGTCATGTCCGACGACTATACGGTCGTCCCCACGACCCCGGGACTAGGTTGGCCCGCCGCCGACTTGTCCGACGACTATAGGGTCGTCTCCACGACCCAGGGACTAGGTTGGCCAGTCACCGACATGTCCGACGACTATAGGGTCGTCTCCACGACCCCGGGACTAGGTTGGCCAGTCACCGACATGTCCGACGACTATAGGGTCGTCCCCACGACCCCGGGACTAGGTTGGCCCACCACCGTCATGTCCGACGACTATGGTGTCGTCCTCACGACCCCGGGACTAGATTGGCCCGCCACCGTCATGTCCGACGACTATAGGTTCGTCCCAACGACCCTGGGCATACGTTGGCCTGCCGCCGACATGTCCGACGACTATAGGGTCGTCCCCACGAACCCGGGAATAGGTTGGCCAGTCACCGACATGTCCGACCACTATAGGGTCGTCCCCACGACAACGGGCCAAAGTTGCCCTGCCGCCGACATGTCCGACGACTATAGGGTCGTCCCCACGACCCCGGGACTAGGTTGGCCCACCACCGTCATGTCCGACGACTATGGGGTCGTCCTCACGACCCCGGGACTAGATTGGCCCGCCACCGTCATGTCCGACGACTATAGGTTCGTCCCAACGACCCTGAGCATACGTTGGCCTGCCGCCGACTTGTCCGACGACTATAGGGTCGTCCCCACGACCACTGGCCAAAGTTGCCCAGCCGCCGACATGTCCGACGACTATAGGGTCGTCCCCACGACCCCGGGACTAGGTTGGCCCGCCGCCGACATGTCCGACGTCTATAGGGTCGTCCCCACGACCCCGGGGCTAGATTGGCCCGCCACGGTCATGTCCGACGACTATAGGTTCGTCCCTACGACCCTGGGCATACGTTGGCCTGCCGCCGACATGTCCGACGACTATAGGGTCGTCCCCACGACCACTGGCCAAAGTTGCCCAGCCGCCGACATATCCGACGCCTATAGGTTCGTCCCAACGACCCTGAGCATACGTTGGCCTGCCGCCGGCTTGTCCGACGACTATAGGGTCGTCCCCACGAACCCGGGAATAGGTTGGCCAGTCACCGACATGTCCGACGACTATAGGGTCGTCCCCACGACCACGGGCCAAAGTTGCCCTGCCGCCGACATGTCCGACGACTATAGGGTCGTCCCCACGACCACGGCCAAAGTTGCCCTGCCGCCGACATGTCCGACGCCTATAGGGTCGTCCCCACGACCCCGGGACTAGGTTGGCCCGCCGCCGACATGTCCGACGACTATAGGGTCGTCCCCACGACCACGGGCCAAAGTTGCCCTGCCGCCGACATGTCCGACGACTATAGGGTCGTCCCCACGACCACGGCCAAAGTTGCCCTGCCGCCGACTTGTCCGACGACTATAGGGTCGTCCCCAAGGCCCAGGGACTAGGTTGGCCCGCCGCCGACATGTCCGACGACTATAGGGTCGTCCCCACGACCACGGGCCAAAGTTGCCCTGCCGCCGACATGTCCGACGACTATAGGGTCGTCCCCACGACCCCGGGACTAGGTTGGCCCGCCGCCGACATGTCCGACGACTATAGGGTCGTCCCCACGCCCCGGTCCAAAGTTGGCCAGCCGCCGACATGTCCGACGACTATAGGGTCGTCCCCACGACCCCGGGACTAGATTGGCCCGCCACCGTCATGTCCGACGACTATACGGTCGTCCCCACGACCCCGGGACTAGGTTGGCCCGCCGCCGACTTGTCCGACGACTATAGGGTCGTCCCCACGACCACTGGCCAAAGTTGCCCAGCCGCAGACATGTCCGACGACTATAGGGTCGTCCCCACGACCCCGGGACTGGGTTGGCCCGCCGCCGACATGTCCGAAGTCTATAGGGTCGTCCCCACGACCCCGGGGCTAGATTGCCCCGGCACCGTCATGTCCGACGACTATACGGTCGTCCCCACGACCCCGGGACTAGGTTGGCCCGCCGCCGACTTGTCCGACGACTATAGGGTCGTCTCCACGACCCCGGGACTAGGTTGGCCAGTCACCGACATGTCCGACGACTATAGGGTCGTCTCCACGACCCCGGGACTAGGTTGGCCAGTCACCGACATGTCCGACGACTATAGGGTCGTCCCCACGACCACGGCCAAAGTTGCCCTGCCGCCGACATGTCCGACGACTATAGGGTCGTCCCCACGACCCCGGGACTAGATTGCCCCGGCACCGTCACGTCCGACGACTATAGGGTCGCCTCCACGACCCCGGGACTAGATTCGCCAGTCACCGGCATGTCCGACGACTATAGGGTCGTCTCCACGACCCCGGGACTAGGTTGGCCAGTCACCGACATGTCCGACGACTATAGGGTCGTCTCCACGACCCCGGGACTAGGTTGGCCAGTCACCGACATGTCCCCGACTATAGGGTCGTCCCCACGACCACGGCCAAAGTTGCCCAGCCGCAGACATGTCCGACGACTATAGGGTCGTCCCCACGACCCCGGGACTAGGTTGCCCCGCCGCCGACATGTCCGACGTCTATAGGGTCGTCCCCACGACCCCGGGGCTAGATTGCCCCGGCACCGTCACGACCGACGCCTATAGGGTCGCCTCCACGACCCCGGGACTAGGTTGGCCAGTCACCGGCATGTCCGACGACTATAGGGTCGTCTCCACGACCCTGAGCATACGTTGGCCTGCCGCCGACTTGTCCGACGACTATAGGGTCGTCCCCACGACCACTGGCCAAAGTTGCCCAGCCGCCGACATGTCCGACGACTATATGGTCGTCCCCACGACCCCGGGACTAGGTTGGCCCGCCGCCGACATGTCCGACGTCTATAGGGTCGTCCCCACGACCCCGGGGCTAGATTGGCCCGCCACGGTCATGTCCGACGACTATAGGTTCGTCCCTACGACCCTGGGCATACGTTGGCCTGCCGCCGACATGTCCGACGACTATAGGGTCGTCCCCACGACCACTGGCCAAAGTTGCCCAGCCGCCGACATGTCCGACGACTATAGGGTCGTCCCCACGACCCCGGGACTATGTTGGCCCGCCGCCGACATGTCCGACGACTATAGGGTCGTCCCCACGACCACGGGCCAAAGTTGCCCTGCCGCCGACATGTCCGACGACTATAGGGTCGTCCCCACGACCACGGCCAAAGTTGCCCTGCCGCCGACTTGTCCGACGACTATAGGGTCGTCCCCAAGGCCCAGGGACTAGGTTGGCCCGCCGCCGACATGTCCGACGACTATAGGGTCGTCCCCACGACCACGGGCCAAAGTTGCCCTGCCGCCGACATGTCCGACGACTATAGGGTCGTCCCCACGACCCCGGGACTAGGTTGGCCCGCCGCCGACATGTCCGACGACTATAGGGTCGTCCCCACGCCCCGGTCCAAAGTTGGCCAGCCGCCGACATGTCCGACGACTATAGGGTCGTCCCCACGACCCTGGGACTAGATTGGCCCGCCACCGTCATGTCCGACGACTATACGGTCGTCCCCACGACCACTGGCCAAAGTTGCCCAGCCGCAGACATGTCCGACGACTATAGGGTCGTCCCCACGACCACGGGCCAAAGTTGCCCTGCCGCCGACATGTCCGACGACTATAGGGTCGTCCCCACGACCACGGCCAAAGTTGCCCTGCCGCCGACATGTCCGACGACTATAGGGTCGTCCCCACGACCCCGGGACTAGGTTCGCCCGCCGCCGACATGTCCGACGACTATAGGGTCGTCCCCACGCCCCGGTCCAAAGTTGGCCAGCCGCCGACATGTCCGACGACTATAGGGTCGTCCCCACGACCCCGGGACTAGATTGGCCCGCCACCGTCATGTCCGCCGACTATAGGGTCGTCCCCAAGGCCCAGGGACTAGGTTGGCCCGCCGCCGACATGTCCGTAGACTATAGGGTCGTCCCCACGACCCCGGGGCTAGATTGCCCCGACACCGTCATGTCCGACGACTATAGGGTCGTCCCCACGACCCGGGCCAAAGTTGGCCAGCCGCCGACATGTCCGACGACTATAGGGTCGTCCCCATGACCCCGGGACTAGGTTGACCCGCCGCCGACATGTCCGACGACTATACGGTCGTCCTCACGACCACGGGACTAGGTTGGCCCGCCGCCGACTTGTCCGACGACTATACGGTCGTCCCCACGACCACGGGACTAGGTTGGCCCGCCGCCGACTTGTCCGACGACTATAGGGTCGTCCCCACGCCCCGGGCCAAAGTTGGCCAGCCGCCGACATGTCCGACGACTATAGGGTCGTCCCCACGACCCCGGGACTAGGTTGGCCCGCCGCCGACTTGTCCGACGACTATAGGGTCGTCCCCACGACCCCGGGACTAGGTTGGCCCGCCGCCGACATGTCCGACGATTATAGGGTCGTCCCCACGACCCCGGGACTAGGTTGGCCCGCCGCTGACATGTCCGTAGACTATAGGGTCGTCCCCACGCCCCGGGCCAAAGTTGGCCCGCCGCCGACGTGTCCTACGACTATGGGGTCGTCCCCACGACCACGGGACTAGGTTGGCCAGCCGCGGACATGTCCGACGACTATAGGGTCGTCCCCACCACCCCGGGTCTAGGTTGGCCAGCCGCCGACATGTCCGACGACTATAGGGTCGTCCCCACGACCACTGGACAATGTTGCCCAGCCGCCGACATGTCCGACGACTATAGGGTCGTCCCCACGACGCCGTGACTAGGTTGGCCCGCCGCCGACATGTCCGACGTCTATAGGGTCGTCCCCACGACCCCGGGGCTAGATTGCCCCGGCACCGTCATGTCCGACGACTATAGGGTCGTCCCCACGACCCCGGGACTAGGTTGGCCCGCCGCCGACTTGTCCGACGACTATAGAGTCGTCTCCACGACCCCGGGACTAGGTTCGCCAGTCACCGACATGTCCGACGACTATAGGGTCGTCTCCACGACCCCGGGACTAGGTAGGCCAGTCCCCGACATGTCCGACGACTATAGGGTCGTCCCCACGACCACGGACAAAGTTGCCCTGCCGCCGACATGTCCGACGACTATAGGGTCGTCCCCACGACCCCGGGACTAGGTTGGCCCACCACCGTCATGTCCGACGACTATGGTGTCGTCCTCACGACCCCGGGACTAGATTGGCCCGCCACCGTCTTGTCCGACGACTATAGGTTCGTCGCAACGACCCTGGGCATACGTTGGCCTGCCGCCGACATGTCCGACGACTATAGGGTCGTCCCCACGAACCCGGGAATAGGTTGGCCAGTCACCGACATGTCCGACCACTATAGGGTCGTCCCCACGACCACGGGCCAAAGTTGCCCAGCCGCCGACATGTCCGACGACTATAGGGTCGTCCCCACGACCCCGGGTCTAGGTTGGCCCGCCGCCGAATTTTCCGACGACTATAGGGTCGTCCCCACGACCCCGGGAGTAGGTTGGCCCGCCGCCGACTTGTCCGACGACTATAGGGTCGTCCCCAAGACCCCGGGGCTAGATTGGCCCGCCACGGTCATGTCCGACGACTATAGGTTCGTCCCTACGACCCTGGGCATACGTTGGCCTGCCGCCGACATGTCCGACGACTATAGGGTCGTCCCCACGACCACTGGCCAAAGTTGCCCAGCCGCCGACATGTCCGACGACTATAGGGTCGTCCCCACGACCCCGGGATTAGGTTGGCCCGCCGCCGACATGTCCGACGACTATAGGGTCGTCCCCACGACCCCGGGTCTAGCTTGGCCCGCCGCCGAATTTTCCGACGACTATAGGGTCGTCCCCACGACCCCGGGACTAGGTTGGCCCGCCGCCGACGTTTCCTACGACTATGGGGTCGTCCCCACGACCACGGGTCTTGGTTGGCCAGCCGCCGACATGTCCGACGACAATAGGGTCGTCCCCACGAACCCGGGACTACGTTGGCCAGTCACCGACATGTCCGACGACTATAGGGTCGTCCCCACGACCACGGGCCAAAGTTGCCCTGCCGCCGACATGTCCGACGACTATATGATCGCCCCCACGACCCCGGGTCTAGGTTGGCCCGCCGCCGACTTTTCCGACGACTATACGGTCGTCCTCACGACCACGGGACTAGGTTGGCCCGCCGCCGACTTGTTCGACGACTATAGGGTCGTCCCCAGGACCCCGGGACTAGGTCGGCCCGCCGCCGACTTGTCCGACGACTATAGGGTCATCCCCACGCCCCGGGCCAAAGTTGGCCAGCCGCCGACATGTCCAACGACTATAGGGTCGTCCCCACGACCCCGGGACTAGGTTGGCCCGCCGCCGACTTGTCCGACGACTATAGGGTCGTCCCCACGACCCGGGCCAAAGTTGGCCAGCCGCCGACATTTCCGACGACTATACGGTCGTCCTCACGACCACGGGACTAGGTTGGCCCGCCGCCGACTTGTCCGACGACTATAGGGTCGTCCCCACGACCCGGGCCAAAGTTGGACAGCCGCCAACATGTCCGACGACTATAGGGTCGTCCCCACGACCACGGGCCAAAGTTGCCCTGCCGCCGACATGACCGACGAGTATAGGGTCGTCTTCACGACCCCGGGTCTAGGTTGGCCCGCCGCCGACTTTTCCGACGACTATAGGGTCGTCCCCATGACCACTGGCCAAAGTTGCCCAGCCGCCGACATGTCCGACGACTATAGGGTCGTCCCCACGACCCCGGGACTAGGTTGGCCCGCCGCCGACATGTCCGTAGACTATAGGGTCGTCCCCACGCCCCGGGCCAAAGTTGGCCCGCCGCCGACGTGTCCTACGACTATGGGGTCGTCCCCACGACCACGGGACTAGGTTGGCCAGCCGCCGACATGTCCGACGACTATAGCGTCGTCCCCACCACCCCGGGTCTAGGTTGGCCCGCGGCCGACATGTCCGACGATTATAGGGTCGTCCCCAAGACCCCGGGGCTAGGTTGGCCCGGCACCGTCATGTCCGACGACTATAGGGACGTCCCCACGACCCCGGGACTAGGTTGGCCCGCCGCCGACATGTCCGACGACTATAGGGTCGTCCCCACGACCCCGGGACTAGGTTGGCCGCCGCCGACATGTCCGTAGACTATAGGGTCGTCCCCACGACCATGGGCCAAAGTTGCCCTGCCGCCGACATGTCCGACGACTATAGGGTCGTCCCCACGACCACTGGCCAAAGTTGCCCAGCCGCCGACATGTCCGACGACTATAGGGTCGTCCCCAAGACCCCGGGGCTAGGTTGGCCCGGCACCGTCATGTCCGACGACTATAGGGTCGTCCCCACGACCCCGGGACTAGGTCGGCCCGCCGCCGACTTGTCCGACGACTATAGGGTCGTCCCCACGACCCGGGCCAAAGTTGGCCAGCCGCCGACATGTCCGACGACTATAAGGTCGTCCCCGCGAACCCGGGACTACGTTGGCCAGTCACCGACATGTCCGACCACTATAGGGTCGTCCCCACGACCACGGGCCAAAGTTGCCCCGCCGCCGACATGTCCGACGACTATAGGGTCGTCCCCACGACCCCGGGTCTAGGTTGGCCCGCCGCCGAATTTTCCGACGACTACAGGGTCGTCCCCACGACCCCGGGAGTAGGTTGGCCCGCCGCCGACTTGTCCGACGACTATAGGGTCGTCCCCACGACCCCGGGACTAGGTTGGCCCGCCGCCGACATGTCCGACGTCTATAGGGTCGTCCCCACGACCCCGGGGCTAGATTGCCCCGGCACCGTCATGTCCGACGACTATAGAGTCGTCCCCACGACCCGGGCCAAAGTTGGCCAGCCGCCGACATGTCCGACGACTATACGGTCGTCCTCACGACCACGGGACTAGGTTGGCCCGCCGCCGACTTGTCCGACGACTATAGGGTCGTCCCCAGGACCCCGGGACTAGGTCGGCCCGCCGCCGACTTGTCCGACGACTATAGGGTCGTCCCCACGACCCGGGCCAAAGTTGGACAGCCGCCGACATGTCCGACGACTATAGGGTCGTCCCCGCGAACCCGGGACTACGTTGGCCAGTCACCGACATGTCCGACGACTATAGGGTCGTCCCCACGACCACGGGCCAAAGTTGCCCTGCCGCCGACATGTCCGACGAGTATAGGGTCGTCCCCACGACCACGGGACTAGGTTGGCCCGCCGCCGACTTGTCCGACGACTATAGGGTCGTCCCCAGGACCCCGGGACTAGGTCGGCCCGCCGCCGACTGGTCCGACGACTATAGGGTCGTCCCCACGACCTCGGGACTAGGTTGCCCTGCCGCCGACATGTCTGACGAGTATAGGGTCGTCCCCACGACCCCGGGTCTAGGTTGGCCCGCCGCCGGCTTTTCCGACGACTATAGGGTCGTCCCCATGACCACTGGCCAAAGTTGCCCAGCCGCCGACATGTCCGACGACTATAGTGTCGTCCCCACGACCCCGGGACTAGGTTGGCCCGCCGCCGACATGTCCGTAGACTATAGGGTCGTCCCCACGCCCCGGGCCAAAGTTGGCCCGCCGCCGACGTGTCCTACGACTATGGGGTCGTCCCCACGACCACGGGACTAGGTTGGCCAGCCGCCGACATGTCCGACGACTATAGGGTCGTCCCCACGACCATGGGCCAAAGTTGCCCAGCCGCCTACATGTCCGACGACTATAGGGTCGTCTCCAAGACCCCGGGGCTAGGTTGGCCCGGCACCGTCATGTCCGACGACTATAGGGTCGTCCCCACGCCGCGGGCCAAAGTTGGCCCGCCGCCGACGTGTCCTACGACTATAGGGTCGTCCCCACCACCCCGGGTCTAGGTTAGCCAGCCGCCGACATGTCCGACGACTATAGGGTCGTCCCCACGACCATGGGCCAAAGTTGCCCAGCCGCCGACATGTCCGACGACTATAGGGTCGTCCCCAAGACCCCGGGGCTAGGTTGGCCCGGCACCGTCATGTCCGACGACTATAGGGTCGTCCCCACGACCCCAGGACTAGGTTGGCCCGCCGCCGACATGTCCGACGACTATAGGGTCGTCCCCACGACCCCGGGACTAGGTTGGCCGCCGCCGACATGTCCGTAGACTATAGGGTCGTCCCCACGCCCCGGGCCAAAGTTGGCCAGCCGCCGACATGTCCGACGACTATAGGGTCGTCCCCACGACCCCGGGACTAGGTCGGCCCGCCGCCGACTTGTCCGACGACTATAGGGTCGTCCCCACGACCCGGGCCAAAGTTGGCCAGCCGCCGACATGTCCGACGACTATAAGGTCGTCCCCGCGAACCCGGGACTACGTTGACCAGTCACCGACATGTCCGACCACTATAGGGTCGTCCCCACGACCACGGGCCAAAGTTGCCCCGCCGCCGACATGTCCGACGACTATAGGGTCGTCCCCACGACCCCGGGTCTAGGTTGGCCCGCCGCCGAATTTTCCGACGACTATAGGGTCGTCCCCACGACCCCGGGAGTAGGTTGGCCCGCCGCCGACTTGTCCGACGACTATAGGGTCGTCCCCACGACCCCGGGACTAGGTTGGCCCGCCGCCGACATGTCCGACATCTATAGGGTCGTCCCCACGACCCCGGGGCTAGATTGCCCCGGCACCGTCATGTCCGACGACTATAGGGTCGTCCCCACGACCCGGGCCAAAGTTGGCCAGCCGCCGACATGTCCGACGACTATACGGTCGTCCTCACGACCACGGGACTAGGTTGGCCCGCCGCCGACTTGTCCGACGACTATAGGGTCGTCCCCAGGACCCCGTGACTAGGTCGGCCCGCCGCCGACTTGTCCGACGACTATAGGGTCGTCCCCACGACCCGGGCCAAAGTTGGACAGCCGCCGACATGTCCGACGACTATAGGGTCGTCCCCGCGAACCCGGGACTACGTTGGCCAGTCACCGACATGTCCGACGACTATAGGGTCGTCCCCACGACCACGGGCCAAAGTTGCCCTGCCGCCGACATGTCCGACGAGTATAGGGTCGTCCCCACGACCACGGGACTAGGTTGGCCCGCCGCCGACTTGTCCGACGACTATAGGGTCGTCCCCAGGACCCCGGGACTAGGTCGGCCCGCCGCCGACTGGTCCGACGACTATAGGGTCGTCCCCACGACCTCGGGACTAGGTTGGCCGCCGCCGACATGTCCGACGACTATTGGGTCGTCCCCACGCCCCGGGCCAAAGTTGGCCAGCCGCCGACATGTCCGACGACTATAGGGTCGTCCCCACGACCCCGGGACTAGGTTGGCCCGCCGCCGACTTGTCCGACGACTATAGGGTCGTCCCCACGACCATGGGCCAAAGTTGCCCTGCCGCCGACATGTCCGACGACTATAGGGTCGTCCCCACGACCACTGGCCAAAGTTGCCCAGCCGCCGACATGTCCGACGACTATAGGGTCGTCCCCAAGACCCCGGGGCTAGGTTGGCCCGGCACCGTCATGTCCGACGACTATAGGGTCGTCCCCACGACCCCGGGACTAGGTTGGCCCGCCGCCGACATGTCCGACGACTATAGGGTCGTCCCCACGACCCCGGGACTAGGTTGGCCGCCGCCGACATGTCCGTAGACTATAGGGTCGTCCCCACGCCCCGGGCCAAAGTTGGCCAGCCGCCGACATGTCCGACGACTATAGGGTCGTCCCCACGACCCCGGGACTAGGTCGGCCCGCCGCCGACTTGTCCGACGACTATAGGGTCGTCCCCACGACCCGGGCCAAAGTTGGCCAGCCGCCGACATGTCCGACGACTATAAGGTCGTCCCCGCGAACCCGGGACTACGTTGGCCAGTCACCGACATGCCCGACGACTATAGGGTCGTCCCCAGGACCACGGGCCAAAGTTGCCCTGCCGCCGACATGTCCGACGACTATAGGGTCGTCCCCACGGCCCCGGGACTAGGTTGGCCCGCCGCCGACTTGTCCGACGACTGTAGGGTCGTCCCCACGATCCCGGGACTAGGTTGGCCCGCCGCCGACATGTCCGACGACTATAGGGTCGTCCCCACGCCCCGGGCCAAAGTTGGCCAGCCGCCGACATGTCCGACGACTATAGGGTCGTCCCCACGACCCCGGGGCTAGATTGCCCCGGCACCGTCATGTCCGACGACTATAGGGTCGTCCCCACGACCCCGGGACTAGATTGTCCCGCCACGGTCATGTCCGACGACTATAGGTTCGTCCCTACGTCCCTGGGCATACGTTGGCCTGCCGCCGACATGTCCGACGACTATAGGGTCGTCCCCACGACCACTGGACAAAGTTGCCCAGCCGCCGATATGTCCGACGACTATAGGGTCGTCCCCACGACCCCGTGACTAGGTTGGCCCGCCGCCGACATGTCCGACGTCTATAGGGTCGTCCCCACGACCCCGGGGCTAGATTGCCCCGGCACCGTCATGTCCGACGACTATAGGGTCGTCCCCACGACCCCGGGACTAGGTTGGCCCGCCGCCGACTTGTCCGACGACTATAGAGTCGTCTCCACGACCCCGGGACTAGGTTCGCCAGTCACCGACATGTCCGACGACTATAGGGTCGTCTCCACGACCCCGGGACTAGGTTGGCCAGTCACCGACATGTCCGACGACTATAGGGTCGTCCCCACGACCACGGACAAAGTTGCCCTGCCGCCGACATGTCCGACGACTATAGGGTCGTCCCCACGACCCCGGGACTAGGTTGGCCCACCACCGTCATGTCCGACGACGATGGTGTCGTCCTCACGACCCCGGGACTAGATTGGCCCGCCACCGTCTTGTCCGACGACTATAGGTTCGTCGCAACGACCCTGGGCATACGTTGGCCTGCCGCCGACATGTCCGACGACTATAGGGTCGTCCCCACGACCCCGGGTCTAGGTTGGCCCGCCGCCGAATTTTCCGACGACTATAGGGTCGTCCCCACGACCCCGGGAGTAGGTTGGCCCGCCGCCGACTTGTCCGACGACTATAGGGTCGTCCCCAAGACCCCGGGGCTAGATTGGCCCGCCACGGTCATGTCCGACGACTATAGGTTCGTCCCTACGACCCTGGGCATACGTTGGCCTGCCGCCGACATGTCCGACGACTATAGGGTCGTCCCCACGACCACTGGCCAAAGTTGCCCAGCCGCCGACATGTCCGACGACTATAGGGTCGTCCCCACGACCCCGGGATTAGGTTGGCCCGCCGCCGACATGTCCGACGACTATAGGGTCGTCCCCACGACCCCGGGACTAGGTTGGCCCGCCGCCGACATATCCGTAGACTATAGGGTCGTCCCCACGACCCCGGGACTAGATTGGCCCGCCACCGTCATGTCCGACGACTATACGGTCGTCCCCACGACCCCGGGACTAGGTTGGCCCGCCGCCGACGTTTCCTACGACTATGGGGTCGTCCCCACGACCACGGGTCTTGGTTGGCCAGCTGCCGACATGTCCGACGACAATAGGGTCGTCCCCACGAACCCGGGACTACGTTGGCCAGTCACCGACATGTCCGACGACTATAGGGTCGTCCCCACGACCACGGGCCAAAGTTGCCCTGCCGCCGACATGTCCGACGACTATAGGATCGCCCCCACGACCCCGGGTCTAGGTTGGCCCGCCGCCGACTTTTCCGACGACTATAGTGTCGTCCCCACGACCCCGGGACTAGGTTGGCCCGCCACCGTCATGTCCGACGACAATAGGGTCGTCCCCACGAACCCGGGACTACGTTGGCCAGTCACCGTCATGTCCGACGACTATAGGGTCGTCCCCACGACCCCGGGACTAGGTTGGCCCGCCGCCGACATGTCCGACGACTATAGGGTCGTCCCCACGACCCCGGGACTAGGTTGGCCGCCGCCGACATGTCCGTAGACTATAGGGTCGTCCCCACGCCCCGGGCCAAAGTTGGCCAGCCGCCGACATGTCCGACGACTATAGGGTCGTCCCCACGACCCCGGGACTAGGTCGGCCCGCCGCCGACTTGTCCGACGACTATAGGGTCGTCCCCACGACCCGGGCCAAAGTTGGCCAGCCGCCGACATGTCCGACGACTATAAGGTCGTCCCCGCGAACCCGGGACTACGTTGGCCAGTCACCGACATGTCCGACGACTATAGGGTCGTCCCCACGACCACGGGCCAAAGTTGCCCGGCCGCCGACATGTCCGACGACTATAGGGTCGTCCCCACGACCCCGGGTCTAGGTTGGCCCGCCGCCGACTTTTCCGACGACTATAGGGTCGTCCCCACGACCCCGGGACTAGGTTGGCCCGCCGCCGACATGTCCGACGTCTATAGGGTAGTCCCCACGACCCCGGGGCTAGATTGGCCCGCCACCGTCATGTCCGACGACTATAGGTTCGTCCCTACGACCCTGGGCATACGTTGGCCTGCCGCCGACATGTCCGACGACTATAGGGTCGCCCCCATGACCACTGGCCAAAGTTGCCCAGCCGCCGACATGTCCGACGACTATAGGGTCGTCCCCACGACCCCGGGACTAGGTTGGCCCGCCGCCAACATGTCCGACGTCTATAGGGATGTCCCCACGACCCCGGGGCTAGATTGCCCCGGCACCGTCATGTCCGACGACTATAGCGTCGTCCCCACGACCCGGGCCAAAGTTGGCCAGCCGCCGACATGTCCGACGACTATAGGGTCGTCCCCATGACCACTGGCCAAAGTTGCCCAGCCGCCGACATGTCCGACGACTATAGGGTCGTCCCCACGACCCCGGGACTAGGTTGGCCCGCCGCCGACATGTCCGTAGACTATAGGGTCGTCCCCACGCCCCGGGCCAAAGTTGGCCCGCCGCCGACGTGTCCTACGACTATGGGGTCGTCCCCACGACCACGGGACTAGGTTGGCCAGCCGCCGACATGTCCGACGACTATAGGGTCGTCCCCACCACCCCGGGTCTAGGTTGGCCAGCCGCCGACATATCCGACGATTATAGGGTCGTCCCCACGACCATGGGCCAAAGTTGCCCTGCCGCCGACATGTCCGACGACTATAGGGTCGTCCCCACGACCAGTGGCCAAAGTTGCCCAGCCGCCGACATGTCCGACGACTATAGGGTCGTCCCCAAGACCCCGGGGCTAGGTTGGCCCGGCACCGTCATGTCCGACGACTATAGGGACGTCCCCACGACCCCGGGACTGGGTTGGCCCGCCGCCGACATGTCCGACGACTATAGGGTCGTCCCCACGACCCCGGGACTAGGTTGGCCGCCGCCGACATGTCCGTAGACTATAGGGTCGTCCCCACGACCATGGGCCAAAGTTGCCCTGCCGCCGACATGTCCGACGACTATAGGGTCGTCCCCACGACCACTGGCCAAAGTTGCCCAGCCGCCGACATGTCCGACGACTATAGGGTCGTCCCCAAGACCCCGGGGCTAGGTTGGCCCGGCACCGTCATGTCCGACGACTATAGGGTCGTCCCCACGACCCCGGGACTAGGTCGGCCCGCCGCCGACTTGTCCGACGACTATAGGGTCGTCCCCACGACCCGGGCCAAAGTTGGCCAGCCGCCGACATGTCCGACGACTATAAGGTCGTCCCCGCGAACCCGGGACTACGTTGGCCAGTCACCGACATGTCCGACCACTATAGGGTCGTCCCCACGACCACGGGCCAAAGTTGCCCCGCCGCCGACATGTCCGACGACTATAGGGTCGTCCCCACGACCCCGGGTCTAGGTTGGCCCGCCGCCGAATTTTCCGACGACTATAGGGTCGTCCCCACGACCCCGGGAGTAGGTTGGCCCGCCGCCGACTTGTCCGACGACTATAGGGTCGTCCCCACGACCACGGGACTAGGTTGGCCCGCCGCCGACATGTCCGACGTCTATAGGGTCGTCCCCACGACCCCGGGGCTAGATTGCCCCGGCACCGTCATGTCCGACGACTATAGAGTCGTCCCCACGACCCGGGCCAAAGTTGGCCAGCCGCCGACATGTCCGACGACTATACGGTCGTCCTCACGACCACGGGACTAGGTTGGCCCGCCGATGACTTGTCCGACGACTATAGGGTCGTCCCCAGGACCCCGGGACTAGGTCGGCCCGCCGCCGACTTGTCCGACGACTATAGGGTCGTCCCCACGACCCTGGCCAAAGTTGGACAGCCGCCGACATGTCCGACGACTATAGGGTCGTCCCCGCGAACCCGGGACTACGTTGGCCAGTCACCGACATGTCCGACGACTATAGGGTCGTCCCCACGACCACGGGCCAAAGTTGCCCTGCCGCCGACATGTCCGACGAGTATAGGGTCGTCCCCACGACCACGGGACTAGGTTGGCCCGCCGCCGACTTGTCCGACGACTATAGGGTCGTCCCCAGGACCCCGGGACTAGGTCGGCCCGCCGCCGACTGGTCCGACGACTATAGGGTCGTCCCCACGACCTCGGGACTAGGTTGCCCTGCCGCCGACATGTCTGACGAGTATAGGGTCGTCCCCACGACCCCGGGTCTAGGTTGGCCCGGCACCGTCATGTCCGACGACTATAGGGTCGTCCCCACGACCCCAGGACTAGGTTGGCCCGCCGCCGACATGTCCGACGACTATAGGGTCGTCCCCACGACCCCGGGACTAGGTTGGCCGCCGCCGACATGTCCGTAGACTATAGGGTCGTCCCCACGCCCCGGGCCAAAGTTGGCCAGCCGCCGACATGTCCGACGACTATAGGGTCGTCCCCACGACCCCGGGACTAGGTCGGCCCGCCGCCGACTTGTCCGACGACTATAGGGTCGTCCCCACGACCCGGGCCAAAGTTGGCCAGCCGCCGACATGTCCGACGACTATACGGTCGTCCTCACGACCACGGGACTAGGTTGGCCCGCCGCCGACTTGTCCGACGACTATAGGGTCGTCCCCAGGACCCCGGGACTAGGTCGGCCCGCCGCCGACTTGTCCGACGACTATAGGGTCGTCCCCACGACCCGGGCCAAAGTTGGACAGCCGCCGACATGTCCGACGACTATAGGGTCGTCCCCGCGAACCCGGGACTACGTTGGCCAGTCACCGACATGTCCGACGACTATAGGGTCGTCCCCACGACCACGGGCCAAAGTTGCCCTGCCGCCGACATGTCCGACGAGTATAGGGTCGTCCCCACGACCACGGGACTAGGTTGGCCCGCCGCCGACTTGTCCGACGACTATAGGGTCGTCCCCAGGACCCCGGGACTAGGTCGGCCCGCCGCCGACTGGTCCGACGACTATAGGGTCGTCCCCACGACCTCGGGACTAGGTTGGCCGCCGCCGACATGTCCGACGACTATTGGGTCGTCCCCACGCCCCGGGCCAAAGTTGGCCAGCCGCCGACATGTCCGACGACTATAGGGTCGTCCCCACGACCCCGGGACTAGGTTGGCCCGCCGCCGACTTGTCCGACGACTATAGGGTCGTCCCCACGACCATGGGCCAAAGTTGCCCTGCCGCCGACATGTCCGACGACTATAGGGTCGTCCCCACGACCACTGGCCAAAGTTGCCCAGCCGCCGACATGTCCGACGACTATAGGGTCGTCCCCAAGACCCCGGGGCTAGGTTGGCCCGGCACCGTCATGTCCGACGACTATAGGGTCGTCCCCACGACCCCGGGACTAGGTTGGCCCGCCGCCGACATGTCCGACGACTATAGGGTCGTCCCCACGACCCCGGGACTAGGTTGGCCGCCGCCGACATGTCCGTAGACTATAGGGTCGTCCCCACGCCCCGGGCCAAAGTTGGCCAGCCGCCGACATGTCCGACGACTATAGGGTCGTCCCCACGACCCCGGGACTAGGTCGGCCCGCCGCCGACTTGTCCGACGACTATAGGGTCGTCCCCACGACCCGGGCCAAAGTTGGCCAGCCGCCGACATGTCCGACGACTATAAGGTCGTCCCCGCGAACCCGGGACTACGTTGGCCAGTCACCGACATGTCCGACCACTATAGGGTCGTCCCCACGACCACGGGCCAAAGTTGCCCCGCCGCCGACATGTCCGACGACTATAGTGTCGTCCCCACGACCCCGGGTCTAGGTTGGCCCGCCGCCGAATTTTCCGACGACTATAGGGTCGTCCCCACGACCCCGGGAGTAGGTTGGCCCGCCGCCGACTTGTCCGACGACTATAGGGTCGTCCCCACGACCCCGGGACTAGGTTGGCCCGCCGCCGACATGTCCGACGTCTATAGGGTCGTCCCCACGACCCCGGGGCTAGATTGCCCCGACACCGTCATGTCCGACGACTATAGGGTCGTCCCCACGACCCGGGCCAAAGTTGGCCAGCCGCCGACATTTCCGACGACTATACGGTCGTCCTCACGACCACGGGACTAGGTTGGCCCGCCGCCGACTTGTCCGACGACTATAGGGTCGTCCCCACGACCACGGGCCAAAGTTGCCCTGCCGCCGACATGTCCGACGAGTATAGGGTCGTCCCCACGACCACGGGACTAGGTTGGCCCGCCGCCGACTTGTCCGACGACTATAGGGTCGTCCCCAGGACCCCGGGACTAGGTCGGCCCGCCGCCGACTGGTCCGACGACTATAGGGTCGTCCCCACGACCTCGGGACTAGGTTGGCCGCCGCCGACATGTCCGACGACTATTGGGTCGTCCCCACGCCCCGGGCCAAAGTTGGCCAGCCGCCGAAATGTCCGACGACTATAGGGTCGTCCCCACGACCCCGGGACTAGGTTGGCCCGCCGCCGACTTGTCCGACGACTATAGGGTCGTCCCCACGACCATGGGCCAAAGTTGCCCTGCCGCCGACATGTCCGACGACTATAGGGTCGTCCCCACGACCACTGGCCAAAGTTGCCCAGCCGCCGACATGTCCGACGACTATAGGGTCGTCCCCAAGACCCCGGGGCTAGGTTGGCCCGGCACCGTCATGTCCGACGACTATAGGGTCGTCCCCACGACCCCGGGACTAGGTTGGCCCGCCGCCGACATGTCCGACGACTATAGGGTCGTCCCCACGACCCCGGGACTAGGTTGGCCGCCGCCGACATGTCCGTAGACTATAGGGTCGTCCCCACGCCCCGGGCCAAAGTTGGCCAGCCGCCGACATGTCCGACGACTATAGGGTCGTCCCCACGACCCCGGGACTAGGTCGGCCCGCCGCCGACTTGTCCGACGACTATAGGGTCGTCCCCACGACCCGGGCCAAAGTTGGCCAGCCGCCGACATGTCCGACGACTATAAGGTCGTCCCCGCGAACCCGGGACTACGTTGGCCAGTCACCGACATGTCCGACCACTATAGGGTCGTCCCCACGACCACGGGCCAAAGTTGCCCCGCCGCCGACATGTCCGACGACTATAGGGTCGTCCCCACGACCCCGGGACTAGGTTGGCCCGCCGCCGACATGTCCGACGTCTATAGGGTCGTCCCCACGACCCCGGGGCTAGATTGCCCCGACACCGTCATGTCCGACGACTATAGGGTCGTCCCCACGACCCGGGCCAAAGTTGGCCAGCCGCCGACATGTCCGACGACTATACGGTCGTCCTCACGACCACGGGACTAGGTTGGCCCGCCGCCGACTTGTCCGACGACTATAGGGTCGTCCCCAGGACCCCGGGACTAGGTCGGCCCGCCGCCGACTTGTCTGACGACTATAGGGTCGTCCCCACGACCCGGGCCAAAGTTGGACAGCCGCCGACATGTCCGACGACTATAGGGTCGTCCCCGCGAACCCGGGACTACGTTGGCCAGTCACCGACATGTCCGACGACTATAGGGTCGTCCCCACGACCACGGGCCAAAGTTGCCCTGCCGCCGACATGTCCGACGAGTATAGGGTCGTCCCCACGACCACGGGACTAGGTTGGCCCGCCGCCGACTTGTCCGACGACTATAGGGTCGTCCCCAGGACCCCGGGACTAGGTCGGCCCGCCGCCGACTGGTCCGACGACTATAGGGTCGTCCCCACGACCTCGGGGCTAGGTTGGCCGCCGCCGACATGTCCGACGACTATTGGGTCGTCCCCAAGCCCCGGGCCAAAGTTGGCCAGCCGCCGACATGTCCGACGACTATAGGGTCGTCCCCACGACCCCGGGACTAGGTTGGCCCGCCGCCGACTTGTCCGACGACTATAGGGTCGTTCCCACGACCCCGGGTCTAGGTTGGCCAGCCGCCGACATGTCCGACGTCTATAGGGTCGTCCCCACGACCATGGGCCAAAGCTGGCCAGCCGCCGAATTGTCCGACGATTATAGGGTCGTCCCTACCACCCCGGGACTAGATTGCCCCGGCACCGTCATGTCCGACGACTATAGGGTCGTCCCCACGACCCCGGGACTAGATTGGCCCGCCACGGTCATGTCCGACGACTATAGGTTCGTCCCTACGTCCCTGGGCATACGTTGGCCTGCCGCCGACATGTCCGACGATTATAGGGTCGTCCCCACGACCCCGGGACTAGGTTGGCCCGCCGCCGACATGTCCGTAGACTATAGGGTCGTCCCCACGCCCCGGGACAAAGTTGGCCAGCCGCCGACATGTCCGACGACTATAGGGTCGTCCGCAGGACCCCGGGACTAGGTTGGCCCGCCGCCGACTTGTCCAACGACTATAGGGTCGTCCCCACGACCACGGGCCAAAGTTGCCCAGCCGCCGACATGTCCGACGACTATAGGGTCGTCTCCACGACCCCGGGACTAGATTGGCCCGCCACCGTCATGTCCGACGACTATACGGTCGTCCCCACGACCCCGGGACTAGGTTGGCCCGCCGCCGACGTGTCCTACGACTATGGGGTCGTCCCCACGACCACGGGTCTTGGTTGGCCAGCCGCCGACATGTCCGACGACTATAGGGTCGTCCCCACGACCCCGGGACTAGGTTGGCCGCCGCCGACATGTCCGTAGACTATAGGGTCGTCCCCACGCCCCGGGCCAAAGTTGGCCAGCCGCCGACATGTCCGACGACTATAGGGTCGTCCCCACGACCCCGGGACTAGGTCGGCCCGCCGCCGACTTGTCCGACGACTATAGGGTCGTCCCCACGACCATGGGCCAAAGTTGCCCTGCCGCCGACATGTCCGACGACTATAGGGTCGTCCCCACGACCCCGGGACTAGGTTGGCCCGCCACCGTCATGTCCGACGACAATAGGGTCGTCCCCACGAACCCGGGACTACGTTGGCCAGTCACCGTCATGTCCGACGACTATAGGGTCGTCCCCACGACCCCGGGACTAGGTTGGCCCGCCGCCGACATGTCCGACGACTATAGGGTCGTCCCCACGACCCCGGGACTAGGTTGGCCGCCGCCGACATGTCCGTAGACTATAGGGTCGTCCCCACGCCCCGGGCCAAAGTTGGCCAGCCGCCGACATGTCCGACGACTATAGGGTCGTCCCCACGACCCCGGGACTAGGTCGGCCCGCCGCCGACTTGTCCGACGACTATAGGGTCGTCCCCACGACCCGGGCCAAAGTTGGCCAGCCGCCGACATGTCCGACGACTATAAGGTCGTCCCCGCGAACCCGGGACTACGTTGGCCAGTCACCGACATGTCCGACGACTATAGGGTCGTCCCCACGACCACGGGCCAAAGTTGCCCGGCCGCCGACATGTCCGACGACTATAGGGTCGTCCCCACGACCCCGGGTCTAGGTTGGCCCGCCGCCGACTTTTCCGACGACTATAGGGTCGTCCCCACGACCCCGGGACTAGGTTGGCCCGCCGCCGACATGTCCGACGTCTATAGGGTAGTCCCCACGACCCCGGGGCTAGATTGGCCCGCCACCGTCATGTCCGACGACTATAGGTTCGTCCCTACGACCCTGGGCATACGTTGGCCTGCCGCCGACATGTCCGACGACTATAGGGTCGCCCCCATGACCACTGGCCAAAGTTGCCCAGCCGCCGACATGTCCGACGACTATAGGGTCGTCCCCACGACCCCGGGACTAGGTTGGCCCGCCGCCAACATGTCCGACGTCTATAGGGATGTCCCCACGACCCCGGGGCTAGATTGCCCCGGCACCGTCATGTCCGACGACTATAGCGTCGTCCCCACGACCCGGGCCAAAGTTGGCCAGCCGCCGACATGTCCGACGACTATAGGGTCGTCCCCATGACCACTGGCCAAAGTTGCCCAGCCGCCGACATGTCCGACGACTATAGGGTCGTCCCCACGACCCCGGGACTAGGTTGGCCGCCGCCGACATGTCCGTAGACTATAGGGTCGTCCCCACGACCATGGGCCAAAGTTGCCCTGCCGCCGACATGTCCGACGACTATAGGGTCGTCCCCACGACCACTGGCCAAAGTTGCCCAGCCGCCGACATGTCCGACGACTATAGGGTCGTCCCCAAGACCCCGGGGCTAGGTTGGCCCGGCACCGTCATGTCCGACGACTATAGGGTCGTCCCCACGACCCCGGGACTAGGTCGGCCCGCCGCCGACTTGTCCGACGACTATAGGGTCGTCCCCACGACCCGGGCCAAAGTTGGCCAGCCGCCGACATGTCCGACGACTATAAGGTCGTCCCCGCGAACCCGGGACTACGTTGGCCAGTCACCGACATGTCCGACCACTATAGGGTCGTCCCCACGACCACGGGCCAAAGTTGCCCCGCCGCCGACATGTCCGACGACTATAGGGTCGTCCCCACGACCCCGGGTCTAGGTTGGCCCGCCGCCGAATTTTCCGACGACTATAGGGTCGTCCCCACGACCCCGGGAGTAGGTTGGCCCGCCGCCGACTTGTCCGACGACTATAGGGTCGTCCCCACGACCACGGGACTAGGTTGGCCCGCCGCCGACATGTCCGACGTCTATAGGGTCGTCCCCACGACCCCGGGGCTAGATTGCCCCGGCACCGTCATGTCCGACGACTATAGAGTCGTCCCCACGACCCGGGCCAAAGTTGGCCAGCCGCCGACATGTCCGACGACTATACGGTCGTCCTCACGACCACGGGACTAGGTTGGCCCGCCGATGACTTGTCCGACGACTATAGGGTCGTCCCCAGGACCCCGGGACTAGGTCGGCCCGCCGCCGACTTGTCCGACGACTATAGGGTCGTCCCCACGACCCTGGCCAAAGTTGGACAGCCGCCGACATGTCCGACGACTATAGGGTCGTCCCCGCGAACCCGGGACTACGTTGGCCAGTCACCGACATGTCCGACGACTATAGGGTCGTCCCCACGACCACGGGCCAAAGTTGCCCTGCCGCCGACATGTCCGACGAGTATAGGGTCGTCCCCACGACCACGGGACTAGGTTGGCCCGCCGCCGACTTGTCCGACGACTATAGGGTCGTCCCCAGGACCCCGGGACTAGGTCGGCCCGCCGCCGACTGGTCCGACGACTATAGGGTCGTCCCCACGACCTCGGGACTAGGTTGCCCTGCCGCCGACATGTCTGACGAGTATAGGGTCGTCCCCACGACCCCGGGTCTAGGTTGGCCCGGCACCGTCATGTCCGACGACTATAGGGTCGTCCCCACGACCCCAGGACTAGGTTGGCCCGCCGCCGACATGTCCGACGACTATAGGGTCGTCCCCACGACCCCGGGACTAGGTTGGCCGCCGCCGACATGTCCGTAGACTATAGGGTCGTCCCCACGCCCCGGGCCAAAGTTGGCCAGCCGCCGACATGTCCGACGACTATAGGGTCGTCCCCACGACCCCGGGACTAGGTCGGCCCGCCGCCGACTTGTCCGACGACTATAGGGTCGTCCCCACGACCCGGGCCAAAGTTGGCCAGCCGCCGACATGTCCGACGACTATACGGTCGTCCTCACGACCACGGGACTAGGTTGGCCCGCCGCCGACTTGTCCGACGACTATAGGGTCGTCCCCAGGACCCCGGGACTAGGTCGGCCCGCCGCCGACTTGTCCGACGACTATAGGGTCGTCCCCGCGAACCCGGGACTACGTTGGCCAGTCACCGACATGTCCGACGACTATAGGGTCGTCCCCACGACCACGGGCCAAAGTTGCCCTGCCGCCGACATGTCCGACGAGTATAGGGTCGTCCCCACGACCACGGGACTAGGTTGGCCCGCCGCCGACTTGTCCGACGACTATAGGGTCGTCCCCAGGACCCCGGGACTAGGTTGGCCCGCCGCCGACTTGTCCGACGACTATAGGGTCGTCCCCACGACCACGGGCCAAAGTTGCCCTGCCGCCGACATGTCCGACGAGTATAGGGTCGTCCCCACGACCACGGGACTAGGTTGGCCCGCCGCCGACTTGTCCGACGACTATAGGGTCGTCCCCAGGACCCCGGGACTAGGTCGGCCCGCCGCCGACTGGTCCGACGACTATAGGGTCGTCCCCACGACCTCGGGACTAGGTTGGCCGCCGCCGACATGTCCGACGACTATTGGGTCGTCCCCACGCCCCGGGCCAAAGTTGGCCAGCCGCCGACATGTCCGACGACTATAGGGTCGTCCCCACGACCCCGGGACTAGGTTGGCCCGCCGCCGACTTGTCCGACGACTATAGGGTCGTCCCCACGACCATGGGCCAAAGTTGCCCTGCCGCCGACATGTCCGACGACTATAGGGTCGTCCCCACGACCACTGGCCAAAGTTGCCCAGCCGCCGACATGTCCGACGACTATAGGGTCGTCCCCAAGACCCCGGGGCTAGGTTGGCCCGGCACCGTCATGTCCGACGACTATAGGGTCGTCCCCACGACCCCGGGACTAGGTTGGCCCGCCGCCGACATGTCCGACGACTATAGGGTCGTCCCCACGACCCCGGGACTAGGTTGGCCGCCGCCGACATGTCCGTAGACTATAGGGTCGTCCCCACGCCCCGGGCCAAAGTTGGCCAGCCGCCGACATGTCCGACGACTATAGGGTCGTCCCCACGACCCCGGGACTAGGTCGGCCCGCCGCCGACTTGTCCGACGACTATAGGGTCGTCCCCACGACCCGGGCCAAAGTTGGCCAGCCGCCGACATGTCCGACGACTATAAGGTCGTCCCCGCGAACCCGGGACTACGTTGGCCAGTCACCGACATGTCCGACCACTATAGGGTCGTCCCCACGACCACGGGCCAAAGTTGCCCCGCCGCCGACATGTCCGACGACTATAGTGTCGTCCCCACGACCCCGGGTCTAGGTTGGCCCGCCGCCGAATTTTCCGACGACTATAGGGTCGTCCCCACGACCCCGGGAGTAGGTTGGCCCGCCGCCGACTTGTCCGACGACTATAGGGTCGTCCCCGCGACCCCGGGACTAGGTTGGCCCGCCGCCGACATGTCCGACGTCTATAGGGTCGTCCCCACGACCCCGGGGCTAGATTGCCCCGACACCGTCATGTCCGACGACTATAGGGTCGTCCCCACGACCCGGGCCAAAGTTGGCCAGCCGCCGACATTTCCGACGACTATACGGTCGTCCTCACGACCACGGGACTAGGTTGGCCCGCCGCCGACTTGTCCGACGACTATAGGGTCGTCCCCACGACCACGGGCCAAAGTTGCCCTGCCGCCGACATGTCCGACGAGTATAGGGTCGTCCCCACGACCACGGGACTAGGTTGGCCCGCCGCCGACTTGTCCGACGACTATAGGGTCGTCCCCAGGACCCCGGGACTAGGTCGGCCCGCCGCCGACTGGTCCGACGACTATAGGGTCGTCCCCACGACCTCGGGACTAGGTTGGCCGCCGCCGACATGTCCGACGACTATTGGGTCGTCCCCACGCCCCGGGCCAAAGTTGGCCAGCCGCCGAAATGTCCGACGACTATAGGGTCGTCCCCACGACCCCGGGACTAGGTTGGCCCGCCGCCGACTTGTCCGACGACTATAGGGTCGTCCCCACGACCATGGGCCAAAGTTGCCCTGCCGCCGACATGTCCGACGACTATAGGGTCGTCCCCACGACCACTGGCCAAAGTTGCCCAGCCGCCGACATGTCCGACGACTATAGGGTCGTCCCCAAGACCCCGGGGCTAGGTTGGCCCGGCACCGTCATGTCCGACGACTATAGGGTCGTCCCCACGACCCCGGGACTAGGTTGGCCCGCCGCCGACATGTCCGACGACTATAGGGTCGTCCCCACGACCCCGGGACTAGGTTGGCCGCCGCCGACATGTCCGTAGACTATAGGGTCGTCCCCACGCCCCGGGCCAAAGTTGGCCAGCCGCCGACATGTCCGACGACTATAGGGTCGTCCCCACGACCCCGGGACTAGGTCGGCCCGCCGCCGACTTGTCCGACGACTATAGGGTCGTCCCCACGACCCGGGCCAAAGTTGGCCAGCCGCCGACATGTCCGACGACTATAAGGTCGTCCCCGCGAACCCGGGACTACGTTGGCCAGTCACCGACATGTCCGACCACTATAGGGTCGTCCCCACGACCACGGGCCAAAGTTGCCCCGCCGCCGACATGTCCGACGACTATAGGGTCGTCCCCACGACCCCGGGACTAGGTTGGCCCGCCGCCGACATGTCCGACGTCTATAGGGTCGTCCCCACGACCCCGGGGCTAGATTGCCCCGACACCGTCATGTCCGACGACTATAGGGTCGTCCCCACGACCCGGGCCAAAGTTGGCCAGCCGCCGACATGTCCGACGACTATACGGTCGTCCTCACGACCACGGGACTAGGTTGGCCCGCCGCCGACTTGTCCGACGACTATAGGGTCGTCCCCAGGACCCCGGGACTAGGTCGGCCCGCCGCCGACTTGTCTGACGACTATAGGGTCGTCCCCACGACCCGGGCCAAAGTTGGACAGCCGCCGACATGTCCGACGACTATAGGGTCGTCCCCGCGAACCCGGGACTACGTTGGCCAGTCACCGACATGTCCGACGACTATAGGGTCGTCCCCACGACCACGGGCCAAAGTTGCCCTGCCGCCGACATGTCCGACGAGTATAGGGTCGTCCCCACGACCACGGGACTAGGTTGGCCCGCCGCCGACTTGTCCGACGACTATAGGGTCGTCCCCAGGACCCCGGGACTAGGTCGGCCCGCCGCCGACTGGTCCGACGACTATAGGGTCGTCCCCACGACCTCGGGGCTAGGTTGGCCGCCGCCGACATGTCCGACGACTATTGGGTCGTCCCCAAGCCCCGGGCCAAAGTTGGCCAGCCGCCGACATGTCCGACGACTATAGGGTCGTCCCCACGACCCCGGGACTAGGTTGGCCCGCCGCCGACTTGTCCGACGACTATAGGGTCGTTCCCACGACCCCGGGTCTAGGTTGGCCAGCCGCCGACATGTCCGACGTCTATAGGGTCGTCCCCACGACCATGGGCCAAAGCTGGCCAGCCGCCGAATTGTCCGACGATTATAGGGTCGTCCCTACCACCCCGGGACTAGATTGCCCCGGCACCGTCATGTCCGACGACTATAGGGTCGTCCCCACGACCCCGGGACTAGATTGGCCCGCCACGGTCATGTCCGACGACTATAGGTTCGTCCCTACGTCCCTGGGCATACGTTGGCCTGCCGCCGACATGTCCGACGATTATAGGGTCGTCCCCACGACCCCGGGACTAGGTTGGCCCGCCGCCGACATGTCCGTAGACTATAGGGTCGTCCCCACGCCCCGGGACAAAGTTGGCCAGCCGCCGACATGTCCGACGACTATAGGGTCGTCCGCAGGACCCCGGGACTAGGTTGGCCCGCCGCCGACTTGTCCAACGACTATAGGGTCGTCCCCACGACCACGGGCCAAAGTTGCCCAGCCGCCGACATGTCCGACGACTATAGGGTCGTCTCCACGACCCCGGGACTAGATTGGCCCGCCACCGTCATGTCCGACGACTATACGGTCGTCCCCACGACCCCGGGACTAGGTTGGCCCGCCGCCGACGTGTCCTACGACTATGGGGTCGTCCCCACGACCACGGGTCTTGGTTGGCCAGCCGCCGACATGTCCGACGACTATAGGGTCGTCCCCACGACCCCGGGACTAGGTTGGCCGCCGCCGACATGTCCGTAGACTATAGGGTCGTCCCCACGCCCCGGGCCAAAGTTGGCCAGCCGCCGACATGTCCGACGACTATAGGGTCGTCCCCACGACCCCGGGACTAGGTCGGCCCGCCGCCGACTTGTCCGACGACTATAGGGTCGTCCCCACGACCATGGGCCAAAGTTGCCCTGCCGCCGACATGTCCGACGACTATAGGGTCGTCCCCACGACCACGGGCCAAAGTTGCCCGGCCGCCGACATGTCCGACGACTATAGGGTCGTCCCCACGACCCCGGGACTAGGTTGGCCCGCCGCCGACATGTCCGACGTCTATAGGGTCGTCCCCACGACCCCGGGGCTAGATTGGCCCGCCACCGTCATGTCCGACGACTATAGGTTCGTCCCTACGACCCTGGGCATACGTTGGCCTGCCGCCGACATGTCCGACGACTATAGGGTCGTCCCCACGACCACGGGCCAAAGTTGCCCTGCCGCCGACATGTCCGACGAGTATAGGGTCGTCCCCACGACCCCGGGACTAGGTTGGCCCGCCGCCGACATGTCCGACGTCTATAGGGTCGTCCCCACGACCCCGGGGCTAGATTGGCCCGCCACCGTCATGTCCGACGACTATAGGTTCGTCCCTACGACCCTGGGCATACGTTGGCCTGCCGCCGACATGTCCGACGACTATAGGGTCGTCCCCACGACCACGGGCCAAAGTTGCCCTGCCGCCGACATGTCCGACGAGTATAGGGTCGTCCCCACGACCCCGGGACTAGGTTGGCCCGCCGCCGACATGTCCGACGTCTATAGGGTCGTCCCCACGACCCCGGGGCTAGATTGACCCGCCACCGTCATGTCCGACGACTATAGGGTCGTCCCCAGGACCCCGGGACTAGGTCGGCCCGCCGCCGACTTGTCCGACGACTATAGGGTCGTCCCCACGACCCGGGCCAAAGTTGGACAGCCGCCGACATGTCCGACGACTATAGGGTCGTCCCCACGACCACGGGCCAAAGTTGCCCAGCCGCCGACATGTCCGACGACTATAGGGTCGTCCCCACGACCCCGGGACTAGATTGGCCCGCCACCGTCATGTCCGACGACTATACGGTCGTCCCCACGACCCCGGGACTAGGTTGGCCCGCCGCCGACGTGTCCTACGACTATGGGGTCGTCCCCACGACCACGGGTCTTGGTTGGCCAGCCGCCGACATGTCCGACGACTATAGGGTCGTCCCCACGAATCCGGGACTACGTTGGCCAGTCACCGACATGTCGGACGACTATAGGGTCGTCCCCACCACCCCGGGTCTAGGTTGGCCAGCCGCCGACATGTCCGACGTCTATAGGGTCGTCCCCACGACCATGGGCCAAAGTTGCCCTGCCGCCGACATGTCCGACGACTATAGGGTCGTCCCCACGACCACTGGCCAAAGTTGCCCAGCCGCCGACATGTCCGACGACTATAGGGTCGTCCCCACTACCCCGGGCCAAAGCTGGCCAGCCGCCGAATTGTCCGACGATTATAGGGTCGTCCCTACCACCCCGGGACTAGATTGCCCCGGCACCGTCACGTCCGACGACTATAGGGTCGTCCCCACGACCCCGAGACTAGATTGGCCCGCCACGGTCATGTCCGACGACTATAGGTTCGTCCCTACGTCCCTGGGCATACGTTGGCCTGCCGCCGACATGTCCGACGACTATAGGGTCGTCCCCACGACCCCGGGACTAGGTTGGCCCGCCGCCGACATGTCCGTAGACTATAGGGTCGTCCCCACGCCCCGGGACAAAGTTGGCCAGCCGCCGACATGTCCGACGACTATAGGGTCGTCCCCAGGACCCCGGGACTAGGTTGGCCCGCCGCTGACTTGTCCAACGACTATAGGGTCGTTTCCACGACCCCGGGACTAGGTTGGCCAGTCACCGACATGTCCGACGACTATAGGGTCGTCCCCACGACCACGGGCCAAAGTTGCCCAGCCGCCGACATGTCCGACGACTATAGGGTCGTCCCCAAGACCCCGGGGCTAGATTGGCCCGCCACGGTCATGTCCGACGACTATAGGTTCGTCCCTACGACCCTGGGGCTAGATTGGCCCGCCACCGTCATGTCCGACGACTATAGGGTCGTCCCCACGACCTCGGGACTAGGTTGGCCCGCCGCCGACTTTTCCGACGACTATAGGGTCGTCCCCACGACCACGGGCCAAAGTTGCCCTGCCGCCGACATGTCCGACGAGTATAGGGTCGTCCCCACGACCCCGGGACTAGGTTGGCCCGCCGCCGACATGTCCGACGTCTGTAGGGTCGTCCCCACGACCCCGGGGCTAGATTGGCCCGCCACCGTCATGTCCGACGACTATAGGGTCGTCCCCACGACCTCGGGACTAGGTTGGCCGCCGCCGACATGTCCGACGACTATAGGGTCGTCCCCACGCCCCGGGCCAAAGTTGGCCAGCCGCCGACATGTCCGACGACTATAGGGTCGTCCCCACGACCCCGGGACTAGGTCGGCCCGCCGCCGACTTGTCCGACGACTATAGGGTCGTCCCCACGAACCGGGCCACAGTTGGCCAGCCGCCGACATGTCCGACGACTATAATGTCGTCCCCGCGAACCCGGGACTACGTTGGCCAGTCACCGACATGTCCGACGACTATAGGGTCGTCCCCACGACCACGGCCCAAAGTTGCCCGGCCGCCGACATGTCCGACGACTATAGGGTCGTCCCCACGACCCCGGGTCTAGGTTGGCCCGCAGCCGACTTTTCCGACGACTATAGGGTCGTCTCCACGACCCCGGGACTAGGTTGGCCCGCCGCCGACATGTCCGACGTCTATAGGGTCGTCCCCACGACCCCGGGGCTAGATTGGCCCGCCACCGTCATGTCCGACGACTATAGGTTCGTCCCTACGACCCTGGGCACACGTTGGCCTGCCGCCGACATGTCCGACGACTATAGGGTCGTCCCCACGACCACGGGCCAAAGTTGCCCTGCCGCCGACATGTCCGACGAGTATAGGGTCGTCCCCACGACCCCGGGACTAGGTCGGCCCGCCGCCGACTTGTCCGACGACTATAGGGTCGTCCCCACGACCCGGACCAAAGTTGGCCAGCCGCCGACATGTCCGACGACTATAAGGTCGTCCCCGCGAACCCGGGACTACGTTGGCCAGTCACCGACATGTCCGACCACTATAGGGTCGTCCCCACGACCACGGGCCAAAGTTGCCCCGCCGCCGACATGTCCGACGACTATAGGGTCGTCCCCACGACCCCGGGTCTAGGTTGGCCCGCCGCCGAATTTTCCGACGACTATAGGGTCGTCCCCACGACCCCGGGAGTAGGTTGGCCCGCCGCCGACTTGTCCGACGACTATAGGGTCGTCCCCACGACCCCGGGACTAGGTTGGCCCGCCGCCGACATGTCCGACGTCTATAGGGTCGTCCCCACGACCCCGGGGCTAGATTGCCCCGACACCGTCATGTCCGACGACTATAGGGTCGTCCCCACGACCCGGGCCAAAGTTGGCCAGCCGCCGACATTTCCGACGACTATACGGTCGTCCTCACGACCACGGGACTAGGTTGGCCCGCCGCCGACTTGTCCGACGACTATAGGGTCGTCCCCACGACCACGGGCCAAAGTTGCCCTGCCGCCGACATGTCCGACGAGTATAGGGTCGTCCCCACGACCACGGGACTAGGTTGGCCCGCCGCCGACTTGTCCGACGACTATAGGGTCGTCCCCAGGACCCCGGGACTAGGTCGGCCCGCCGCCGACTGGTCCGACGACTATAGGGTCGTCCCCACGACCTCGGGACTAGGTTGGCCGCCGCCGACATGTCCGACGACTATTGGGTCGTCCCCACGCCCCGGGCCAAAGTTGGCCAGTCACCGACATGTCCGACGACTATAGGGTCGTCCCCACGACCACGGGCCAAAGTTGCCCTGCCGCCGACATGTCCGACGAGTATAGGGTCGTCCCCACGACCACGGGACTAGGTTGGCCCGCCGCCGACTTGTCCGACGACTATAGGGTCGTCCCCAGGACCCCGGGACTAGGTCGGCCCGCCGCCGACTGGTCCGACGACTATAGGGTCGTCCCCACGACCTCGGGGCTAGGTTGGCCGCCGCCGACATGTCCGACGACTATTGGGTCGTCCCCACGCCCCGGGCCAAAGTTGGCCAGCCGCCGACATGTCCGACGACTATAGGGTCGTCCCCACGACACCGGGACTAGGTTGGCCCGCCGCCGACTTGTCCGACGACTATAGGGTCGTTCCCACGACCCCGGGTCTAGGTTGGCCAGCCGCCGACATGTCCGACGTCTATAGGGTCGTCCCCACGACCATGGGCCAAAGCTGGCCAGCCGCCGAATTGTCCGACGATTATAGGGTCGTCCCTACCACCCCGGGACTAGATTGCCCCGGCACCGTCATGTCCGACGACTATAGGGTCGTCCCCACGACCCCGGGACTAGATTGGCCCGCCACGGTCATGTCCGACGACTATAGGTTCGTCCCTACGTCCCTGGGCATACGTTGGCCTGCCGCCGACATGTCCGACGATTATAGGGTCGTCCCCACGACCCCGGGACTAGGTTGGCCCGCCGCCGACATGTCCGTAGACTATAGGGTCGTCCCCACGCCCCGGGACAAAGTTGGCCAGCCGCCGACATGTCCGACGACTATAGGGTCGTCCGCAGGACCCCGGGACTAGGTTGGCCCGCCGCCGACTTGTCCAACGACTATAGGGTCGTCCCCACGACCACGGGCCAAAGTTGCCCAGCCGCCGACATGTCCGACGACTATAGGGTCGTCTCCACGACCCCGGGACTAGATTGGCCCGCCACCGTCATGTCCGACGACTATACGGTCGTCCCCACGACCCCGGGACTAGGTTGGCCCGCCGCCGACGTGTCCTACGACTATGGGGTCGTCCCCACGACCACGGGTCTTGGTTGGCCAGCCGCCGACATGTCCGACGACTATAGGGTCGTCCCCACGACCCCGGGACTAGGTTGGCCGCCGCCGACATGTCCGTAGACTATAGGGTCGTCCCCACGCCCCGGGCCAAAGTTGGCCAGCCGCCGACATGTCCGACGACTATAGGGTCGTCCCCACGACCCCGGGACTAGGTCGGCCCGCCGCCGACTTGTCCGACGACTATAGGGTCGTCCCCACGACCATGGGCCAAAGTTGCCCTGCCGCCGACATGTCCGACGACTATAGGGTCGTCCCCACGACCACGGGCCAAAGTTGCCCGGCCGCCGACATGTCCGACGACTATAGGGTCGTCCCCACGACCCCGGGACTAGGTTGGCCCGCCGCCGACATGTCCGACGTCTATAGGGTCGTCCCCACGACCCCGGGGCTAGATTGGCCCGCCACCGTCATGTCCGACGACTACAGGTTCGTCCCTACGACCCTGGGCATACGTTGGCCTGCCGCCGACATGTCCGACGACTATAGGGTCGTCCCCACGACCACGGGCCAAAGTTGCCCTGCCGCTGACATGTCCGACGAGTATAGGGTCGTCCCCACGACCCCGGGACTAGGTTGGCCCGCCGCCGACATGTCCGACGTCTATAGGGTCGTCCCCACGACCCCGGGGCTAGATTGGCCCGCCACCGTCATGTCCGACGACTATAGGTTCGTCCCTACGACCCTGGGCATACGTTGGCCTGCCGCCGACATGTCCGACGACTATAGGGTCGTCCCCACGACCACGGGCCAAAGTTGCCCTGCCGCCGACATGTCCGACGAGTATAGGGTCGTCCCCACGACCCCGGGACTAGGTTGGCCCGCCGCCGACATGTCCGACGTCTATAGGGTCGTCCCCACGACCCCGGGGCTAGATTGACCCGCCACCGTCATGTCCGACGACTATAGGGTCGTCCCCAGGACCCCGGGACTAGGTCGGCCCGCCGCCGACTTGTCCGACGACTATAGGGTCGTCCCCACGACCCGGGCCAAAGTTGGACAGCCGCCGACATGTCCGACGACTATAGGGTCGTCCCCACGACCACGGGCCAAAGTTGCCCAGCCGCCGACATGTCCGACGACTATAGGGTCGTCCCCACGACCCCGGGACTAGATTGGCCCGCCACCGTCATGTCCGACGACTATACGGTCGTCCCCACGACCCCGGGACTAGGTTGGCCCGCCGCCGACGTGTCCTACGACTATGGGGTCGTCCCCACGACCACGGGTCTTGGTTGGCCAGCCGCCGACATGTCCGACGACTATAGGGTCGTCCCCACGAATCCGGGACTACGTTGGCCAGTCACCGACATGTCGGACGACTATAGGGTCGTCCCCACCACCCCGGGTCTAGGTTGGCCAGCCGCCGACATGTCCGACGTCTATAGGGTCGTCCCCACGACCATGGGCCAAAGTTGCCCTGCCGCCGACATGTCCGACGACTATAGGGTCGTCCCCACGACCACTGGCCAAAGTTGCCCAGCCGCCGACATGTCCGACGACTATAGGGTCGTCCCCACTACCCCGGGCCAAAGCTGGCCAGCCGCCGAATTGTCCGACGATTATAGGGTCGTCCCTACCACCCCGGGACTAGATTGCCCCGGCACCGTCATGTCCGACGACTATAGGGTCGTCCCCACGACCCCGAGACTAGATTGGCCCGCCACGGTCATGTCCGACGACTATAGGTTCGTCCCTACGTCCCTGGGCATACGTTGGCCTGCCGCCGACATGTCCGACGACTATAGGGTCGTCCCCACGACCCCGGGACTAGGTTGGCCCGCCGCCGACATGTCCGTAGACTATAGGGTCGTCCCCACGCCCCGGGACAAAGTTGGCCAGCCGCCGACATGTCCGACGACTATAGGGTCGTCCCCAGGACCCCGGGACTAGGTTGGCCCGCCGCTGACTTGTCCAACGACTATAGGGTCGTTTCCACGACCCCGGGACTAGGTTGGCCAGTCACCGACATGTCCGACGACTATAGGGTCGTCCCCACGACCACGGGCCAAAGTTGCCCAGCCGCCGACATGTCCGACGACTATAGGGTCGTCCCCAAGACCCCGGGGCTAGATTGGCCCGCCACGGTCATGTCCGACGACTATAGGTTCGTCCCTACGACCCTGGGCATACGTTGGCCTGCCGCCGACATGTCCGACGACTATAGGGTCGTCCCCACGACCCCGGGACTAGGTTGGCCCGCCGCCGACTTTTCCGACGACTATAGGGTCGTCCCCACGACCACGGGCCAAAGTTGCCCTGCCGCCGACATGTCCGACGAGTATAGGGTCGTCCCCACGACCCCGGGACTAGGTTGGCCCGCCGCCGACATGTCCGACGTCTGTAGGGTCGACCCCACGACCCCGGGGCTAGATTGGCCCGCCACCGTCATGTCCGACGACTATAGGGTCGTCCCCACGACCTCGGGACTAGGTTGGCCGCCGCCGACATGTCCGACGACTATAGGGTCGTCCCCACGCCCGGGCCAAAGTTGGCCAGCCGCCGACATGTCCGACGACTATAGGGTCGTCCCCACGACCCCGGGACTAGGTCGGCCCGCCGCCGACTTGTCCGACGACTATAGGGTCGTCCCCACGAACCGGGCCAAAGTTGGCCAGCCGCCGACATGTCCGACGACTATAAGGTCGTCCCCGCGAACCCGGGACTACGTTGGCCAGTCACCGACATGTCCGACGACTATAGGGTCGTCCCCACGACCACGGGCCAAAGTTGCCCGGCCGCCGACATGTCCGACGACTATAGGGTCGTCCCCACGACCCCGGGTCTAGGTTGGCCCGCAGCCGACTTTTCCGACGACTATAGGGTCGTCTCCACGACCCCGGGACTAGGTTGGCCCGCCGCCGACATGTCCGACGTCTATAGGGTCGTCCCCACGACCCCGGGGCTAGATTGGCCCGCCACCGTCATGTCCGACGACTATAGGTTCGTCCCTACGACCCTGGGCACACGTTGGCCTGCCGCCGACATGTCCGACGACTATAGGGTCGTCCCCACGACCACGGGCCAAAGTTGCCCTGCCGCCGACATGTCCGACGAGTATAGGGTCGTCCCCACGACCCCGGGACTAGGATGGCCCGCCGCCGACATGTCCGACGTCTATAGGGTCGTCCCCACGACCCCGGGGCTAGATTGGCCCGCCACCGTCATGTCCGACGACTATAGGGTCGTCCCCACGACCTCGGGACTAGGTTGGCCGCCGCCGACATGTCCGACGACTATAGGGTCGTCCCCACGACCCCGGGACTAGGTTGGCCCGCCGCCGACTTGTCCGACGACTATAGGGTCGTCCCCACGACCATGGGCCAAAGTTGCCCTGCCGCCGACATGTCCGACGACTATAGGGTCGTCCCCACGACCACTGGCCAAAGTTGCCCAGCCGCCGACATGTCCGACGACTATAGGGTCGTCCCCAAGACCCCGGGGCTAGGTTGGCCCGGCACCGTCATGTCCGACGACTATAGGGTCGTCCCCACGACCCCGGGACTAGGTTGGCCCGCCGCCGACATGTCCGACGACTATAGGGTCGTCCCCACGACCCCGGGACTAGGTTGGCCGCCGCCGACATGTCCGTAGACTATAGGGTCGTCCCCACGCCCCGGGCCAAAGTTGGCCAGCCGCCGACATGTCCGACGACTATAGGGCCGTCCCCACGACCCCGGGACTAGGTCGGCCCGCCGCCGACTTGTCCGACGACTATAGGGTCGTCCCCACGACCCGGGCCAAAGTTGGACAGCCGCCGACATGTCCGACGACTATAGGGTCGTCCCCACGACCCCGGGACTTGGTCGGCCCGCCGCCGACTTGTCCGACGACTATAGGGTCGTCCCCACGACCACGGGCCAAAGTTGCCCTGCCGCCGACATGTCCGACGACTATAGGTTCGTCGCAACGACCCTGGGCATACGTTGGCCTGCCGCCGACATGTCCGACGACTATAGGGTCGTCCCCACGACCCCGGGACTAGGTTGGCCCGCCGCCGACATGTCCGTAGACTATAGGGTCGTCCCCACGACCACGGGCCAAAGTTGCCCAGCCGCCGACATGTCCGACGACTATAGGGTCGTCCCCACGACCCCGGGACTAGGTTGGCCCGCCGCCGACTTGTCCGAAGACTATAGGGTCGTCCCCACGACCCCGGGACTAGGTTGGCCCGCCGCCGACATGTCCGACGATTATAGGGTCGTCCCCACGACCTCGGGACTAGGTTGGCCGCCGCCGACATGTCCGACGAATATACGGTCGTCCCCACGACCCCGGGACTAGGTTGGCCCGCCGCCGACGTGTCCTACGACTATGGGGTCGTCCCCACGACCACGGGTCTTGGTTGGCCAGCCGCCGACATGTCCGACGACAATAGGGTCGTCCCCACGAACCCGGGACTACGTTGGCCAGTCACCGACATGTCCGACGACTATAGGGTCGTCCCCACGACCACGGGCCAAAGTTGCCCTGCCGCCGACATGTCCGACGACAATAGGGTCGTCCCCACGACCCCGGGACTAGGTTGGCCCGCCGCCGACTTGTCCGACGACTATAGGGTCGTCCCCAGGACGCCGGGACTAGGTCGGCCCGCCGCCGACTTGTCCGACGACTATAGGGTCGTCCCCACGACCCGGGCCAAAGTTGGACAGCCGCCGACATGTCCGACGACTATAGGGTCGTCCCCGCGAACCCGGGACTACGTTGGCCAGTCACCGACATGTCCGACGACTATAGGGTCGTCCCCACGACCACGGGCCAAAGTTGGCCAGTCGCCGACATGTCCGACGACTATAGGGTCGTCCCCGCGAACCCGGGACTACGTTGGCCAGTCACCGACATGTCCGACGACTATAGGGTCGTCCCCACGACCACGGGCCAAAGTTGCCCTGCCGCCGACATGTCCGACGACTATAGGGTCGTCCCCACGACCCCGGGTCTAAGTTGGCCCGCCGCCGACTTTTCCGACGACTATAGGGTCGTCCCCACGACCCCGGGACTAGGTTGGCCCGCCGCCGACATGTCCGACGTCTATAGGGTCGACCCCACGACCCCGAGGCTAGATTGGCCCGCCACCGTCATGTCCGACGACTATAGGTTCGTCCCTACGACCCTGGACATACGTTGGCCTGCCGCCGACATGTCCGACGACTATAGGGTCGTCCCCACGACCCCAGGACTAGGTTGGCCCGCCGCCGACTTGTCCGACGATTATAGGGTCGTCCCCACGACCCCGGGACTAGGTTGGCCCGCCGCCGACATGTCCGACGATTATAGGGTCGTCCCCACGACCCCGGGACTAGGTTGGCCCGCCGCCGACATGTCCATAGACTATAGGGTCGTCCCCACGCCCCGGGCCAAAGTTGGCCAGCCGCCAACATGTCCGACGACTATAGGGTCGTCCCCACGACCCCGAGACTAGGTTGGCCCGCCGCCGACTTGTCCGACGACTATAGGGTCGTCTCCACGACCCCGGGACTAGGTTGGCCAGTCACCGACATGTCCGACGACTATAGGGTCGTCCCCACGACCACGGGCCAAAGTTGCCCTGCCGCCGACATGTCCGACGACTATAGGGTCGTCCCCACCACCCCGGGTCTAGGTTGGCCAGCCGCCGACATGTCCGACGACTATAGGGTCGTCCCCACGACCATGGGCCAAAGTTGCCCTGCCGCCGACATGTCCGACGACTACAGGGTCGTCCCCACGACCACTGGCCAAAGTTGCCCAGCCGCCGACATGTCCGACGACTATAGGGTCGTCCCTACCACCCCGGGACTAGGTTGGCCAGCCGCCGACATGTCCGACGTCTATAGGGTCGTCCCCTCGACCCCGGGGCTAGATTGCCCCGGCACCGTCATGTCCGACGACTACAGGGTCGTCCCCACGACCCCGGGAGTAGGTTGGCCTGCCGCCGACTTGTCCGACGACTATAGGGTCGTCCCCACGCCCCGGGCCAAAGTTGGCCAGCCGCCGACATGTCCGACGACTATAGGGTCGTCCCCACGACCCCGGGGCTAGATTGCCCCGGCACCGTCATGTCCGACGACTATAGGGTCGTCCCCACGACCCCGGGACTGGATTGACCCGCCACGGTCATGTCCGACGACTATAGGTTCGTCCCTACGACCCTGGGCATACGTTGGCCTGCCGCCGACATGTCCGACGACTATAGGGTCGTCCCCACGACCACTGGCCAAAGTTGCCCAGCCGCCGACATGTCCGACGACTATAGGGTCGTCCCCACGACCCCGGGACTAGGTTGGCCCGCCGCCGACATGTCCGTAGACTATAGGGTCGTCCCCACGACCACGGGCCAAAGTTGCCCAGCCGCCGACATGTCCGACGACTATAGGGTCGTCCCCACGACCCCGGGTCTAGGTTGGCCCGCCGCCGACTTTTCCGACGACTATAGTGTCGTCCCCACGACCCCGGGACTAGGTTGGCCCGCCGCCGACATGTCCGACGTCTATAGGGTCGTCCCCACGACCCCGGGGCTAGATTGCCCCGGCACCGTCATGTCCGACGACTATAGGGTCGTCCCCACGACCCCGGGACTAGGTTGGCCCGCCGCCGACATGTCCGACGACTACAGGGTCGTCCCCACGACCCCGGGACTAGGTTGCCCAGCCGCCGACATGTCCGACGACTATAGGGTCGTCCCCACTACCCCGGGCCAAAGCTGGCCAGCCGCCGACTTGTCCGACGATTATAGGGTCGTCCCTACCACCCCGGGACTAGGGTGGCCAGCCGCCGACATGTCCGACGTCTATAGGGTCGTCCCCTCGACCCCGGGGCTAGATTGCCCCGGCACCGTCATGTCCGACGACTATAGGGTCGTCCCCACGACCCCGGGACTAGGTCGGCCCGCCGCCGACTTGTCCGACGACTATAGGGTCGTCCCCACGAACCGGGCCACAGTTGGCCAGCCGCCGACATGTCCGACGACTATAATGTCGTCCCCGCGAACCCGGGACTACGTTGGCCAGTCACCGACATGTCCGACGACTATAGGGTCGTCCCCACGACCACGGCCCAAAGTTGCCCGGCCGCCGACATGTCCGACGACTATAGGGTCGTCCCCACGACCCCGGGTCTAGGTTGGCCCGCAGCCGACTTTTCCGACGACTATAGGGTCGTCTCCACGACCCCGGGACTAGGTTGGCCCGCCGCCGACATGTCCGACGTCTATAGGGTCGTCCCCACGACCCCGGGGCTAGATTGGCCCGCCACCGTCATGTCCGACGACTATAGGTTCGTCCCTACGACCCTGGGCACACGTTGGCCTGCCGCCGACATGTCCGACGACTATAGGGTCGTCCCCACGACCACGGGCCAAAGTTGCCCTGCCGCCGACATGTCCGACGAGTATAGGGTCGTCCCCACGACCCCGGGACTAGGTCGGCCCGCCGCCGACTTGTCCGACGACTATAGGGTCGTCCCCACGACCCGGACCAAAGTTGGCCAGCCGCCGACATGTCCGACGACTATAAGGTCGTCCCCGCGAACCCGGGACTACGTTGGCCAGTCACCGACATGTCCGACCACTATAGGGTCGTCCCCACGACCACGGGCCAAAGTTGCCCCGCCGCCGACATGTCCGACGACTATAGGGTCGTCCCCACGACCCCGGGATTAGGTTGGCCCGCCGCCGACATGTCCGACGACTATAGGGTCGTCCCCACGACCCCGGGACTAGGTTGGCCCGCCGCCGACATATCCGTAGACTATAGGGTCGTCCCCACGACCCCGGGACTAGATTGGCCCGCCACCGTCATGTCCGACGACTATACGGTCGTCCACACGACCCCGGGACTAGGTTGGCCCGCCGCCGACGTTTCCTACGACTATGGGGTCGTCCCCACGACCACGGGTCTTGGTTGGCCAGCCGCCGACATGTCCGACGACAATAGGGTCGTCCCCACGAACCCGGGACTACGTTGGCCAGTCACCGACATGTCCGACGACTATAGGGTCGTCCCCACGACCACGGGCCAAAGTTGCCCTGCCGCCGACATGTCCGACGACTATAGGATCGCCCCCACGACCCCGGGTCTAGGTTGGCCCGCCGCCGACTTTTCCGACGACTATAGTGTCGTCCCCACGACCCCGGGACTAAGTTGGCCCGCCACCGTCATGTCCGACGACAATAGGGTCGTCCCCACGAACCCGGGACTACGTTGGCCAGTCACCGTCATGTCCGACGACTATAGGGTCGTCCCCACGACCCCGGGACTAGGTTGGCCCGCCGCCGACATGTCCGACGACTATAGGGTCGTCCCCACGACCCCGGGACTAGGTTGGCCGCCGCCGACATGTCCGTAGACTATAGGGTCGTCCCCACGCCCCGGGCCAAAGTTGGCCAGCCGCCGACATGTCCGACGACTATAGGGTCGTCCCCACGACCCCGGGACTAGGTCGGCCCGCCGCCGACTTGTCCGACGACTATAGGGTCGTCCCCACGACCCGGGCCAAAGTTGGCCAGCCGCCGACATGTCCGACGACTATAAGGTCGTCCCCGCGAACCCGGGACTACGTTGGCCAGTCACCGACATGTCCGACGACTATAGGGTCGTCCCCACGACCACGGGCCAAAGTTGCCCGGCCGCCGACATGTCCGACGACTATAGGGTCGTCCCCACGACCCCGGGTCTAGGTTGGCCCGCCGCCGACTTTTCCGACGACTATAGGGTCGTCCCCACGACCCCGGGACTAGGTTGGCCCGCCGCCGACATTTCCGACGTCTATAGGGTAGTCCCCACGACCCCGGGGCTAGATTGGCCCGCCACCGCCATGTCCGACGACTATAGGTTCGTCCCTACGACCCTGGGCATACGTTGGCCTGCCGCCGACATGTCCGACGACTATAGGGTCGCCCCCATGACCACTGGCCAAAGTTGCCCAGCCGCCGACATGTCCGACGACTATAGGGTCGTCCCCACGACCCCGGGACTAGGTTGGCCCGCCGCCAACATGTCCGACGTCTATAGGGATGTCCCCACGACCCCGGGGCTAGATTGCCCCGGCACCGTCATGTCCGACGACTATAGCGTCGTCCCCACGACCCGGGCCAAAGTTGGCCAGCCGCCGACATGTCCGACGACTATAGGGTCGTCCCCATGACCACTGGCCAAAGTTGCCCAGCCGCCGACATGTCCGACGACTATAGGGTCGTCCCCACGACCCCGGGACTAGGTTGGCCCGCCGCCGACATGTCCGTAGACTATAGGGTCGTCCCCACGCCCCGGGCCAAAGTTGGCCCGCCGCCGACGTGTCCTACGACTATGGGGTCGTCCCCACGACCACGGGACTAGGTTGGCCAGCCGCCGACATGTCCGACGACTATAGGGTCGTCCCCACCACCCCGGGTCTAGGTTGGCCAGCCGCCGACATATCCGACGATTATAGGGTCGTCCCCACGACCATGGGCCAAAGTTGCCCTGCCGCCGACATGTCCGACGACTATAGGGTCGTCCCCACGACCAGTGGCCAAAGTTGCCCAGCCGCCGACATGTCCGACGACTATAGGGTCGTCCCCAAGACCCCGGGGCTAGGTTGGCCCGGCACCGTCATGTCCGACGACTATAGGGACGTCCCCACGACCCCGGGACTGGGTTGGCCCGCCGCCGACATGTCCGACGACTATAGGGTCGTCCCCACGACCCCGGGACTAGGTTGGCCGCCGCCGACATGTCCGTAGACTATAGGGTCGTCCCCACGACCATGGGCCAAAGTTGCCCTGCCGCCGACATGTCCGACGACTATAGGGTCGTCCCCACGACCACTGGCCAAAGTTGCCCAGCCGCCGACATGTCCGACGACTATAGGGTCGTCCCCAAGACCCCGGGGCTAGGTTGGCCCGGCACCGTCATGTCCGACGACTATAGGGTCGTCCCCACGACCCCGGGACTAGGTCGGCCCGCCGCCGACTTGTCCGACGACTATAGGGTCGTCCCCACGACCCGGGCCAAAGTTGGCCAGCCGCCGACATGTCCGACGACTATAAGGTCGTCCCCGCGAACCCGGGACTACGTTGGCCAGTCACCGACATGTCCGACCACTATAGGGTCGTCCCCACGACCACGGGCCAAAGTTGCCCCGCCGCCGACATGTCCGACGACTATAGGGTCGTCCCCACGACCCCGGGTCTAGGTTGGCCCGCCGCCGAATTTTCCGACGACTATAGGGTCGTCCCCACGACCCCGGGAGTAGGTTGGCCCGCCGCCGACTTGTCCGACGACTATAGGGTCGTCCCCACGACCACGGGACTAGGTTGGCCCGCCGCCGACATGTCCGACGTCTATAGGGTCGTCCCCACGACCCCGGGGCTAGATTGCCCCGGCACCGTCATGTCCGACGACTATAGAGTCGTCCCCACGACCCGGGCCAAAGTTGGCCAGCCGCCGACATGTCCGACGACTATAGGGTCGTCCCCGCGAACCCGGGACTACGTTGGCCAGTCACCGACATGTCCGACGACTATAGGGTCGTCCCCACGACCACGGGCCAAAGTTGCCCTGCCGCCGACATGTCCGACGAGTATAGGGTCGTCCCCACGACCACGGGACTAGGTTGGCCCGCCGCCGACTTGTCCGACGACTATAGGGTCGTCCCCAGGACCCCGGGACTAGGTCGGCCCGCCGCCGACTGGTCCGACGACTATAGGGTCGTCCCCACGACCTCGGGACTAGGTTGCCCTGCCGCCGACATGTCTGACGAGTATAGGGTCGTCCCCACGACCCCGGGTCTAGGTTGGCCCGGCACCGTCATGTCCGACGACTATAGGGTCGTCCCCACGACCCCAGGACTAGGTTGGCCCGCCGCCGACATGTCCGACGACTATAGGGTCGTCCCCACGACCCCGGGACTAGGTTGGCCGCCGCCGACATGTCCGTAGACTATAGGGTCGTCCCCACGCCCCGGGCCAAAGTTGGCCAGCCGCCGACATGTCCGACGACTATAGGGTCGTCCCCACGACCCCGGGACTAGGTCGGCCCGCCGCCGACTTGTCCGACGACTATAGGGTCGTCCCCACGACCCGGGCCAAAGTTGGCCAGCCGCCGACATGTCCGACGACTATACGGTCGTCCTCACGACCACGGGACTAGGTTGGCCCGCCGCCGACTTGTCCGACGACTATAGGGTCGTCCCCAGGACCCCGGGACTAGGTCGGCCCGCCGCCGACTTGTCCGACGACTATAGGGTCGTCCCCACGACCCGGGCCAAAGTTGGACAGCCGCCGACATGTCCGACGACTATAGGGTCGTCCCCGCGAACCCGGGACTACGTTGGCCAGTCACCGACATGTCCGACGACTATAGGGTCGTCCCCACGACCACGGGCCAAAGTTGCCCTGCCGCCGACATGTCCGACGAGTATAGGGTCGTCCCCACGACCACGGGACTAGGTTGGCCCGCCGCCGACTTGTCCGACGACTATAGGGTCGTCCCCAGGACCCCGGGACTAGGTCGGCCCGCCGCCGACTGGTCCGACGACTATAGGGTCGTCCCCACGACCTCGGGACTAGGTTGGCCGCCGCCGACATGTCCGACGACTATTGGGTCGTCCCCACGCCCCGGGCCAAAGTTGGCCAGCCGCCGACATGTCCGACGACTATAGGGTCGTCCCCACGACCCCGGGACTAGGTTGGCCCGCCGCCGACTTGTCCGACGACTATAGGGTCGTCCCCACGACCATGGGCCAAAGTTGCCCTGCCGCCGACATGTCCGACGACTATAGGGTCGTCCCCACGACCACTGGCCTAAGTTGCCCAGCCGCCGACATGTCCGACGACTATAGGGTCGTCCCCAAGACCCCGGGGCTAGGTTGGCCCGGCACCGTCATGTCCGACGACTATAGGGTCGTCCCCACGACCCCGGGACTAGGTTGGCCCGCCGCCGACATGTCCGACGACTATAGGGTCGTCCCCACGACCCCGGGACTAGGTTGGCCGCCGCCGACATGTCCGTAGACTATAGGGTCGTCCCCACGCCCCGGGCCAAAGTTGGCCAGCCGCCGACATGTCCGACGACTATAGGGTCGTCCCCACGACCCCGGGACTAGGTCGGCCCGCCGCCGACTTGTCCGACGACTATAGGGTCGTCCCCACGACCCGGGCCAAAGTTGGCCTGCCGCCGACATGTCCGACGACTATAAGGTCGTCCCCGCGAACCCGGGACTACGTTGGCCAGTCACCGACATGTCCGACCACTATAGGGTCGTCCCCACGACCACGGGCCAAAGTTGCCCCGCCGCCGACATGTCCGACGACTATAGTGTCGTCCCCACGACCCCGGGTCTAGGTTGGCCCGCCGCCGAATTTTCCGACGACTATAGGGTCGTCCCCACGACCCCGGGAGTAGGTTGGCTCGCCGCCGACTTGTCCGACGACTATAGGGTCGTCCCCACGACCCCGGGACTAGGTTGGCCCGCCGCCGACATGTCCGACGTCTATAGGGTCGTCCCCACGACCCCGGGGCTAGATTGCCCCGACACCGTCATGTCCGACGACTATAGGGTCGTCCCCACGACCCGGGCCAAAGTTGGCCAGCCGCCGACATTTCCGACGACTATACGGTCGTCCTCACGACCACGGGACTAGGTTGGCCCGCCGCCGACTTGTCCGACGACTATAGGGTCGTCCCCACGACCCCGGGACTAGGTTGCCCTGCCGCCGACATGTCCGACGAGTATAGGGTCGTCCCCACGACCACGGGACTAGGTTGGCCCGCCGCCGACTTGTCCGACGACTATAGGGTCGTCCCCAGGACCCCGGGACTAGGTCGGCCCGCCGCCGACTGGTCCGACGACTATAGGGTCGTCCCCACGACCTCGGGACTAGGTTGGCCGCCGCCGACATGTCCGACGACTATTGGGTCGTCCCCACGCCCCGGGCCAAAGTTGGCCAGCCGCCGAAATGTCCGACGACTATAGGGTCGTCCCCACGACCCCGGGACTAGGTTGGCCCGCCGCCGACTTGTCCGACGACTATAGGGTCGTCCCCACGACCATGGGCCAAAGTTGCCCTGCCGCCGACATGTCCGACGACTATAGGGTCGTCCCCACGACCACTGGCCAAAGTTGCCCAGCCGCCGACATGTCCGACGACTATAGGGTCGTCCCCAAGACCCCGGGGCTAGGTTGGCCCGGCACCGTCATGTCCGACGACTATAGGGTCGTCCCCACGACCCCGGGACTAGGTTGGCCCGCCGCCGACATGTCCGACGACTATAGGGTCGTCCCCACGACCCCGGGACTAGGTTGGCCGCCGCCGACATGTCCGTAGACTATAGGGTCGTCCCCACGCCCCGGGCCAAAGTTGGCCAGCCGCCGACATGTCCGACGACTATAGGGTCGTCCCCACGACCCCGGGACTAGGTCGGCCCGCCGCCGACTTGTCCGACGACTATAGGGTCGTCCCCACGACCCGGGCCAAAGTTGGCCAGCCGCCGACATGTCCGACGACTATAAGGTCGTCCCCGCGAACCCGGGACTACGTTGGCCAGTCACCGACATGTCCGACCACTATAGGGTCGTCCCCACGACCACGGGCCAAAGTTGCCCCGCCGCCGACATGTCCGACGACTATAGGGTCGTCCCCACGACCCCGGGTCTAGGTTGGCCCGCCGCCGAATTTTCCGACGACTATAGGGTCGTCCCCACGACCCCGGGAGTAGGTTGGCCCGCCGCCGACTTGTCCGACGACTATAGGGTCGTCCCCACGACCCCGGGACTAGGTTGGCCCGCCGCCGACATGTCCGACGTCTATAGGGTCGTCCCCACGACCCCGGGGCTAGATTGCCCCGACACCGTCATGTCCGACGACTATAGGGTCGTCCCCACGACCCGGGCCAAAGTTGGCCAGCCGCCGACATGTCCGACGACTATACGGTCGTCCTCACGACCACGGGACTAGGTTGGCCCGCCGCCGACTTGTCCGACGACTATAGGGTCGTCCCCAGGACCCCGGGACTAGGTCGGCCCGCCGCCGACTTGTCTGACGACTATAGGGTCGTCCCCACGACCCGGGCCAAAGTTGGACAGCCGCCGACATGTCCGACGACTATAGGGTCGTCCCCGCGAACCCGGGACTACGTTGGCCAGTCACCGACATGTCCGACGACTATAGGGTCGTCCCCACGACCACGGGCCAAAGTTGCCCTGCCGCCGACATGTCCGACGAGTATAGGGTCGTCCCCACGACCACGGGACTAGGTTGGCCCGCCGCCGACTTGTCCGACGACTATAGGGTCGTCCCCAGGACCCCGGGACTAGGTCGGCCCGCCGCCGACTGGTCCGACGACTATAGGGTCGTCCCCACGACCTCGGGGCTAGGTTGGCCGCCGCCGACATGTCCGACGAGTATAGGGTCGTCCCCACGACCACGGGACTAGGTTGGCCCGCCGCCGACTTGTCCGACGACTATAGGGTCGTCCCCAGGACCCCGGGACTAGGTCGGCCCGCCGCCGACTGGTCCGACGACTATAGGGTCGTCCCCACGACCTCGGGGCTAGGTTGGCCGCCGCCGACATGTCCGACGACTATTGGGTCGTCCCCAAGCCCCGGGCCAAAGTTGGCCAGCCGCCGACATGTCCGACGACTATAGGGTCGTCCCCACGACCCCGGGACTAGGTTGGCCGCCGCCGACATGTCCGTAGACTATAGGGTCGTCCCCACGCCCCGGGCCAAAGTTGGCCAGCCGCCGACATGTCCGACGACTATAGGGTCGTCCCCACGACCCCGGGACTAGGTCGGCCCGCCGCCGACTTGTCCGACGACTATAGGGTCGTCCCCACGACCATGGGCCAAAGTTGCCCTGCCGCCGACATGTCCGACGACTATAGGGTCGTCCCCACGACCACGGGCCAAAGTTGCCCGGCCGCCGACATGTCCGACGACTATAGGGTCGTCCCCACGACCCCGGGACTAGGTTGGCCCGCCGCCGACATGTCCGACGTCTATAGGGTCGTCCCCACGACCCCGGGGCTAGATTGGCCCGCCACCGTCATGTCCGACGACTATAGGTTCGTCCCTACGACCCTGGGCATACGTTGGCCTGCCGCCGACATGTCCGACGACTATAGGGTCGTCCCCACGACCACGGGCCAAAGTTGCCCTGCCGCCGACATGTCCGACGAGTATAGGGTCGTCCCCACGACCCCGGGACTAGGTTGGCCCGCCGCCGACATGTCCGACGTCTATAGGGTCGTCCCCACGACCCCGGGGCTAGATTGGCCCGCCACCGTCATGTCCGACGACTATAGGTTCGTCCCTACGACCCTGGGCATACGTTGGCCTGCCGCCGACATGTCCGACGACTATAGGGTCGTCCCCACGACCACGGGCCAAAGTTGCCCTGCCGCCGACATGTCCGACGAGTATAGGGTCGTCCCCACGACCCCGGGACTAGGTTGGCCCGCCGCCGACATGTCCGACGTCTATAGGGTCGTCCCCACGACCCCGGGGCTAGATTGACCCGCCACCGTCATGTCCGACGACTATAGGGTCGTCCCCAGGACCCCGGGACTAGGTCGGCCCGCCGCCGAATTGTCCGACGACTATAGGGTCGTCCCCACGACCCGGGCCAAAGTTGGACAGCCGCCGACATGTCCGACGACTATAGGGTCGTCCCCACGACCACGGGCCAAAGTTGCCCAGCCGCCGACATGTCCGACGACTATAGGGTCGTCCCCACGACCCCGGGACTAGATTGGCCCGCCACCGTCATGTCCGACGACTATACGGTCGTCCCCACGACCCCGGGACTAGGTTGGCCCGCCGCCGACGTGTCCTACGACTATGGGGTCGTCCCCACGACCACGGGTCTTGGTTGGCCAGCCGCCGACATGTCCGACGACTATAGGGTCGTCCCCACGAATCCGGGACTACGTTGGCCAGTCACCGACATGTCGGACGACTATAGGGTCGTCCCCACCACCCCGGGTCTAGGTTGGCCAGCCGCCGACATGTCCGACGTCTATAGGGTCGTCCCCACGACCATGGGCCAAAGTTGCCCTGCCGCCGACATGTCCGACGACTATAGGGTCGTCCCCACGACCACTGGCCAAAGTTGCCCAGCCGCCGACATGTCCGACGACTATAGGGTCGTCCCCACTACCCCGGGCCAAAGCTGGCCAGCCGCCGAATTGTCCGACGATTATAGGGTCGTCCCTACCACCCCGGGACTAGATTGCCCCGGCACCGTCATGTCCGACGACTATAGGGTCGTCCCCACGACCCCGAGACTAGATTGGCCCGCCACGGTCATGTCCGACGACTATAGGTTCGTCCCTACGTCCCTGGGCATACGTTGGCCTGCCGCCGACATGTCCGACGACTATAGGGTCGTCCCCACGACCCCGGGACTAGGTTGGCCCGCCGCCGACATGTCCGTAGACTATAGGGTCGTCCCCACGCCCCGGGACAAAGTTGGCCAGCCGCCGACATGTCCGACGACTATAGGGTCGTCCCCAGGACCCCGGGACTAGGTTGGCCCGCCGCTGACTTGTCCAACGACTATAGGGTCGTTTCCACGACCCCGGGACTAGGTTGGCCAGTCACCGACATGTCCGACGACTATAGGGTCGTCCCCACGACCACGGGCCAAAGTTGCCCAGCCGCCGACATGTCCGACGACTATAGGGTCGTCCCCAAGACCCCGGGGCTAGATTGGCCCGCCACGGTCATGTCCGACGACTATAGGTTCGTCCCTACGACCCTGGGGCTAGATTGGCCCGCCACCGTCATGTCCGACGACTATAGGGTCGTCCCCACGACCTCGGGACTAGGTTGGCCCGCCGCCGACTTTTCCGACGACTATAGGGTCGTCCCCACGACCACGGGCCAAAGTTGCCCTGCCGCCGACATGTCCGACGAGTATAGGGTCGTCCCCACGACCCCGGGACTAGGTTGGCCCGCCGCCGACATGTCCGACGTCTGTAGGGTCGTCCCCACGACCCCGGGGCTAGATTGGCCCGCCACCGTCATGTCCGACGACTATAGGGTCGTCCCCACGACCTCGGGACTAGGTTGGCCGCCGCCGACATGTCCGACGACTATAGGGTCGTCCCCACGACCACGGGCCAAAGTTGCCCTGCCGCCGACATGTCCGACGAGTATAGGGTCGTCCCCACGACCCCGGGACTAGGTCGGCCCGCCGCCGACTTGTCCGACGACTATAGGGTCGTCCCCACGACCCGGACCAAAGTTGGCCAGCCGCCGACATGTCCGACGACTATAAGGTCGTCCCCGCGAACCCGGGACTACGTTGGCCAGTCACCGACATGTCCGACCACTATAGGGTCGTCCCCACGACCACGGGCCAAAGTTGCCCCGCCGCCGACATGTCCGACGACTATAGGGTCGTCCCCACGACCCCGGGATTAGGTTGGCCCGCCGCCGACATGTCCGACGACTATAGGGTCGTCCCCACGACCCCGGGACTAGGTTGGCCCGCCGCCGACATATCCGTAGACTATAGGGTCGTCCCCACGACCCCGGGACTAGATTGGCCCGCCACCGTCATGTCCGACGACTATACGGTCGTCCACACGACCCCGGGACTAGGTTGGCCCGCCGCCGACGTTTCCTACGACTATGGGGTCGTCCCCACGACCACGGGTCTTGGTTGGCCAGCCGCCGACATGTCCGACGACAATAGGGTCGTCCCCACGAACCCGGGACTACGTTGGCCAGTCACCGACATGTCCGACGACTATAGGGTCGTCCCCACGACCACGGGCCAAAGTTGCCCTGCCGCCGACATGTCCGACGACTATAGGATCGCCCCCACGACCCCGGGTCTAGGTTGGCCCGCCGCCGACTTTTCCGACGACTATAGTGTCGTCCCCACGACCCCGGGACTAGGTTGGCCCGCCACCGTCATGTCCGACGACAATAGGGTCGTCCCCACGAACCCGGGACTACGTTGGCCAGTCACCGTCATGTCCGACGACTATAGGGTCGTCCCCACGACCCCGGGACTAGGTTGGCCCGCCGCCGACATGTCCGACGACTATAGGGTCGTCCCCACGACCCCGGGACTAGGTTGGCCGCCGCCGACATGTCCGTAGACTATAGGGTCGTCCCCACGCCCCGGGCCAAAGTTGGCCAGCCGCCGACATGTCCGACGACTATAGGGTCGTCCCCACGACCCCGGGACTAGGTCGGCCCGCCGCCGACTTGTCCGACGACTATAGGGTCGTCCCCACGACCCGGGCCAAAGTTGGCCAGCCGCCGACATGTCCGACGACTATAAGGTCGTCCCCGCGAACCCGGGACTACGTTGGCCAGTCACCGACATGTCCGACGACTATAGGGTCGTCCCCACGACCACGGGCCAAAGTTGCCCGGCCGCCGACATGTCCGACGACTATAGGGTCGTCCCCACGACCCCGGGTCTAGGTTGGCCCGCCGCCGACTTTTCCGACGACTATAGGGTCGTCCCCACGACCCCGGGACTAGGTTGGCCCGCCGCCGACATTTCCGACGTCTATAGGGTAGTCCCCACGACCCCGGGGCTAGATTGGCCCGCCACCGTCATGTCCGACGACTATAGGTTCGTCCCTACGACCCTGGGCATACGTTGGCCTGCCGCCGACATGTCCGACGACTATAGGGTCGCCCCCCATGACCACTGGCCAAAGTTGCCCAGCCGCCGACATGTCCGACGACTATAGGGTCGTCCCCACGACCCCGGGACTAGGTTGGCCCGCCGCCAACATGTCCGACGTCTATAGGGATGTCCCCACGACCCCGGGGCTAGATTGCCCCGGCACCGTCATGTCCGACGACTATAGCGTCGTCCCCACGACCCGGGCCAAAGTTGGCCAGCCGCCGACATGTCCGACGACTATAGGGTCGTCCCCATGACCACTGGCCAAAGTTGCCCAGCCGCCGACATGTCCGACGACTATAGGGTCGTCCCCACGACCCCGGGACTAGGTTGGCCCGCCGCCGACATGTCCGTAGACTATAGGGTCGTCCCCACGCCCCGGGCCAAAGTTGGCCCGCCGCCGACGTGTCCTACGACTATGGGGTCGTCCCCACGACCACTGGCCAAAGTTGCCCAGCCGCCGACATGTCCGACGACTATAGGGTCGTCCCCAAGACCCCGGGGCTAGGTTGGCCCGGCACCGTCATGTCCGACGACTATAGGGACGTCCCCACGACCCCGGGACTGGGTTGGCCCGCCGCCGACATGTCCGACGACTATAGGGTCGTCCCCACGACCCCGGGACTGGGTTGGCCCGCCGCCGACATGTCCGACGACTATAGGGTCGTCCCCACGACCCCGGGACTAGGTTGGCCGCCGCCGACATGTCCGTAGACTATAGGGTCGTCCCCACGACCATGGGCCAAAGTTGCCCTGCCGCCGACATGTCCGACGACTATAGGGTCGTCCCCACGACCACTGGCCAAAGTTGCCCAGCCGCCGACATGTCCGACGACTATAGGGTCGTCCCCAAGACCCCGGGGCTAGGTTGGCCCGGCACCGTCATGTCCGACGACTATAGGGTCGTCCCCACGACCCCGGGACTAGGTCGGCCCGCCGCCGACTTGTCCGACGACTATAGGGTCGTCCCCACGACCCGGGCCAAAGTTGGCCAGCCGCCGACATGTCCGACGACTATAAGGTCGTCCCCGCGAACCCGGGACTACGTTGGCCAGTCACCGACATGTCCGACCACTATAGGGTCGTCCCCACGACCACGGGCCAAAGTTGCCCCGCCGCCGACATGTCCGACGACTATAGGGTCGTCCCCACGACCCCGGGTCTAGGTTGGCCCGCCGCCGAATTTTCCGACGACTATAGGGTCGTCCCCACGACCCCGGGAGTAGGTTGGCCCGCCGCCGACTTGTCCGACGACTATAGGGTCGTCCCCACGACCACGGGACTAGGTTGGCCCGCCGCCGACATGTCCGACGTCTATAGGGTCGTCCCCACGACCCCGGGGCTAGATTGCCCCGGCACCGTCATGTCCGACGACTATAGAGTCGTCCCCACGACCCGGGCCAAAGTTGGCCAGCCGCCGACATGTCCGACGACTATAGGGTCGTCCCCGCGAACCCGGGACTACGTTGGCCAGTCACCGACATGTCCGACGACTATAGGGTCGTCCCCACGACCACGGGCCAAAGTTGCCCTGCCGCCGACATGTCCGACGAGTATAGGGTCGTCCCCACGACCACGGGACTAGGTTGGCCCGCCGCCGACTTGTCCGACGACTATAGGGTCGTCCCCAGGACCCCGGGACTAGGTCGGCCCGCCGCCGACTGGTCCGACGACTATAGGGTCGTCCCCACGACCTCGGGACTAGGTTGCCCTGCCGCCGACATGTCTGACGAGTATAGGGTCGTCCCCACGACCCCGGGTCTAGGTTGGCCCGGCACCGTCATGTCCGACGACTATAGGGTCGTCCCCACGACCCCAGGACTAGGTTGGCCCGCCGCCGACATGTCCGACGACTATAGGGTCGTCCCCACGACCCCGGGACTAGGTTGGCCGCCGCCGACATGTCCGTAGACTATAGGGTCGTCCCCACGCCCCGGGCCAAAGTTGGCCAGCCGCCGACATGTCCGACGACTATAGGGTCGTCCCCACGACCCCGGGACTAGGTCGGCCCGCCGCCGACTTGTCCGACGACTATAGGGTCGTCCCCACGACCCGGGCCAAAGTTGGCCAGCCGCCGACATGTCCGACGACTATACGGTCGTCCTCACGACCACGGGACTAGGTTGGCCCGCCGCCGACTTGTCCGACGACTATAGGGTCGTCCCCAGGACCCCGGGACTAGGTCGGCCCGCCGCCGACTTGTCCGACGACTATAGGGTCGTCCCCACGACCCGGGCCAAAGTTGGACAGCCGCCGACATGTCCGACGACTATAGGGTCGTCCCCGCGAACCCGGGACTACGTTGGCCAGTCACCGACATGTCCGACGACTATAGGGTCGTCCCCACGACCACGGGCCAAAGTTGCCCTGCCGCCGACATGTCCGACGAGTATAGGGTCGTCCCCACGACCACGGGACTAGGTTGGCCCGCCGCCGACTTGTCCGACGACTATAGGGTCGTCCCCAGGACCCCGGGACTAGGTCGGCCCGCCGCCGACTGGTCCGACGACTATAGGGTCGTCCCCACGACCTCGGGACTAGGTTGGCCGCCGCCGACATGTCCGACGACTATTGGGTCGTCCCCACGCCCCGGGCCAAAGTTGGCCAGCCGCCGACATGTCCGACGACTATAGGGTCGTCCCCACGACCCCGGGACTAGGTTGGCCCGCCGCCGACTTGTCCGACGACTATAGGGTCGTCCCCACGACCATGGGCCAAAGTTGCCCTGCCGCCGACATGTCCGACGACTATAGGGTCGTCCCCACGACCACTGGCCTAAGTTGCCCAGCCGCCGACATGTCCGACGACTATAGGGTCGTCCCCAAGACCCCGGGGCTAGGTTGGCCCGGCACCGTCATGTCCGACGACTATAGGGTCGTCCCCACGACCCCGGGACTAGGTTGGCCCGCCGCCGACATGTCCGACGACTATAGGGTCGTCCCCACGACCCCGGGACTAGGTTGGCCGCCGCCGACATGTCCGTAGACTATAGGGTCGTCCCCACGCCCCGGGCCAAAGTTGGCCAGCCGCCGACATGTCCGACGACTATAGGGTCGTCCCCACGACCCCGGGACTAGGTCGGCCCGCCGCCGACTTGTCCGACGACTATAGGGTCGTCCCCACGACCCGGGCCAAAGTTGGCCTGCCGCCGACATGTCCGACGACTATAAGGTCGTCCCCGCGAACCCGGGACTACGTTGGCCAGTCACCGACATGTCCGACCACTATAGGGTCGTCCCCACGACCACGGGCCAAAGTTGCCCCGCCGCCGACATGTCCGACGACTATAGTGTCGTCCCCACGACCCCGGGTCTAGGTTGGCCCGCCGCCGAATTTTCCGACGACTATAGGGTCGTCCCCACGACCCCGGGAGTAGGTTGGCTCGCCGCCGACTTGTCCGACGACTATAGGGTCGTCCCCACGACCCCGGGACTAGGTTGGCCCGCCGCCGACATGTCCGACGTCTATAGGGTCGTCCCCACGACCCCGGGGCTAGATTGCCCCGACACCGTCATGTCCGACGACTATAGGGTCGTCCCCACGACCCGGGCCAAAGTTGGCCAGCCGCCGACATTTCCGACGACTATACGGTCGTCCTCACGACCACGGGACTAGGTTGGCCCGCCGCCGACTTGTCCGACGACTATAGGGTCGTCCCCACGACCCCGGGACTAGGTTGCCCTGCCGCCGACATGTCCGACGAGTATAGGGTCGTCCCCACGACCACGGGACTAGGTTGGCCCGCCGCCGACTTGTCCGACGACTATAGGGTCGTCCCCAGGACCCCGGGACTAGGTCGGCCCGCCGCCGACTGGTCCGACGACTATAGGGTCGTCCCCACGACCCGGGCCAAAGTTGGACAGCCGCCGACATGTCCGACGACTATAGGGTCGTCCCCGCGAACCCGGGACTAGGTTGGCCCGCCGCCGACTTGTCCGACGACTATAGGGTCGTCCCCAGGACCCCGGGACTAGGTCGGCCCGCCGCCGACTTGTCTGACGACTATAGGGTCGTCCCCACGACCCGGGCCAAAGTTGGACAGCCGCCGACATGTCCGACGACTATAGGGTCGTCCCCGCGAACCCGGGACTACGTTGGCCAGTCACCGACATGTCCGACGACTATAGGGTCGTCCCCACGACCACGGGCCAAAGTTGCCCTGCCGCCGACATGTCCGACGAGTATAGGGTCGTCCCCACGACCACGGGACTAGGTTGGCCCGCCGCCGACTTGTCCGACGACTATAGGGTCGTCCCCAGGACCCCGGGACTAGGTCGGCCCGCCGCCGACTGGTCCGACGACTATAGGGTCGTCCCCACGACCTCGGGGCTAGGTTGGCCGCCGCCGACATGTCCGACGAGTATAGGGTCGTCCCCACGACCACGGGACTAGGTTGGCCCGCCGCCGACTTGTCCGACGACTATAGGGTCGTCCCCAGGACCCCGGGACTAGGTCGGCCCGCCGCCGACTGGTCCGACGACTATAGGGTCGTCCCCACGACCTCGGGGCTAGGTTGGCCGCCGCCGACATGTCCGACGACTATTGGGTCGTCCCCAAGCCCCGGGCCAAAGTTGGCCAGCCGCCGACATGTCCGACGACTATAGGGTCGTCCCCACGACCCCGGGACTAGGTTGGCCCGCCGCCGACTTGTCCGACGACTATAGGGTCGTTCCCACGACCCCGGGTCTAGGTTGGCCAGCCGCCGACATGTCCGACGTCTATAGGGTCGTCCCCACGACCATGGGCCAAAGCTGGCCAGCCGCCGAATTGTCCGACGATTATAGGGTCGTCCCTACCACCCCGGGACTAGATTGCCCCGGCACCGTCATGTCCGACGACTATAGGGTCGTCCCCACGACCCCGGGACTAGATTGGCCCGCCACGGTCATGTCCGACGACTATAGGTTCGTCCCTACGTCCCTGGGCATACGTTGGCCTGCCGCCGACATGTCCGACGATTATAGGGTCGTCCCCACGACCCCGGGACTAGGTTGGCCCGCCGCCGACATGTCCGTAGACTATAGGGTCGTCCCCACGCCCCGGGACAAAGTTGCCCAGCCGCCGACATGTCCGACGACTATAGGGTCGTCCGCAGGACCCCGGGACTAGGTTGGCCCGCCGCCGACTTGTCCAACGACTATAGGGTCGTCCCCACGACCACGGGCCAAAGTTGCCCAGCCGCCGACATGTCCGACGACTATAGGGTCGTCTCCACGACCCCGGGACTAGATTGGCCCGCCACCGTCATGTCCGACGACTATACGGTCGTCCCCACGACCCCGGGACTAGGTTGGCCCGCCGCCGACGTGTCCTACGACTATGGGGTCGTCCCCACGACCACGGGTCTTGGTTGGCCAGCCGCCGACATGTCCGACGACTATAGGGTCGTCCCCACGACCCCGGGACTAGGTTGGCCGCCGCCGACATGTCCGTAGACTATAGGGTCGTCCCCACGCCCCGGGCCAAAGTTGGCCAGCCGCCGACATGTCCGACGACTATAGGGTCGTCCCCACGACCCCGGGACTAGGTCGGCCCGCCGCCGACTTGTCCGACGACTATAGGGTCGTCCCCACGACCATGGGCCAAAGTTGCCCTGCCGCCGACATGTCCGACGACTATAGGGTCGTCCCCACGACCACGGGCCAAAGTTGCCCGGCCGCCGACATGTCCGACGACTATAGGGTCGTCCCCACGACCCCGGGACTAGGTTGGCCCGCCGCCGACATGTCCGACGTCTATAGGGTCGTCCCCACGACCCCGGGGCTAGATTGGCCCGCCACCGTCATGTCCGACGACTATAGGTTCGTCCCTACGACCCTGGGCATACGTTGGCCTGCCGCCGACATGTCCGACGACTATAGGGTCGTCCCCACGACCACGGGCCAAAGTTGCCCTGCCGCCGACATGTCCGACGAGTATAGGGTCGTCCCCACGACCCCGGGACTAGGTTGGCCCGCCGCCGACATGTCCGACGTCTATAGGGTCGTCCCCACGACCCCGGGGCTAGATTGGCCCGCCACCGTCATGTCCGACGACTATAGGTTCGTCCCTACGACCCTGGGCATACGTTGGCCTGCCGCCGACATGTCCGACGACTATAGGGTCGTCCCCACGACCACGGGCCAAAGTTGCCCTGCCGCCGACATGTCCGACGAGTATAGGGTCGTCCCCACGACCCCGGGACTAGGTTGGCCCGCCGCCGACATGTCCGACGTCTATAGGGTCGTCCCCACGACCCCGGGGCTAGATTGACCCGCCACCGTCATGTCCGACGACTATAGGGTCGTCCCCAGGACCCCGGGACTAGGTCGGCCCGCCGCCGAATTGTCCGACGACTATAGGGTCGTCCCCACGACCCGGGCCAAAGTTGGACAGCCGCCGACATGTCCGACGACTATAGGGTCGTCCCCACGACCACGGGCCAAAGTTGCCCAGCCGCCGACATGTCCGACGACTATAGGGTCGTCCCCACGACCCCGGGACTAGATTGGCCCGCCACCGTCATGTCCGACGACTATACGGTCGTCCCCACGACCCCGGGACTAGGTTGGCCCGCCGCCGACGTGTCCTACGACTATGGGGTCGTCCCCACGACCACGGGTCTTGGTTGGCCAGCCGCCGACATGTCCGACGACTATAGGGTCGTCCCCACGAATCCGGGACTACGTTGGCCAGTCACCGACATGTCGGACGACTATAGGGTCGTCCCCACCACCCCGGGTCTAGGTTGGCCAGCCGCCGACATGTCCGACGTCTATAGGGTCGTCCCCACGACCATGGGCCAAAGTTGCCCTGCCGCCGACATGTCCGACGACTATAGGGTCGTCCCCACGACCACTGGCCAAAGTTGCCCAGCCGCCGACATGTCCGACGACTATAGGGTCGTCCCCACTACCCCGGGCCAAAGCTGGCCAGCCGCCGAATTGTCCGACGATTATAGGGTCGTCCCTACCACCCCGGGACTAGATTGCCCCGGCACCGTCATGTCCGACGACTATAGGGTCGTCCCCACGACCCCGAGACTAGATTGGCCCGCCACGGTCATGTCCGACGACTATAGGTTCGTCCCTACGTCCCTGGGCATACGTTGGCCTGCCGCCGACATGTCCGACGACTATAGGGTCGTCCCCACGACCCCGGGACTAGGTTGGCCCGCCGCCGACATGTCCGTAGACTATAGGGTCGTCCCCACGCCCCGGGACAAAGTTGGCCAGCCGCCGACATGTCCGACGACTATAGGGTCGTCCCCAGGACCCCGGGACTAGGTTGGCCCGCCGCTGACTTGTCCAACGACTATAGGGTCGTTTCCACGACCCCGGGACTAGGTTGGCCAGTCACCGACATGTCCGACGACTATAGGGTCGTCCCCACGACCACGGGCCAAAGTTGCCCAGCCGCCGACATGTCCGACGACTATAGGGTCGTCCCCAAGACCCCGGGGCTAGATTGGCCCGCCACGGTCATGTCCGACGACTATAGGTTCGTCCCTACGACCCTGGGGCTAGATTGGCCCGCCACCGTCATGTCCGACGACTATAGGGTCGTCCCCACGACCTCGGGACTAGGTTGGCCCGCCGCCGACTTTTCCGACGACTATAGGGTCGTCCCCACGACCACGGGCCAAAGTTGCCCTGCCGCCGACATGTCCGACGAGTATAGGGTCGTCCCCACGACCCCGGGACTAGGTTGGCCCGCCGCCGACATGTCCGACGTCTGTAGGGTCGTCCCCACGACCCCGGGGCTAGATTGGCCCGCCACCGTCATGTCCGACGACTATAGGGTCGTCCCCACGACCTCGGGACTAGGTTGGCCGCCGCCGACATGTCCGACGACTATAGGGTCGTCCCCACGCCCCGGGCCAAAGTTGGCCAGCCGCCGACATGTCCGACGACTATAGGGTCGTCCCCAAGACCCCGGGGCTAGATTGGCCCGCCACGGTCATGTCCGACGACTATAGGTTCGTCCCTACGACCCTGGGGCTATATTGGCCCGCCACCGTCATGTCCGACGACTATAGGGTCGTCCCCACGACCTCGGGACTAGGTTGGCCCGCCGCCGACTTTTCCGACGACTATAGGGTCGTCCCCACGACCACGGGCCAAAGTTGCCCTGCCGCCGACATGTCCGACGAGTATAGGGTCGTCCCCACGACCCCGGGACTAGGTTGGCCCGCCGCCGACATGTCCGACGTCTGTAGGGTCGTCCCCACGACCCCGGGGCTAGATTGGCCCGCCACCGTCATGTCCGACGACTATAGGGTCGTCCCCACGACCTCGGGACTAGGTTGGCCGCCGCCGACATGTCCGACGACTATAGGGTCGTCCCCACGCCCCGGGCCAAAGTTGGCCAGCCGCCGACATGTCCGACGACTATAGGGTCGTCCCCACGACCCCGGGACTAGGTCGGCCCGCCGCCGACTTGTCCGACGACTATAGGGTCGTCCCCACGAACCGGGCCACAGTTGGCCAGCCGCCGACATGTCCGACGACTATAGGGTCGTCCCCACTACCCCGGGCCAAAGCTGGCCAGCCGCCGAATTGTCCGACGATTATAGGGTCGTCCCTACCACCCCGGGACTAGATTGCCCCGGCACCGTCATGTCCGACGACTATAGGGTCGTCCCCACGACCCCGAGACTAGATTGGCCCGCCACGGTCATGTCCGACGACTATAGGTTCGTCCCTACGTCCCTGGGCATACGTTGGCCTGCCGCCGACATGTCCGACGACTATAGGGTCGTCCCCACGACCCCGGGACTAGGTTGGCCCGCCGCCGACATGTCCGTAGACTATAGGGTCGTCCCCACGCCCCGGGACAAAGTTGGCCAGCCGCCGACATGTCCGACGACTATAGGGTCGTCCCCAGGACCCCGGGACTAGGTTGGCCCGCCGCTGACTTGTCCAACGACTATAGGGTCGTTTCCACGACCCCGGGACTAGGTTGGCCAGTCACCGACATGTCCGACGACTATAGGGTCGTCCCCACGACCACGGGCCAAAGTTGCCCAGCCGCCGACATGTCCGACGACTATAGGGTCGTCCCCAAGACCCCGGGGCTAGATTGGCCCGCCACGGTCATGTCCGACGACTATAGGTTCGTCCCTACGACCCTGGGGCTAGATTGGCCCGCCACCGTCATGTCCGACGACTATAGGGTCGTCCCCACGACCTCGGGACTAGGTTGGCCCGCCGCCGACTTTTCCGACGACTATAGGGTCGTCCCCACGACCACGGGCCAAAGTTGCCCTGCCGCCGACATGTCCGACGAGTATAGGGTCGTCCCCACGACCCCGGGACTAGGTTGGCCCGCCGCCGACATGTCCGACGTCTGTAGGGTCGTCCCCACGACCCCGGGGCTAGATTGGCCCGCCACCGTCATGTCCGACGACTATAGGGTCGTCCCCACGACCTCGGGACTAGGTTGGCCGCCGCCGACATGTCCGACGACTATAGGGTCGTCCCCACGCCCCGGGCCAAAGTTGGCCAGCCGCCGACATGTCCGACGACTATAGGGTCGTCCCCACGACCCCGGGACTAGGTCGGCCCGCCGCCGACTTGTCCGACGACTATAGGGTCGTCCCCACGAACCGGGCCACAGTTGGCCAGCCGCCGACATGTCCGACGACTATAAGGTCGTCCCCGCGAACCCGGGACTACGTTGGCCAGTCACCGACATGTCCGACCACTATAGGGTCGTCCCCACGACCACGGGCCAAAGTTGCCCCGCCGCCGACATGTCCGACGACTATAGGTTCGTCCCTACGACCCTGGGCACACGTTGGCCTGCCGCCGACATGTCCGACGACTATAGGGTCGTCCCCACGACCACGGGCCAAAGTTGCCCTGCCGCCGACATGTCCGACGAGTATAGGGTCGTCCCCACGACCCCGGGACTAGGTCGGCCCGCCGCCGACTTGTCCGACGACTATAGGGTCGTCCCCACGACCCGGGCCAAAGTTGCCCTGCCGCCGACATGTCCGACGAGTATAGGGTCGCCCCACGACCACGGGACTAGGTTGGCCCGCCGCCGACTTGTCCGACGACTATAGGGTCGTCCCCAGGACCCCGGGACTAGGTCGGCCCGCCGCCGACTGGTCCGACGACTATAGGGTCGTCCCCACGACCTCGGGGCTAGGTTGGCCGCCGCCGACATGTCCGACGACTATTGGGTCGTCCCCACGCCCCGGGCCAAAGTTGGCCAGCCGCCGACATGTCCGACGACTATAGGGTCGTCCCCACGACACCGGGACTAGGTTGGCCCGCCGCCGACTTGTCCGACGACTATAGGGTCGTTCCCACGACCCCGGGTCTAGGTTGGCCAGCCGCCGACATGTCCGACGTCTATAGGGTCGTCCCCACGACCATGGGCCAAAGCTGGCCAGCCGCCGAATTGTCCGACGATTATAGGGTCGTCCCTACCACCCCGGGACTAGATTGCCCCGGCACCGTCATGTCCGACGACTATAGGGTCGTCCCCACGACCCCGGGACTAGATTGGCCCGCCACGGTCATGTCCGACGACTATAGGTTCGTCCCTACGTCCCTGGGCATACGTTGGCCTGCCGCCGACATGTCCGACGATTATAGGGTCGTCCCCACGACCCCGGGACTAGGTTGGCCCGCCGCCGACATGTCCGTAGACTATAGGGTCGTCCCCACGCCCCGGGACAAAGTTGGCCAGCCGCCGACATGTCCGACGACTATAGGGTCGTCCGCAGGACCCCGGGACTAGGTTGGCCCGCCGCCGACTTGTCCAACGACTATAGGGTCGTCCCCACGACCACGGGCCAAAGTTGCCCAGCCGCCGACATGTCCGACGACTATAGGGTCGTCTCCACGACCCCGGGACTAGATTGGCCCGCCACCGTCATGTCCGACGACTATACGGTCGTCCCCACGACCCCGGGACTAGGTTGGCCCGCCGCCGACGTGTCCTACGACTATGGGGTCGTCCCCACGACCACGGGTCTTGGTTGGCCAGCCGCCGACATGTCCGACGACTATAGGGTCGTCCCCACGACCCCGGGACTAGGTTGGCCGCCGCCGACATGTCCGTAGACTATAGGGTCGTCCCCACGCCCCGGGCCAAAGTTGGCCAGCCGCCGACATGTCCGACGACTATAGGGTCGTCCCCACGACCCCGGGACTAGGTCGGCCCGCCGCCGACTTGTCCGACGACTATAGGGTCGTCCCCACGACCATGGGCCAAAGTTGCCCTGCCGCCGACATGTCCGACGACTATAGGGTCGTCCCCACGACCACGGGCCAAAGTTGCCCGGCCGCCGACATGTCCGACGACTATAGGGTCGTCCCCACGACCCCGGGACTAGGTTGGCCCGCCGCCGACATGTCCGACGTCTATAGGGTCGTCCCCACGACCCCGGGGCTAGATTGGCCCGCCACCGTCATGTCCGACGACTATAGGTTCGTCCCTACGACCCTGGGCATACGTTGGCCTGCCGCCGACATGTCCGACGACTATAGGGTCGTCCCCACGACCACGGGCCAAAGTTGCCCTGCCGCCGACATGTCCGACGAGTATAGGGTCGTCCCCACGACCCCGGGACTAGGTTGGCCCGCCGCCGACATGTCCGACGTCTATAGGGTCGTCCCCACGACCCCGGGGCTAGATTGGCCCGCCACCGTCATGTCCGACGACTATAGGTTCGTCCCTACGACCCTGGGCATACGTTGGCCTGCCGCCGACATGTCCGACGACTATAGGGTCGTCCCCACGACCACGGGCCAAAGTTGCCCTGCCGCCGACATGTCCGACGAGTATAGGGTCGTCCCCACGACCCCGGGACTAGGTTGGCCCGCCGCCGACATGTCCGACGTCTATAGGGTCGTCCCCACGACCCCGGGGCTAGATTGACCCGCCACCGTCATGTCCGACGACTATAGGGTCGTCCCCAGGACCCCGGGACTAGGTCGGCCCGCCGCCGACTTGTCCGACGACTATAGGGTCGTCCCCACGACCCGGGCCAAAGTTGGACAGCCGCCGACATGTCCGACGACTATAGGGTCGTCCCCACGACCACGGGCCAAAGTTGCCCAGCCGCCGACATGTCCGACGACTATAGGGTCGTCCCCACGACCCCGGGACTAGATTGGCCCGCCACCGTCATGTCCGACGACTATACGGTCGTCCCCACGACCCCGGGACTAGGTTGGCCCGCCGCCGACGTGTCCTACGACTATGGGGTCGTCCCCACGACCACGGGTCTTGGTTGGCCAGCCGCCGACATGTCCGACGACTATAGGGTCGTCCCCACGAATCCGGGACTACGTTGGCCAGTCACCGACATGTCGGACGACTATAGGGTCGTCCCCACCACCCCGGGTCTAGGTTGGCCAGCCGCCGACATGTCCGACGTCTATAGGGTCGTCCCCACGACCATGGGCCAAAGTTGCCCTGCCGCCGACATGTCCGACGACTATAGGGTCGTCCCCACGACCACTGGCCAAAGTTGCCCAGCCGCCGACATGTCCGACGACTATAGGGTCGTCCCCACTACCCCGGGCCAAAGCTGGCCAGCCGCCGAATTGTCCGACGATTATAGGGTCGTCCCTACCACCCCGGGACTAGATTGCCCCGGCACCGTCATGTCCGACGACTATAGGGTCGTCCCCACGACCCCGAGACTAGATTGTCCCGCCACGGTCATGTCCGACGACTATAGGTTCGTCCCTACGTCCCTGGGCATACGTTGGCCTGCCGCCGACATGTCCGACGACTATAGGGTCGTCCCCACGACCCCGGGACTAGGTTGGCCCGCCGCCGACATGTCCGTAGACTATAGGGTCGTCCCCACGCCCCGGGACAAAGTTGGCCAGCCGCCGACATGTCCGACGACTATAGGGTCGTCCCCAGGACCCCGGGACTAGGTTGGCCCGCCGCTGACTTGTCCAACGACTATAGGGTCGTTTCCACGACCCCGGGACTAGGTTGGCCAGTCACCGACATGTCCGACGACTATAGGGTCGTCCCCACGACCACGGGCCAAAGTTGCCCAGCCGCCGACATGTCCGACGACTATAGGGTCGTCCCCAAGACCCCGGGGCTAGATTGGCCCGCCACGGTCATGTCCGACGACTATAGGTTCGTCCCTACGACCCTGGGGCTAGATTGGCCCGCCACCGTCATGTCCGACGACTATAGGGTCGTCCCCACGACCTCGGGACTAGGTTGGCCCGCCGCCGACTTTTCCGACGACTATAGGGTCGTCCCCACGACCACGGGCCAAAGTTGCCCTGCCGCCGACATGTCCGACGAGTATAGGGTCGTCCCCACGACCCCGGGACTAGGTTGGCCCGCCGCCGACATGTCCGACGTCTGTAGGGTCGTCCCCACGACCCCGGGGCTAGATTGGCCCGCCACCGTCATGTCCGACGACTATAGGGTCGTCCCCACGACCTCGGGACTAGGTTGGCCGCCGCCAACATGTCCGACGACTATAGGGTCGTCCCCACGCCCCGGGCCAAAGTTGGCCAGCCGCCGACATGTCCGACGACTATAGGGTCGTCCCCACGACCCCGGGACTAGGTCGGCCCGCCGCCGACTTGTCCGACGACTATAGGGTCGTCCCCACGAACCGGGCCACAGTTGGCCAGCCGCCGACATGTCCGACGACTATAATGTCGTCCCCGCGAACCCGGGACTACGTTGGCCAGTCACCGACATGTCCGACGACTATAGGGTCGTCCCCACGACCACGGGCCAAAGTTGCCCGGCCGCCGACATGTCCGACGACTATAGGGTCGTCCCCACGACCCCGGGTCTAGGTTGGCCCGCAGCCGACTTTTCCGACGACTATAGGGTCGTCTCCACGACCCCGGGACTAGGTTGGCCCGCCGCCGACATGTCCGACGTCTATAGGGTCGTCCCCACGACCCCGGGGCTAGATTGGCCCGCCACCGTCATGTCCGACGACTATAGGTTCGTCCCTACGACCCTGGGCACACGTTGGCCTGCCGCCGACATGTCCGACGACTATAGGGTCGTCCCCACGACCACGGGCCAAAGTTGCCCTGCCGCCGACATGTCCGACGAGTATAGGGTCGTCCCCACGACCCCGGGACTAGGTCGGCCCGCCGCCGACTTGTCCGACGACTATAGGGTCGTCCCCACGACCCGGGCCAAAGTTGGCCAGCCGCCGACATGTCCGACGACTATAAGGTCGTCCCCGCGAACCCGGGACTACGTTGGCCAGTCACCGACATGTCCGACCACTATAGGGTCGTCCCCACGACCACGGGCCAAAGTTGCCCCGCCGCCGACATGTCCGACGACTATAGGGTCGTCCCCACGACCCCGGGTCTAGGTTGGCCCGCCGCCGAATTTTCCGACGACTATAGGGTCGTCCCCACGACCCCGGGAGTAGGTTGGCCCGCCGCCGACTTGTCCGACGACTATAGGGTCGTCCCCACGACCCCGGGACTAGGTTGGCCCGCCGCCGACATGTCCGACGTCTATAGGGTCGTCCCCACGACCCCGGGGCTAGATTGCCCCGACACCGTCATGTCCGACGACTATAGGGTCGTCCCCACGACCCGGGCCAAAGTTGGCCAGCCGCCGACATTTCCGACGACTATACGGTCGTCCTCACGACCACGGGACTAGGTTGGCCCGCCGCCGACTTGTCCGACGACTATAGGGTCGTCCCCACGACCACGGGCCAAAGTTGCCCTGCCGCCGACATGTCCGACGAGTATAGGGTCGTCCCCACGACCACGGGACTAGGTTGGCCCGCCGCCGACTTGTCCGACGACTATAGGGTCGTCCCCAGGACCCCGGGACTAGGTCGGCCCGCCGCCGACTGGTCCGACGACTATAGGGTCGTCCCCACGACCTCGGGACTAGGTTGGCCGCCGCCGACATGTCCGACGACTATTGGGTCGTCCCCACGCCCCGGGCCAAAGTTGGCCAGTCACCGACATGTCCGACGACTATAGGGTCGTCCCCACGACCACGGGCCAAAGTTGCCCTGCCGCCGACATGTCCGACGAGTATAGGGTCGTCCCCACGACCACGGGACTAGGTTGGCCCGCCGCCGACTTGTCCGACGACTATAGGGTCGTCCCCAGGACCCCGGGACTAGGTCGGCCCGCCGCCGACTGGTCCGACGACTATAGGGTCGTCCCCACGACCTCGGGGCTAGGTTGGCCGCCGCCGACATGTCCGACGACTATTGGGTCGTCCCCACGCCCCGGGCCAAAGTTGGCCAGCCGCCGACATGTCCGACGACTATAGGGTCGTCCCCACGACACCGGGACTAGGTTGGCCCGCCGCCGACTTGTCCGACGACTATAGGGTCGTTCCCACGACCCCGGGTCTAGGTTGGCCAGCCGCCGACATGTCCGACGTCTATAGGGTCGTCCCCACGACCATGGGCCAAAGCTGGCCAGCCGCCGAATTGTCCGACGATTATAGGGTCGTCCCTACCACCCCGGGACTAGATTGCCCCGGCACCGTCATGTCCGACGACTATAGGGTCGTCCCCACGACCCCGGGACTAGATTGGCCCGCCACGGTCATGTCCGACGACTATAGGTTCGTCCCTACGTCCCTGGGCATACGTTGGCCTGCCGCCGACATGTCCGACGATTATAGGGTCGTCCCCACGACCCCGGGACTAGGTTGGCCCGCCGCCGACATGTCCGTAGACTATAGGGTCGTCCCCACGCCCCGGGACAAAGTTGGCCAGCCGCCGACATGTCCGACGACTATAGGGTCGTCCGCAGGACCCCGGGACTAGGTTGGCCCGCCGCCGACTTGTCCAACGACTATAGGGTCGTCCCCACGACCACGGGCCAAAGTTGCCCAGCCGCCGACATGTCCGACGACTATAGGGTCGTCTCCACGACCCCGGGACTAGATTGGCCCGCCACCGTCATGTCCGACGACTATACGGTCGTCCCCACGACCCCGGGACTAGGTTGGCCCGCCGCCGACGTGTCCTACGACTATGGGGTCGTCCCCACGACCACGGGTCTTGGTTGGCCAGCCGCCGACATGTCCGACGACTATAGGGTCGTCCCCACGACCCCGGGACTAGGTTGGCCGCCGCCGACATGTCCGTAGACTATAGGGTCGTCCCCACGCCCCGGGCCAAAGTTGGCCAGCCGCCGACATGTCCGACGACTATAGGGTCGTCCCCACGACCCCGGGACTAGGTCGGCCCGCCGCCGACTTGTCCGACGACTATAGGGTCGTCCCCACGACCATGGGCCAAAGTTGCCCTGCCGCCGACATGTCCGACGACTATAGGGTCGTCCCCACGACCACGGGCCAAAGTTGCCCGGCCGCCGACATGTCCGACGACTATAGGGTCGTCCCCACGACCCCGGGACTAGGTTGGCCCGCCGCCGACATGTCCGACGTCTATAGGGTCGTCCCCACGACCCCGGGGCTAGATTGGCCCGCCACCGTCATGTCCGACGACTATAGGTTCGTCCCTACGACCCTGGGCATACGTTGGCCTGCCGCCGACATGTCCGACGACTATAGGGTCGTCCCCACGACCACGGGCCAAAGTTGCCCTGCCGCTGACATGTCCGACGAGTATAGGGTCGTCCCCACGACCCCGGGACTAGGTTGGCCCGCCGCCGACATGTCCGACGTCTATAGGGTCGTCCCCACGACCCCGGGGCTAGATTGGCCCGCCACCGTCATGTCCGACGACTATAGGTTCGTCCCTACGACCCTGGGCATACGTTGGCCTGCCGCCGACATGTCCGACGACTATAGGGTCGTCCCCACGACCACGGGCCAAAGTTGCCCTGCCGCCGACATGTCCGACGAGTATAGGGTCGTCCCCACGACCCCGGGACTAGGTTGGCCCGCCGCCGACATGTCCGACGTCTATAGGGTCGTCCCCACGACCCCGGGGCTAGATTGACCCGCCACCGTCATGTCCGACGACTATAGGGTCGTCCCCAGGACCCCGGGACTAGGTCGGCCCGCCGCCGACTTGTCCGACGACTATAGGGTCGTCCCCACGACCCGGGCCAAAGTTGGACAGCCGCCGACATGTCCGACGACTATAGGGTCGTCCCCACGACCACGGGCCAAAGTTGCCCAGCCGCCGACATGTCCGACGACTATAGGGTCGTCCCCACGACCCCGGGACTAGATTGGCCCGCCACCGTCATGTCCGACGACTATACGGTCGTCCCCACGACCCCGGGACTAGGTTGGCCCGCCGCCGACGTGTCCTACGACTATGGGGTCGTCCCCACGACCACGGGTCTTGGTTGGCCAGCCGCCGACATGTCCGACGACTATAGGGTCGTCCCCACGAATCCGGGACTACGTTGGCCAGTCACCGACATGTCGGACGACTATAGGGTCGTCCCCACCACCCCGGGTCTAGGTTGGCCAGCCGCCGACATGTCCGACGTCTATAGGGTCGTCCCCACGACCATGGGCCAAAGTTGCCCTGCCGCCGACATGTCCGACGACTATAGGGTCGTCCCCACGACCACTGGCCAAAGTTGCCCAGCCGCCGACATGTCCGACGACTATAGGGTCGTCCCCACTACCCCGGGCCAAAGCTGGCCAGCCGCCGAATTGTCCGACGATTATAGGGTCGTCCCTACCACCCCGGGACTAGATTGCCCCGGCACCGTCATGTCCGACGACTATAGGGTCGTCCCCACGACCCCGAGACTAGATTGGCCCGCCACGGTCATGTCCGACGACTATAGGTTCGTCCCTACGTCCCTGGGCATACGTTGGCCTGCCGCCGACATGTCCGACGACTATAGGGTCGTCCCCACGACCCCGGGACTAGGTTGGCCCGCCGCCGACATGTCCGTAGACTATAGGGTCGTCCCCACGCCCCGGGACAAAGTTGGCCAGCCGCCGACATGTCCGACGACTATAGGGTCGTCCCCAGGACCCCGGGACTAGGTTGGCCCGCCGCTGACTTGTCCAACGACTATAGGGTCGTTTCCACGACCCCGGGACTAGGTTGGCCAGTCACCGACATGTCCGACGACTATAGGGTCGTCCCCACGACCACGGGCCAAAGGTGCCCAGCCGCCGACATGTCCGACGACTATAGGGTCGTCCCCAAGACCCCGGGGCTAGATTGGCCCGCCACGGTCATGTCCGACGACTATAGGTTCGTCCCTACGACCCTGGGCATACGTTGGCCTGCCGCCGACATGTCCGACGACTATAGGGTCGTCCCCACGACCCCGGGACTAGGTTGGCCCGCCGCCGACTTTTCCGACGACTATAGGGTCGTCCCCACGACCACGGGCCAAAGTTGCCCTGCCGCCGACATGTCCGACGAGTATAGGGTCGTCCCCACGACCCCGGGACTAGGTTGGCCCGCCGCCGACATGTCCGACGTCTGTAGGGTCGACCCCACGACCCCGGGGCTAGATTGGCCCGCCACCGTCATGTCCGACGACTATAGGGTCGTCCCCACGACCTCGGGACTAGGTTGGCCGCCGCCGACATGTCCGACGACTATAGGGTCGTCCCCACGCCCGGGCCAAAGTTGGCCAGCCGCCGACATGTCCGACGACTATAGGGTCGTCCCCACGACCCCGGGACTAGGTCGGCCCGCCGCCGACTTGTCCGACGACTATAGGGTCGTCCCCACGAACCGGGCCAAAGTTGGCCAGCCGCCGACATGTCCGACGACTATAAGGTCGTCCCCGCGAACCCGGGACTACGTTGGCCAGTCACCGACATGTCCGACGACTATAGGGTCGTCCCCACGACCACGGGCCAAAGTTGCCCGGCCGCCGACATGTCCGACGACTATAGGGTCGTCCCCACGACCCCGGGTCTAGGTTGGCCCGCAGCCGACTTTTCCGACGACTATAGGATCGTCTCCACGACCCCGGGACTAGGTTGGCCCGCCGCCGACATGTCCGACGTCTATAGGGTCGTCCCCACGACCCCGGGGCTAGATTGGCCCGCCACCGTCATGTCCGACGACTATAGGTTCGTCCCTACGACCCTGGGCACACGTTGGCCTGCCGCCGACATGTCCGACGACTATAGGGTCGTCCCCACGACCACGGGCCAAAGTTGCCCTGCCGCCGACATGTCCGACGAGTATAGGGTCGTCCCCACGACCCCGGGACTAGGATGGCCCGCCGCCGACATGTCCGACGTCTATAGGGTCGTCCCCACGACCCCGGGGCTAGATTGGCCCGCCACCGTCATGTCCGACGACTATAGGGTCGTCCCCACGACCTCGGGACTAGGTTGGCCGCCGCCGACATGTCCGACGACTATTGGGTCGTCCCCACGCCCCGGGCCAAAGTTGGCCAGCCGCCGACATGTCCGACGACTATAGGGTCGTCCCCACGACCCCGGGACTAGGTTGGCCCGCCGCCGACTTGTCCGACGACTATAGGGTCGTCCCCACGACCATGGGCCAAAGTTGCCCTGCCGCCGACATGTCCGACGACTATAGGGTCGTCCCCACGACCACTGGCCAAAGTTGCCCAGCCGCCGACATGTCCGACGACTATAGGGTCGTCCCCAAGACCCCGGGGCTAGGTTGGCCCGGCACCGTCATGTCCGACGACTATAGGGTCGTCCCCACGACCCCGGGACTAGGTTGGCCCGCCGCCGACATGTCCGACGACTATAGGGTCGTCCCCACGACCCCGGGACTAGGTTGGCCGCCGCCGACATGTCCGTAGACTATAGGGTCGTCCCCACGCCCCGGGCCAAAGTTGGCCAGCCGCCGACATGTCCGACGACTATAGGGCCGTCCCCACGACCCCGGGACTAGGTCGGCCCGCCGCCGACTTGTCCGACGACTATAGGGTCGTCCCCACGACCCGGGCCAAAGTTGGACAGCCGCCGACATGTCCGACGACTATAGGGTCGTCCCCACGACCCCGGGACTTGGTCGGCCCGCCGCCGACTTGTCCGACGACTATAGGGTCGTCCCCACGACCCGGGCCAAAGTTGGCCAGCCGCCGACATGTCCGACGACTATAAGGTCGTCCCCGCGAACCCGGGACTACGTTGGCCAGTCACCGACTTTTCCGACGACTATAGGGTCGTCCCCACGACCCCGGGACTAGGTTGGCCCGCCGCCGACATGTCCGACGTCTATAGGGTCGTCCCCACGACCCCGGGGCTAGATTGGCCCGCCACCGTCATGTCCGACGACTATAGGTTCGTCCCTACGACCCTGGGCATACGTTGGCCTGCCGCCGACATGTCCGACGACTATAGGGTCGTCCCCACGACCACGGGCCAAAGTTGCCCTGCCGCCGACATGTCCGACGAGTATAGGGTCGTCCCCACGACCCCGGGACTAGGTTGGCCCACCACCGTCATGTCCGACGACTATGGTGTCGTCCTCACGACCCCGGGACTAGATTGGCCCGCCACCGTCATGTCCGACGACTATAGGTTCGTCGCAACGACCCTGGGCATACGTTGGCCTGCCGCCGACATGTCCGACGACTATAGGGTCGTCCCCACGACCCCGGGTCTAGGTTGACCCGCCGCCGAATTTTCCGACGACTATAGGGTCGTCCCCACGACCCCGGGAGTAGGTTGGCCCGCCGCCGACTTGTCCGACGACTATAGGGTCATCCCCAAGACCCCGGGGCTAGATTCGCCCGCCACGGTCATGTCCGACGACTATAGGTTCGTCCCTACGACCCTGGGCATACGTTGGCCTGCCGCCGACATGTCCGACGACTATAGGGTCGTCCCCACGACCACTGGCCAAAGTTGCCCAGCCGCCGACATGTCCGACGACTATAGGGTCGTCCCCACGACCCCGGGATTAGGTTGGCCCGCCGCCGACATGTCCGACGACTATAGGGTCGTCCCCACGACCCCGGGACTAGGTTGGCCCGCCGCCGACATGTACGTAGACTATAGGGTCGTCCCCACGACCACGGGCCAAAGTTGCCCAGCCGCCGACATGTCCGACGACTATAGGGTCGTCCCCACGACCCCGGGACTAGATTGGCCCGCCACCGTCATGTCCGACGAATATACGGTCGTCCCCACGACCCCGGGACTAGGTTGGCCCGCCGCCGACGTGTCCTACGACTATGGGGTCGTCCCCACGACCACGGGTCTTGGTTGGCCAGCCGCCGACATGTCCGACGACAATAGGGTCGTCCCCACGAACCCGGGACTACGTTGGCCAGTCACCGACATGTCCGACGACTATAGGGTCGTCCCCACGACCACGGGCCAAAGTTGCCCTGCCGCCGACATGTCCGACGACAATAGGGTCGTCCCCACGACCCCGGGACTAGGTTGGCCCGCCGCCGACTTGTCCGACGACTATAGGGTCGTCCCCAGGACGCCGGGACTAGGTCGGCCCGCCGCCGACTTTTCCGACGACTATAGGGTCGTCCCCACGACCCGGGCCAAAGTTGGACAGCCGCCGACATGTCCGACGACTATAGGGTCGTCCCCGCGAACCCGGGACTACGTTGGCCAGTCACCGACATGTCCGACGACTATAGGGTCGTCCCCACGACCACGGGCCAAAGTTGGCCAGTCGCCGACATGTCCGACGACTATAGGGTCGTCCCCGCGAACCCGGGACTACGTTGGCCAGTCACCGACATGTCCGACGACTATAGGGTCGTCCCCACGACCACGGGCCAAAGTTGCCCTGCCGCCGACATGTCCGACGACTATAGGGTCGTCCCCACGACCCCGGGTCTAAGTTGGCCCGCCGCCGACTTTTCCGACGACTATAGGGTCGTCCCCACGACCCCGGGACTAGGTTGGCCCGCCGCCGACATGTCCGACGTCTATAGGGTCGACCCCACGACCCCGAGGCTAGATTGGCCCGCCACCGTCATGTCCGACGACTATAGGTTCGTCCCTACGACCCTGGACATACGTTGGCCTGCCGCCGACATGTCCGACGACTATAGGGTCGTCCCCACGACCCCAGGACTAGGTTGGCCCGCCGCCGACTTGTCCGACGATTATAGGGTCGTCCCCACGACCCCGGGACTAGGTTGGCCCGCCGCCGACATGTCCGACGATTATAGGGTCGTCCCCACGACCCCGGGACTAGGTTGGCCCGCCGCCGACATGTCCATAGACTATAGGGTCGTCCCCACGCCCCGGGCCAAAGTTGGCCAGCCGCCAACATGTCCGACGACTATAGGGTCGTCCCCACGACCCCGAGACTAGGTTGGCCCGCCGCCGACTTGTCCGACGACTATAGGGTCGTCTCCACGACCCCGGGACTAGGTTGGCCAGTCACCGACATGTCCGACGACTATAGGGTCGTCCCCACGACCACGGGCCAAAGTTGCCCTGCCGCCGACATGTCCGACGACTATAGGGTCGTCCCCACGACCTCGGGACTAGGTTGGCCGCCGCCGACATGTCCGACGACTATTGGGTCGTCCCCACGCCCCGGGCCAAAGTTGGCCAGCCGCCGACATGTCCGACGACTATTGGGTCGTCCCCACGCCCCGGGCCAAAGTTGGCCAGCCGCCGACATGTCCGACGACTATAGGGTCGTCCCCACGACCCCGGGACTAGGTTGGCCCGCCGCCGACTTGTCCGAAGACTATAGGGTCGTCCCCACGACCCCGGGACTAGGTTGGCCCGCCGCCGACATGTCCGACGATTATAGGGTCGTCCCCACGACCCCGGGACTAGGTTGGCCCGCCGCCGACATGTCCGTAGACTATAGGGTCGTCCCCACGCCCCGGGACTAGGTTGGCCCGCCGCCGACTTGTCCGACGACTGTAGGGTCGTCCCCACGATCCCGGGACTAGGTTGGCCCGCCGCCGACGTGTCCTACGCCTATGGGGTCGTCCCCACGACCACGGGACTAGGTTGGCCAGCCGCCGACATGTGCGACGACTATAGGGTCGTCCCCACCACCCCGGGTCTAGGTTGGCCAGCCGCCGACATGTCCGACGACTATAGGGTCGTCCCCACGACCATGGGCCAAAGTTGCCCTGCCGCCGACATGTCCGACGACTACAGGGTCGTCCCCACGACCACTGGCCAAAGTTGCCCAGCCGCCGACATGTCCGACGACTATAGGGTCGTCCCTACCACCCCGGGACTAGGTTGGCCAGCCGCCGACATGTCCGACGTCTATAGGGTCGTCCCCTCGACCCCGGGGCTAGATTGCCCCGGCACCGTCATGTCCGACGACTACAGGGTCGTCCCCACGACCCCGGGAGTAGGTTGGCCTGCCGCCGACTTGTCCGACGACTATAGGGTCGTCCCCACGCCCCGGGCCAAAGTTGGCCAGCCGCCGACATGTCCGACGACTATAGGGTCGTCCCCACGACCCCGGGGCTAGATTGCCCCGGCACCGTCATGTCCGACGACTATAGGGTCGTCCCCACGACCCCGGGACTGGATTGACCCGCCACGGTCATGTCCGACGACTATAGGTTCGTCCCTACGTCCCTGGGCATACGTTGGCCTGCCGCCGACATGTCCGACGACTATAGGGTCGTCCCCACGACCACTGGACAAAGTTGCCCAGCCGCCGACATGTCCGACGACTATAGGGTCGTCCCCACGACCCCGTGACTAGGTTGGCCCGCCGCCGACATGTCCGACGTCTATAGGGTCGTCCCCACGACCCCGGGGCTAGATTGCCCCGGCACCGTCATGTCCGACGACTATAGGGTCGTCTCCACGACCCCGTGACTAGGTTGGCCAGTCACCGACATGTCCGACGACTATAGGGTCGTCTCCACGACCCCGGGACTAGGTTGGCCAGTCACCGACATGTCCGACGACTATAGGGTCGTCCCCACGACCACGGCCAAAGTTGCCCTGCCGCCGACATGTCCGACGACTATAGGGTCGTCCCCACGACCCCGGGACTAGGTTGGCCCACCACCGTCATGTCCGACGACTATGGTGTCGTCCTCACGACCCCGGGACTAGATTGGCCCGCCACCGTCATGTCCGACGACTATAGGTTCGTCGCAACGACCCTGGGCATACGTTGGCCTGCCGCCGACATGTCCGACGACTATAGGGTCGTCCCCACGAACCCGGGAATAGGTTGGCCAGTCACCGACATGTCGGACCACTATAGGGTCGTCCCCACGACCACGGGCCAAAGTTGCCCTGCCGCCGACATGTCCGACGACTATAGGGTCGTCCCCACGACCCCGGGTCTAGGTTGACCCGCCGCCGAATTTTCCGACGACTATAGGGTCGTCCCCACGACACCCCGGGAGTAGGTTGGCCCGCCGCCGACTTGTCCGACGACTATAGGGTCGTCCCCAAGACCCCGGGGCTAGATTCGCCCGCCACGGTCATGTCCGACGACTATAGGTTCGTCCCTACGACCCTGGGCATACGTTGGCCTGCCGCCGACATGTCCGACGACTATAGGGTCGTCCCCACGACCACTGGCCAAAGTTGCCCAGCCGCCGACATGTCCGACGACTATAGGGTCGTCCCCACGACCCCGGGACTAGGTTGGCCCGCCGCCGACATGTCCGTAGACTATAGGGTCGTCCCCACGACCACGGGCCAAAGTTGCCCAGCCGCCGACATGTCCGACGACTATAGGGTCGTCCCCACGACCCCGGGTCTAGGTTGGCCCGCCGCCGACTTTTCCGACGACTATAGTGTCGTCCCCACGATCCCGGGACTAGGTTGGCCCGCCGCCGACATGTCCGACGTCTATAGGGTCGTCCCCACGACCCCGGGGCTAGATTGCCCCGGCACCGTCATGTCCGACGACTATAGGGTCGTCCCCACGACCCCGGGACTAGGTTGGCCCGCCGCCGACATGTCCGACGACTACAGGGTCGTCCCCACGACCCCGGGACTAGGTTGCCCAGCCGCCGACATGTCCGACGACTATAGGGTCGTCCCCACTACCCCGGGCCAAAGCTGGCCAGCCGCCGACTTGTCCGACGATTATAGGGTCGTCCCTACCACCCCGGGACTAGGTTGGCCAGCCGCCGACATGTCCGACGTCTATAGGGTCGTCCCCTCGACCCCGGGGATAGATTGCCCCGGCACCGTCATGTCCGACGACTATAGGGTCGTCCCCACGACCCCGGGAGTAGGTTGGCCTGCCGCCGACTTGTCCGACGACTATAGGGTCGTCCCCAAGGCCCAGGGACTAGGTTGGCCCACCGCCGACATGTCCTACGACAATAGGGTCGTCCCCACGGCCCCGGGACTAGGTTGGCCCGCCGCCGACATGTCCGACGTCTATAGGGTCTTCCCCACGACCCCGGGGCTAGATTGCCCCGGCACCGTCATGTCCGACGACTATAGGGTCGTCCCCACGACCCCGGGACTAGGTTGGCCCGCCTCCGACTTGTCCGACGACTATAGGGTCGTCCCCAAGGCCCAGGGACTAGGTTGGCCCACCGCCGACATGTCCTACGACAATAGGGTCGTCCCCACGGCCCCGGGACTAGGTTGGCCCGCCGCCGACTTGTCCGACGACTATAGGGTCGTCCCCACGACCCCGGAACTAGGTTGGCCCGCCGCCGATTTGTCCGACGACTATAGGGTCGTCCCCACGACCCCGGGACTAGGTTGGCCCGCCGCCGACATGTCCGACGATTATAGGGTCGTCCCCACGAACCCGGGACTAGGTTGGCCCGCCGCCGACATGTCCGACGATTATAGGGTCGTCCCCACGACCCCGGAACTAGGTTGGCCCGCCGCCGACATGTCCGTAGACTATAGGGTCGTCCCCACGCCCCGGGCCAAAGTTGGCCCGCCGCCGACGTGTCCTACGACTATGGGGTCGTCCCCACGACCATGGGACTAGGTTGGCCAGCCGCCGACATGTCCGACGACTATAGGGTCGTCCCCACCACCCCGGGTCTAGGTTGGCCAGCCGCCGACATGTCCGACGACTATAGGGTCGTCCCCACGACCATGGGCCAAAGTTGCCCTGCCGCCGACATGTCCGACGACTATAGGGTCGTCCACACGACCACTGGCCAAAGTTGCCCTGCCGCCGACATGTCCGACGAGTATAGGGTCGTCCCCACGACCCCGGGACTAGGTTGGCCCACCACCGTCATGTCCGACGACTATGGTGTCGTCCTCACGACCCCGGGACTAGATTGGCCCGCCACCGTCATGTCCGACGACTATAGGTTCGTCGCAACGACCCTGGGCATACGTTGGCCTGCCGCCGACATGTCCGACGACTATAGGGTCGTCCCCACGACCCCGGGTCTGGGTTGACCCGCCGCCGAATTTTCCGACGACTATAGGGTCGTCCCCACGACCCCGGAAGTAGGTTGGCCCGCCGCCGACTTGTCCGACGACTATAGGGTCGTCCCCAAGACCCCGGGGCTAGATTCGCCCGCCACGGTCATGTCCGACGACTATAGGTTCGTCCCTACGACCCTGGGCATACGTTGGCCTGCCGCCGACATGTCCGACGACTATAGGGTCGTCCCCACGACCACTGGCCAAAGTTGCCCAGCCGCCGACATGTCCGACGACTATAGGGTCGTCCCCACGACCCCGGGATTAGGTTGGCCCGCCGCCGACATGTCCGACGACTATAGGGTCGTCCCCACGACCCCGGGACTAGGTTGGCCCGCCGCCGACATGTCCGTAGACTATAGGGTCGTCCCCACGACCACGGGCCAAAGTTGCCCAGCCGCCGACATGTCCGACGACTATAGGGTCGTCCCCACGACCCCGGGACTAGATTGGCCCGCCACCGTCATGTCCGACGAATATACGGTCGTCCCCACGACCCCGGGACTAGGTTGGCCCGCCGCCGACGTGTCCTACGACTATGGGGTCGTCCCCACGACCACGGGTCTTGGTTGGCCAGCCGCCGACATGTCCGACGACAATAGGGTCGTCCCCACGAACCCGGGACTACGTTGGCCAGTCACCGACATGTCCGACGACTATAGGGTCGTCCCCACGACCACGGGCCAAAGTTGCCCTGCCGCCGACATGTCCGACGACAATAGGGTCGTCCCCACGACCCCGGGACTAGGTTGGCCCGCCGCCGACTTGTCCGACGACTATAGGGTCGTCCCCAGGACGCCGGGACTAGGTCGGCCCGCCGCCGACTTGTCCGACGACTATAGGGTCGTCCCCACGACCCGGGCCAAAGTTGGACAGCCGCCGACATGTCCGACGACTATAGGGTCGTCCCCGCGAACCCGGGACTACGTTGGCCAGTCACCGACATGTCCGACGACTATAGGGTCGTCCCCACGACCACGGGCCAAAGTTGGCCAGTCGCCGACATGTCCGACGACTATAGGGTCGTCCCCGCGAACCCGGGACTACGTTGGCCAGTCACCGACATGTCCGACGACTATAGGGTCGTCCCCACGACCACGGGCCAAAGTTGCCCTGCCGCCGACATGTCCGACGACTATAGGGTCGTCCCCACGACCCCGGGTCTAAGTTGGCCCGCCGCCGACTTTTCCGACGACTATAGGGTCGTCCCCACGACCCCGGGACTAGGTTGGCCCGCCGCCGACATGTCCGACGTCTATAGGGTCGACCCCACGACCCCGAGGCTAGATTGGCCCGCCACCGTCATGTCCGACGACTATAGGTTCGTCCCTACGACCCTGGACATACGTTGGCCTGCCGCCGACATGTCCGACGACTATAGGGTCGTCCCCACGACCCCAGGACTAGGTTGGCCCGCCGCCGACTTGTCCGACGATTATAGGGTCGTCCCCACGACCCCGGGACTAGGTTGGCCCGCCGCCGACATGTCCGACGATTATAGGGTCGTCCCCACGACCCCGGGACTAGGTTGGCCCGCCGCCGACATGTCCGTAGACTATAGGGTCGTCCCCACGCCCCGGGCCAAAGTTGGCCAGCCGCCAACATGTCCGACGACTATAGGGTCGTCCCCACGACCCCGAGACTAGGTTGGCCCGCCGCCGACTTGTCCGACGACTATAGGGTCGTCTCCACGACCCCGGGACTAGGTTGGCCAGTCACCGACATGTCCGACGACTATAGGGTCGTCCCCACGACCACGGGCCAAAGTTGCCCTGCCGCCGACATGTCCGACGACTATAGGGTCGTCCCCACGACCTCGGGACTAGGTTGGCCGCCGCCGACATGTCCGACGACTATTGGGTCGTCCCCACGCCCCGGGCCAAAGTTGGCCAGCCGCCGACATGTCCGACGACTATAGGGTCGTCCCCACGACCCCGGGACTAGGTTGGCCCGCCGCCGACTTGTCCGAAGACTATAGGGTCGTCCCCACGACCCCGGGACTAGGTTGGCCCGCCGCCGACATGTCCGACGATTATAGGGTCGTCCCCACGACCCCGGGACTAGGTTGGCCCGCCGCCGACATGTCCGTAGACTATAGGGTCGTCCCCACGCCCCGGGACTAGGTTGGCCCGCCGCCGACTTGTCCGACGACTGTAGGGTCGTCCCCACGATCCCGGGACTAGGTTGGCCCGCCGCCGACGTGTCCTACGCCTATGGGGTCGTCCCCACGACCACGGGACTAGGTTGGCCAGCCGCCGACATGTCCGACGACTATAGGGTCGTCCCCACCACCCCGGGTCTAGGTTGGCCAGCCGCCGACATGTCCGACGACTATAGGGTCGTCCCCACGACCATGGGCCAAAGTTGCCCTGCCGCCGACATGTCCGACGACTACAGGGTCGTCCCCACGACCACTGGCCAAAGTTGCCCAGCCGCCGACATGTCCGACGACTATAGGGTCGTCCCTACCACCCCGGGACTAGGTTGGCCAGCCGCCGACATGTCCGACGTCTATAGGGTCGTCCCCTCGACCCCGGGGCTAGATTGCCCCGGCACCGTCATGTCCGACGACTACAGGGTCGTCCCCACGACCCCGGGAGTAGGTTGGCCTGCCGCCGACTTGTCCGACGACTATAGGGTCGTCCCCACGCCCCGGGCCAAAGTTGGCCAGCCGCCGACATGTCCGACGACTATAGGGTCGTCCCCACGACCCCGTGACTAGGTTGGCCCGCCGCCGACATGTCCGACGTCTATAGGGTCGTCCCCACGACCCCGGGGCTAGATTGCCCCGGCACCGTCATGTCCGACGACTATAGGGTCGTCTCCACGACCCCGGGACTAGGTTGGCCAGTCACCGACATGTCCGACGACTATAGGGTCGTCTCCACGACCCCGGGACTAGGTTGGCCAGTCACCGACATGTCCGACGACTATAGGGTCGTCCCCACGACCACGGCCAAAGTTGCCCTGCCGCCGACATGTCCGACGACTATAGGGTCGTCCCCACGACCCCGGGACTAGGTTGGCCCACCACCGTCATGTCCGACGACTATGGTGTCGTCCTCACGACCCCGGGACTAGATTGGCCCGCCACCGTCATGTCCGACGACTATAGGTTCGTCGCCCACGAACCGGGCCAAAGTTGGCCAGCCGCCGACATGTCCGACGACTATAAGGTCGTCCCCGCGAACCCGGGACTACGTTGGCCAGTCACCGACATGTCCGACGACTATAGGGTCGTCCCCACGACCACGGGCCAAAGTTGCCCGGCCGCCGACATGTCCGACGACTATAGGGTCGTCCCCACGACCCCGGGTCTAGGTTGGCCCGCAGCCGACTTTTCCGACGACTATAGGGTCGTCTCCACGACCCCGGGACTAGGTTGGCCCGCCGCCGACATGTCCGACGTCTATAGGGTCGTCCCCACGACCCCGGGGCTAGATTGGCCCGCCACCGTCATGTCCGACGACTATAGGTTCGTCCCTACGACCCTGGGCACACGTTGGCCTGCCGCCGACATGTCCGACGACTATAGGGTCGTCCCCACGACCACGGGCCAAAGTTGCCCTGCCGCCGACATGTCCGACGAGTATAGGGTCGTCCCCACGACCCCGGGACTAGGATGGCCCGCCGCCGACATGTCCGACGTCTATAGGGTCGTCCCCACGACCCCGGGGCTAGATTGGCCCGCCACCGTCATGTCCGACGACTATAGGGTCGTCCCCACGACCTCGGGACTAGGTTGGCCGCCGCCGACATGTCCGACGACTATTGGGTCGTCCCCACGCCCCGGGCCAAAGTTGGCCAGCCGCCGACATGTCCGACGACTATAGGGTCGTCCCCACGACCCCGGGACTAGGTTGGCCCGCCGCCGACTTGTCCGACGACTATAGGGTCGTCCCCACGACCATGGGCCAAAGTTGCCCTGCCGCCGACATGTCCGACGACTATAGGGTCGTCCCCACGACCACTGGCCAAAGTTGCCCAGCCGCCGACATGTCCGACGACTATAGGGTCGTCCCCAAGACCCCGGGGCTAGGTTGGCCCGGCACCGTCATGTCCGACGACTATAGGGTCGTCCCCACGACCCCGGGACTAGGTTGGCCCGCCGCCGACATGTCCGACGACTATAGGGTCGTCCCCACGACCCCGGGACTAGGTTGGCCGCCGCCGACATGTCCGTAGACTATAGGGTCGTCCCCACGCCCCGGGCCAAAGTTGGCCAGCCGCCGACATGTCCGACGACTATAGGGCCGTCCCCACGACCCCGGGACTAGGTCGGCCCGCCGCCGACTTGTCCGACGACTATAGGGTCGTCCCCACGACCCGGGCCAAAGTTGGACAGCCGCCGACATGTCCGACGACTATAGGGTCGTCCCCACGACCCCGGGACTTGGTCGGCCCGCCGCCGACTTGTCCGACGACTATAGGGTCGTCCCCACGACCCGGGCCAAAGTTGGCCAGCCGCCGACATGTCCGACGACTATAAGGTCGTCCCCGCGAACCCGGGACTACGTTGGCCAGTCACCGACTTTTCCGACGACTATAGGGTCGTCCCCACGACCCCGGGACTAGGTTGGCCCGCCGCCGACATGTCCGACGTCTATAGGGTCGTCCCCACGACCCCGGGGCTAGATTGGCCCGCCACCGTCATGTCCGACGACTATAGGTTCGTCCCTACGACCCTGGGCATACGTTGGCCTGCCGCCGACATGTCCGACGACTATAGGGTCGTCCCCACGACCACGGGCCAAAGTTGCCCTGCCGCCGACATGTCCGACGAGTATAGGGTCGTCCCCACGACCCCGGGACTAGGTTGGCCCACCACCGTCATGTCCGACGACTATGGTGTCGTCCTCACGACCCCGGGACTAGATTGGCCCGCCACCGTCATGTCCGACGACTATAGGTTCGTCGCAACGACCCTGGGCATACGTTGGCCTGCCGCCGACATGTCCGACGACTATAGGGTCGTCCCCACGACCCCGGGTAGTGGTTGACCCGCCGCCGAATTTTCCGACGACTATAGGGTCGTCCCCACGACCCCGGGAGTAGGTTGGCCCGCCGCCGACTTGTCCGACGACTATAGGGTCGTCCCCAAGACCCCGGGGCTAGATTCGCCCGCCACGGTCATGTCCGACGACTATAGGTTCGTCCCTACGACCCTGGGCATACGTTGGCCTGCCGCCGACATGTCCGACGACTATAGGGTCGTCCCCACGACCACTGGCCAAAGTTGCCCAGCCGCCGACATGTCCGACGACTATAGGGTCGTCCCCACGACCCCGGGATTAGGTTGGCCCGCCGCCGACATGTCCGACGACTATAGGGTCGTCCCCACGACCCCGGGACTAGGTTGGCCCGCCGCCGACATGTCCGTAGACTATAGGGTCGTCCCCACGACCACGGGCCAAAGTTGCCCAGCCGCCGACATGTCCGACGACTATAGGGTCGTCCCCACGACCCCGGGACTAGATTGGCCCGCCACCGTCATGTCCGACGAATATACGGTCGTCCCCACGACCCCGGGACTAGGTTGGCCCGCCGCCGACGTGTCCTACGACTATGGGGTCGTCCCCACGACCACGGGTCTTGGTTGGCCAGCCGCCGACATGTCCGACGACAATAGGATCGTCCCCACGAACCCGGGACTACGTTGGCCAGTCACCGACATGTCCGACGACTATAGGGTCGTCCCCACGACCACGGGCCAAAGTTGCCCTGCCGCCGACATGTCCGGCGACAATAGGGTCGTCCCCACGACCCCGGGACTAGGTTGGCCCGCCGCCGACTTGTCCGACGACTATAGGGTCGTCCCCAGGACGCCGGGACTAGGTCGGCCCGCCGCCGACTTGTCCGACGACTATAGGGTCGTCCCCACGACCCGGGCCAAAGTTGGACAGCCGCCGACATGTCCGACGACTATAGGGTCGTCCCCGCGAACCCGGGACTACGTTGGCCAGTCACCGACATGTCCGACGACTATAGGGTCGTCCCCACGACCACGGGCCAAAGTTGGCCAGTCGCCGACATGTCCGACGACTATAGGGTCGTCCCCGCGAACCCGGGACTACGTTGGCCAGTCACCGACATGTCCGACGACTATAGGGTCGTCCCCACGACCACGGGCCAAAGTTGCCCTGCCGCCGACATGTCCGACGACTATAGGGTCGTCCCCACGACCCCGGGTCTAAGTTGGCCCGCCGCCGACTTTTCCGACGACTATAGGGTCGTCCCCACGACCCCGGGACTAGGTTGGCCCGCCGCCGACATGTCCGACGTCTATAGGGTCGACCCCACGACCCCGAGGCTAGATTGGCCCGCCACCGTCATGTCCGACGACTATAGGTTCGTCCCTACGACCCTGGACATACGTTGGCCTGCCGCCGACATGTCCGACGACTATAGGGTCGTCCCCACGACCCCAGGACTAGGTTGGCCAGTCACCGACATGTCCGACGACTATAGGGTCGTCCCCACGACCACGGGCCAAAGTTGCCCTGCCGCCGACATGTCCGACGACTATAGGGTCGTCCCCACGACCTCGGGACTAGGTTGGCCGCCGCCGACATGTCCGACGACTATTGGGTCGTCCCCACGCCCCGGGCCAAAGTTGGCCAGCCGCCGACATGTCCGACGACTATTGGGTCGTCCCCACGCCCCGGGCCAAAGTTGGCCAGCCGCCGACATGTCCGACGACTATAGGGTCGTCCCCACGACCCCGGGACTAGGTTGGCCCGCCGCCGACTTGTCCGAAGACTATAGGGTCGTCCCCACGACCCCGGGACTAGGTTGGCCCGCCGCCGACATGTCCGACGATTATAGGGTCGTCCCCACGACCCCGGGACTAGGTTGGCCCGCCGCCGACATGTCCGTAGACTATAGGGTCGTCCCCACGCCCCGGGACTAGGTTGGCCCGCCGCCGACTTGTCCGACGACTGTAGGGTCGTCCCCACGATCCCGGGACTAGGTTGGCCCGCCGCCGACGTGTCCTACGCCTATGGGGTCGTCCCCACGACCACGGGACTAGGTTGGCCAGCCGCCGACATGTCCGACGACTATAGGGTCGTCCCCACCACCCCGGGTCTAGGTTGGCCAGCCGCCGACATGTCCGACGACTATAGGGTCGTCCCCACGACCATGGGCCAAAGTTGCCCTGCCGCCGACATGTCCGACGACTACAGGGTCGTCCCCACGACCACTGGCCAAAGTTGCCCAGCCGCCGACATGTCCGACGACTATAGGGTCGTCCCTACCACCCCGGGACTAGGTTGGCCAGCCGCCGACATGTCCGACGTCTATAGGGTCGTCCCCTCGACCCCGGGGCTAGATTGCCCCGGCACCGTCATGTCCGACGACTACAGGGTCGTCCCCACGACCCCGGGAGTAGGTTGGCCTGCCGCCGACTTGTCCGACGACTATAGGGTCGTCCCCACGCCCCGGGCCAAAGTTGGCCAGCCGCCGACATGTCCGACGACTATAGGGTCGTCCCCACGACCCCGGGGCTAGATTGCCCCGGCACCGTCATGTCCGACGACTATAGGGTCGTCCCCACGACCCCGGGACTGGATTGACCCGCCACGGTCATGTCCGACGACTATAGGTTCGTCCCTACGTCCCTGGGCATACGTTGGCCTGCCGCCGACATGTCCGACGACTATAGGGTCGTCCCCACGACCACTGGACAAAGTTGCCCAGCCGCCGACATGTCCGACGACTATAGGGTCGTCCCCACGACCCCGTGACTAGGTTGGCCCGCCGCCGACATGTCCGACGTCTATAGGGTCGTCCCCACGACCCCGGGGCTAGATTGCCCCGGCACCGTCATGTCCGACGACTATAGGGTCGTCTCCACGACCCCGGGACTAGGTTGGCCAGTCACCGACATGTCCGACGACTATAGGGTCGTCTCCACGACCCCGGGACTAGGTTGGCCAGTCACCGACATGTCCGACGACTATAGGGTCGTCCCCACGACCACGGCCAAAGTTGCCCTGCCGCCGACATGTCCGACGACTATAGGGTCGTCCCCACGACCCCGGGACTAGGTTGGCCCACCACCGTCATGTCCGACGACTATGGTGTCGTCCTCACGACCCCGGGACTAGATTGGCCCGCCACCGTCATGTCCGACGACTATAGGTTCGTCGCAACGACCCTGGGCATACGTTGGCCTGCCGCCGACATGTCCGACGACTATAGGGTCGTCCCCACGAACCCGGGAATAGGTTGGCCAGTCACCGACATGTCGGACCACTATAGGGTCGTCCCCACGACCACGGGCCAAAGTTGCCCTGCCGCCGACATGTCCGACGACTATAGGGTCGTCCCCACGACCCCGGGTCTAGGTTGACCCGCCGCCGAATTTTCCGACGTCTATAGGGTCGTCCCCTCGACCCCGGGGCTAGATTGCCCCGGCACCGTCATGTCCGACGACTATAGGGTCGTCCCCACGACCCCGGGAGTAGGTTGGCCTGCCGCCGACTTGTCCGACGACTATAGGGTCGTCCCCAAGGCCCAGGGACTAGGTTGGCCCACCGCCGACATGTCCTACGACAATAGGGTCGTCCCCACGGCCCCGGGACTAGGTTGGCCCGCCGCCGACATGTCCGACGTCTATAGGGTCGTCCCCACGACCCCGGGGCTAGATTGCCCCGGCACCGTCATGTCCGACGACTATAGGGTCGTCCCCACGACCCCGGGACTAGGTTGGCCCGCCTCCGACTTGTCCGACGACTATAGGGTCGTCCCCAAGGCCCAGGGACTAGGTTGGCCCACCGCCGACATGTCCTACGACAATAGGGTCGTCCCCACGGCCCCGGGACTAGGTTGGCCCGCCGCCGACTTGTCCGACGACTATAGGGTCGTCCCCACGACCCCGGAACTAGGTTGGCCCGCCGCCGATTTGTCCGACGACTATAGGGTCGTCCCCACGACCCCGGGACTAGGTTGGCCCGCCGCCGACATGTCCGACGATTATAGGGTCGTCCCCACGAACCCGGGACTAGGTTGGCCCGCCGCCGACATGTCCGACGATTATAGGGTCGTCCCCACGACCCCGGAACTAGGTTGGCCCGCCGCCGACATGTCCGTAGACTATAGGGTCGTCCCCACGCCCCGGGCCAAAGTTGGCCCGCCGCCGACGTGTCCTACGACTATGGGGTCGTCCCCAGTACCATGGGACTAGGTTGGCCAGCCGCCGACATGTCCGACGACTATAGGGTCGTCCCCACCACCCCGGGTCTAGGTTGGCCAGCCGCCGACATGTCCGACGACTATAGGGTCGTCCCCACGACCATGGGCCAAAGTTGCCCTGCCGCCGACATGTCCGACGACTATAGGGTCGTCCACACGACCACTGGCCAAAGTTGCCCTGCCGCCGACATGTCCGACGAGTATAGGGTCGTCCCCACGACCCCGGGACTAGGTTGGCCCACCACCGTCATGTCCGACGACTATGGTGTCGTCCTCACGACCCCGGGACTAGATTGGCCCGCCACCGTCATGTCCGACGACTATAGGTTCGTCGCAACGACCCTGGGCATACGTTGGCCTGCCGCCGACATGTCCGACGACTATAGGGTCGTCCCCACGACCCCGGGTCTAGGTTGACCCGCCGCCGAATTTTCCGACGACTATAGGGTCGTCCCCACGACCCCGGAAGTAGGTTGGCCCGCCGCCGACTTGTCCGACGACTATAGGGTCGTCCCCAAGACCCCGGGGCTAGATTCGCCCGCCACGGTCATGTCCGACGACTATAGGTTCGTCCCTACGACCCTGGGCATACGTTGGCCTGCCGCCGACATGTCCGACGACTATAGGGTCGTCCCCACGACCACTGGCCAAAGTTGCCCAGCCGCCGACATGTCCGACGACTATAGGGTCGTCCCCACGACCCCGGGATTAGGTTGGCCCGCCGCCGACATGTCCGACGACTATAGGGTCGTCCCCACGACCCCGGGACTAGGTTGGCCCGCCGCCGACATGTCCGTAGACTATAGGGTCGTCCCCACGACCACGGGCCAAAGTTGCCCAGCCGCCGACATGTCCGACGACTATAGGGTCGTCCCCACGACCCCGGGACTAGATTGGCCCGCCACCGTCATGTCCGACGAATATACGGTCGTCCCCACGACCCCGGGACTAGGTTGGCCCGCCGCCGACGTGTCCTACGACTATGGGGTCGTCCCCACGACCACGGGTCTTGGTTGGCCAGCCGCCGACATGTCCGACGACAATAGGGTCGTCCCCACGAACCCGGGACTACGTTGGCCAGTCACCGACATGTCCGACGACTATAGGGTCGTCCCCACGACCACGGGCCAAAGTTGCCCTGCCGCCGACATGTCCGACGACAATAGGGTCGTCCCCACGACCCCGGGACTAGGTTGGCCCGCCGCCGACTTGTCCGACGACTATAGGGTCGTCCCCAGGACGCCGGGACTAGGTCGGCCCGCCGCCGACTTGTCCGACGACTATAGGGTCGTCCCCACGACCCGGGCCAAAGTTGGACAGCCGCCGACGTGTCCTACGCCTATGGGGTCGTCCCCACGACCACGGGACTAGGTTGGCCAGCCGCCGACATGTCCGACGACTATAGGGTCGTCCCCACCACCCCGGGTCTAGGTTGGCCCACCGCCGACATGTCCTACGACAATAGGGTCGTCCCCACGGCCCCGGGACTAGGTTGGCCCGCCGCCGACTTGTCCGACGACTATAGGGTCGTCCCCACGACCCCGGAACTAGGTTGGCCCGCCGCCGATTTGTCCGACGACTATAGGGTCGTCCCCACGACCCCGGGACTAGGTTGGCCCGCCGCCGACATGTCCGACGATTATAGGGTCGTCCCCACGAACCCGGGACTAGGTTGGCCCGCCGCCGACATGTCCGACGATTATAGGGTCGTCCCCACGACCCCGGAACTAGGTTGGCCCGCCGCCGACATGTCCGTAGACTATAGGGTCGTCCCCACGCCCCGGGCCAAAGTTGGCCCGCCGCCGACGTGTCCTACGACTATGGGGTCGTCCCCAGTACCATGGGACTAGGTTGGCCAGCCGCCGACATGTCCGACGACTATAGGGTCGTCCCCACGACCACGGGCCCAAGTTGGCCAGTCGCCGACATGTCCGACGACTATAGGGTCGTCCCCGCGAACCCGGGACTACGTTGGCCAGTCACCGACATGTCCGACGACTATAGGGTCGTCCCCACGACCACGGGCCAAAGTTGCCCTGCCGCCGACATGTCCGACGACTATAGGGTCGTCCCCACGACCCCGGGTCTAAGTTGGCCCGCCGCCGACTTTTCCGACGACTATAGGGTCGTCCCCACGACCCCGGGACTAGGTTGGCCCGCCGCCGACATGTCCGACGTCTATAGGGTCGACCCCACGACCCCGAGGCTAGATTGGCCCGCCACCGTCATGTCCGACGACTATAGGTTCGTCCCTACGACCCTGGACATACGTTGGCCTGCCGCCGACATGTCCGACGACTATAGGGTCGTCCCCACGACCCCAGGACTAGGTTGGCCCGCCGCCGACTTGTCCGACGATTATAGGGTCGTCCCCACGACCCCGGGACTAGGTTGGCCCGCCGCCGACATGTCCGACGATTATAGGGTCGTCCCCACGACCCCGGGACTAGGTTGGCCCGCCGCCGACATGTCCGTAGATTATAGGGTCGTCCCCACGCCCCGGGCCAAAGTTGGCCAGCCGCCAACATGTCCGACGACTATAGGGTCGTCCCCACGACCCCGAGACTAGGTTGGCCCGCCGCCGACTTGTCCGACGACTATAGGGTCGTCTCCACGACCCCGGGACTAGGTTGGCCAGTCACCGACATGTCCGACGACTATAGGGTCGTCCCCACGACCACGGGCCAAAGTTGCCCTGCCGCCGACATGTCCGACGACTATAGGGTCGTCCCCACGACCTCGGGACTAGGTTGGCCGCCGCCGACATGTCCGACGACTATTGGGTCGTCCCCACGCCCCGGGCCAAAGTTGGCCAGCCGCCGACATGTCCGACGACTATAGGGTCGTCCCCACGACCACGGGCCAAAGTTGCCCAGCCGCCGACATGTCCGACGACTATAGGGTCGTCCCCACGACCCCGGGACTAGATTGGCCCGCCACCGTCATGTCCGACGAATATACGGTCGTCCCCACGACCCCGGGACTAGGTTGGCCCGCCGCCGACGTGTCCTACGACTATGGGGTCGTCCCCACGACCACGGGTCTTGGTTGGCCAGCCGCCGACATGTCCGACGACAATAGGGTCGTCCCCACGAACCCGGGACTACGTTGGCCAGTCACCGACATGTCCGACGACTATAGGGTCGTCCCCACGACCACGGGCCAAAGTTGCCCTGCCGCCGACATGTCCGACGACAATAGGGTCGTCCCCACGACCCCGGGACTAGGTTGGCCCGCCGCCGACTTGTCCGACGACTATAGGGTCGTCCCCAGGACGCCGGGACTAGGTCGGCCCGCCGCCGACTTGTCCGACGACTATAGGGTCGTCCCCACGACCCGGGCCAAAGTTGGACAGCCGCCGACGTGTCCTACGACTATAGGGTCGTCCCCACGACCCCGGGACTAGGTTGGCCCGCCTCCGACTTGTCCGACGACTATAGGGTCGTCCCCAAGGCCCAGGGACTAGGTTGGCCCACCGCCGACATGTCCTACGACAATAGGGTCGTCCCCACGGCCCCGGGACTAGGTTGGCCCGCCGCCGACTTGTCCGACGACTATAGGGTCGTCCCCACGACCCCGGAACTAGGTTGGCCCGCCGCCGATTTGTCCGACGACTATAGGGTCGTCCCCACGACCCCGGGACTAGGTTGGCCCGCCGCCGACATGTCCGACGATTATAGGGTCGTCCCCACGAACCCGGGACTAGGTTGGCCCGCCGCCGACATGTCCGACGATTATAGGGTCGTCCCCACGACCCCGGAACTAGGTTGGCCCGCCGCCGACATGTCCGTAGACTATAGGGTCGTCCCCACGCCCCGGGCCAAAGTTGGCCCGCCGCCGACGTGTCCTACGACTATGGGGTCGTCCCCAGTACCATGGGACTAGGTTGGCCAGCCGCCGACATGTCCGACGACTATAGGGTCGTCCCCGCGAACCCGGGACTACGTTGGCCAGTCACCGACATGTCCGACGACTATAGGGTCGTCCCCACGACCACGGGCCAAAGTTGGCCAGTCGCCGACATGTCCGACGACTATAGGGTCGTCCCCGCGAACCCGGGACTACGTTGGCCAGTCACCGACATGTCCGACGACTATAGGGTCGTCCCCACGACCACGGGCCAAAGTTGCCCTGCCGCCGACATGTCCGACGACTATAGGGTCGTCCCCACGACCCCGGGTCTAAGTTGGCCCGCCGCCGACTTTTCCGACGACTATAGGGTCGTCCCCACGACCCCGGGACTAGGTTGGCCCGCCGCCGACATGTCCGACGTCTATAGGGTCGACCCCACGACCCCGAGGCTAGATTGGCCCGCCACCGTCATGTCCGACGACTATAGGTTCGTCCCTACGACCCTGGACATACGTTGGCCTGCCGCCGACATGTCCGACGACTATAGGGTCGTCCCCACGACCCCAGGACTAGGTTGGCCCGCCGCCGACTTGTCCGACGATTATAGGGTCGTCCCCACGACCCCGGGACTAGGTTGGCCCGCCGCCGACATGTCCGACGATTATAGGGTCGTCCCCACGACCCCGGGACTAGGTTGGCCCGCCGCCGACATGTCCGTAGATTATAGGGTCGTCCCCACGCCCCGGGCCAAAGTTGGCCAGCCGCCAACATGTCCGACGACTATAGGGTCGTCCCCACGACCCCGAGACTAGGTTGGCCCGCCGCCGACTTGTCCGACGACTATAGGGTCGTCTCCACGACCCCGGGACTAGGTTGGCCAGTCACCGACATGTCCGACGACTATAGGGTCGTCCCCACGACCACGGGCCAAAGTTGCCCTGCCGCCGACATGTCCGACGACTATAGGGTCGTCCCCACGACCTCGGGACTAGGTTGGCCGCCGCCGACATGTCCGACGACTATTGGGTCGTCCCCACGCCCCGGGCCAAAGTTGGCCAGCCGCCGACATGTCCGACGACTATAGGGTCGTCCCCACGACCCCGGGACTAGGTTGGCCCGCCGCCGACTTGTCCGAAGACTATAGGGTCGTCCCCACGACCCCGGGACTAGGTTGGCCCGCCGCCGACATGTCCGACGATTATAGGGTCGTCCCCACGACCCCGGGACTAGGTTGGCCCGCCGCCGACATGTCCGTAGACTATAGGGTCGTCCCCACGCCCCGGGACTAGGTTGGCCCGCCGCCGACTTGTCCGACGACTGTAGGGTCGTCCCCACGATCCCGGGACTAGGTTGGCCCGCCGCCGACGTGTCCTACGCCTATGGGGTCGTCCCCACGACCACGGGACTAGGTTGGCCAGCCGCCGACATGTCCGACGACTATAGGGTCGTCCCCACCACCCCGGGTCTAGGTTGGCCAGCCGCCGACATGTCCGACGACTATAGGGTCGTCCCCACGACCATGGGCCAAAGTTGCCCTGCCGCCGACATGTCCGACGACTACAGGGTCGTCCCCACGACCACTGGCCAAAGTTGCCCAGCCGCCGACATGTCCGACGACTATAGGGTCGTCCCTACCACCCCGGGACTAGGTTGGCCAGCCGCCGACATGTCCGACGTCTATAGGGTCGTCCCCTCGACCCCGGGGCTAGATTGCCCCGGCACCGTCATGTCCGACGACTACAGGGTCGTCCCCACGACCCCGGGAGTAGGTTGGCCTGCCGCCGACTTGTCCGACGACTATAGGGTCGTCCCCACGCCCCGGGCCAAAGTTGGCCAGCCGCCGACATGTCCGACGACTATAGGGTCGTCCCCACGACCCCGGGGCTAGATTGCCCCGGCACCGTCATGTCCGACGACTATAGGGTCGTCCCCACGACCCCGGGACTGGATTGACCCGCCACGGTCATGTCCGACGACTATAGGTTCGTCCCTACGTCCCTGGGCATACGTTGGCCTGCCGCCGACATGTCCGACGACTATAGGGTCGTCCCCACGACCACTGGACAAAGTTGCCCAGCCGCCGACATGTCCGACGACTATAGGGTCGTCCCCACGACCCCGTGACTAGGTTGGCCCGCCGCCGACATGTCCGACGTCTATAGGGTCGTCCCCACGACCCCGGGGCTAGATTGCCCCGGCACCGTCATGTCCGACGACTATAGGGTCGTCTCCACGACCCCGGGACTAGGTTGGCCAGTCACCGACATGTCCGACGACTATAGGGTCGTCTCCACGACCCCGGGACTAGGTTGGCCAGTCACCGACATGTCCGACGACTATAGGGTCGTCCCCACGACCACGGCCAAAGTTGCCCTGCCGCCGACATGTCCGACGACTATAGGGTCGTCCCCACGACCCCGGGACTAGGTTGGCCCACCACCGTCATGTCCGACGACTATGGTGTCGTCCTCACGACCCCGGGACTAGATTGGCCCGCCACCGTCATGTCCGACGACTATAGGTTCGTCGCAACGACCCTGGGCATACGTTGGCCTGCCGCCGACATGTCCGACGACTATAGGGTCGTCCCCACGACCCCGGGTCTAGGTTGACCCGCCGCCGAATTTTCCGACGACTATAGGGTCGTCCCCACGACCCCGGGAGTAGGTTGGCCCGCCGCCGACTTGTCCGACGACTATAGGGTCGTCCCCAAGACCCCGGGGCTAGATTCGCCCGCCACGGTCATGTCCGACGACTATAGGTTCGTCCCTACGACCCTGGGCATACGTTGGCCTGCCGCCGACATGTCCGACGACTATAGGGTCGTCCCCACGACCACTGGCCAAAGTTGCCCAGCCGCCGACATGTCCGACGACTATAGGGTCGTCCCCACGACCCCGGGACTAGGTTGGCCCGCCGCCGACATGTCCGTAGACTATAGGGTCGTCCCCACGACCACGGGCCAAAGTTGCCCAGCCGCCGACATGTCCGACGACTATAGGGTCGTCCCCACGACCCCGGGTCTAGGTTGGCCCGCCGCCGACTTTTCCGACGACTATAGTGTCGTCCCCACGACCCCGGGACTAGGTTGGCCCGCCGCCGACATGTCCGACGTCTATAGGGTCGTCCCCACGACCCCGGGGCTAGATTGCCCCGGCACCGTCATGTCCGACGACTATAGGGTCGTCCCCACGACCCCGGGACTAGGTTGGCCCGCCGCCGACATGTCCGACGACTACAGGGTCGTCCCCACGACCCCGGGACTAGGTTGCCCAGCCGTCGACATGTCCGACGACTATAGGGTCGTCCCCACTACCCCGGGCCAAAGCTGGCCAGCCGCCGACTTGTCCGACGATTATAGGGTCGTCCCTACCACCCCGGGACTAGGTAGGCCAGCCGCCGACATGTCCGACGTCTATAGGGTCGTCCCCACGACCCCGGGGCTAGATTGCCCCGGCACCGTCATGTCCTACGACAATAGGGTCGTCCCCACGGCCCCGGGACTAGGTTGGCCCGCCGCCGACTTGTCCGACGACTATAGGGTCGTCCCCACGACCCCGGAACTAGGTTGGCCCGCCGCCGATTTGTCCGACGACTATAGGGTCGTCCCCACGACCCCGGGACTAGGTTGGCCCGCCGCCGACATGTCCGACGATTATAGGGTCGTCCCCACGACCCCGGGTCTAGGTTGGCCCGCAGCCGACTTTTCCGACGACTATAGGGTCGTCTCCACGACCCCGGGACTAGGTTGGCCCGCCGCCGACATGTCCGACGACTATAGGGTCGTCCCCACGCCCGGGCCAAAGTTGGCCAGCCGCCGACATGTCCGACGACTATAGGGTCGTCCCCACGACCCCGGGACTAGGTCGGCCCGCCGCCGACTTGTCCGACGACTATAGGGTCGTCCCCACGAACCGGGCCAAAGTTGGCCAGCCGCCGACATGTCCGACGACTATAAGGTCGTCCCCGCGAACCCGGGACTACGTTGGCCAGTCACCGACATGTCCGACGACTATAGGGTCGTCCCCACGACCACGGGCCAAAGTTGCCCGGCCGCCGACATGTCCGACGACTATAGGGTCGTCCCCACGACCCCGGGTCTAGGTTGGCCCGCAGCCGACTTTTCCGACGACTATAGGGTCGTCTCCACGACCCCGGGACTAGGTTGGCCCGCCGCCGACATGTCCGACGTCTATAGGGTCGTCCCCACGACCCCGGGGCTAGATTGGCCCGCCACCGTCATGTCCGACGACTATAGGTTCGTCCCTACGACCCTGGGCACACGTTGGCCTGCCGCCGACATGTCCGACGACTATAGGGTCGTCCCCACGACCACGGGCCAAAGTTGCCCTGCCGCCGACATGTCCGACGAGTATAGGGTCGTCCCCACGACCCCGGGACTAGGATGGCCCGCCGCCGACATGTCCGACGTCTATAGGGTCGTCCCCACGACCCCGGGGCTAGATTGGCCCGCCACCGTCATGTCCGACGACTATAGGGTCGTCCCCACGACCTCGGGACTAGGTTGGCCGCCGCCGACATGTCCGACGACTATTGGGTCGTCCCCACGCCCCGGGCCAAAGTTGGCCAGCCGCCGACATGTCCGACGACTATAGGGTCGTCCCCACGACCCCGGGACTAGGTTGGCCCGCCGCCGACTTGTCCGACGACTATAGGGTCGTCCCCACGACCATGGGCCAAAGTTGCCCTGCCGCCGACATGTCCGACGACTATAGGGTCGTCCCCACGACCACTGGCCAAAGTTGCCCAGCCGCCGACATGTCCGACGACTATAGGGTCGTCCCCAAGACCCCGGGGCTAGGTTGGCCCGGCACCGTCATGTCCGACGACTATAGGGTCGTCCCCACGACCCCGGGACTAGGTTGGCCCGCCGCCGACATGTCCGACGACTATAGGGTCGTCCCCACGACCCCGGGACTAGGTTGGCCGCCGCCGACATGTCCGTAGACTATAGGGTCGTCCCCACGCCCCGGGCCAAAGTTGGCCAGCCGCCGACATGTCCGACGACTATAGGGCCGTCCCCACGACCCCGGGACTAGGTCGGCCCGCCGCCGACTTGTCCGACGACTATAGGGTCGTCCCCACGACCCGGGCCAAAGTTGGACAGCCGCCGACATGTCCGACGACTATAGGGTCGTCCCCACGACCCCGGGACTTGGTCGGCCCGCCGCCGACTTGTCCGACGACTATAGGGTCGTCCCCACGACCCGGGCCAAAGTTGGCCAGCCGCCGACATGTCCGACGACTATAAGGTCGTCCCCGCGAACCCGGGACTACGTTGGCCAGTCACCGACTTTTCCGACGACTATAGGGTCGTCCCCACGACCCCGGGACTAGGTTGGCCCGCCGCCGACATGTCCGACGTCTATAGGGTCGTCCCCACGACCCCGGGGCTAGATTGGCCCGCCACCGTCATGTCCGACGACTATAGGTTCGTCCCTACGACCCTGGGCATACGTTGGCCTGCCGCCGACATGTCCGACGACTATAGGGTCGTCCCCACGACCACGGGCCAAAGTTGCCCTGCCGCCGACATGTCCGACGAGTATAGGGTCGTCCCCACGACCCCGGGACTAGGTTGGCCCACCACCGTCATGTCCGACGACTATGGTGTCGTCCTCACGACCCCGGGACTAGATTGGCCCGCCACCGTCATGTCCGACGACTATAGGTTCGTCGCAACGACCCTGGGCATACGTTGGCCTGCCGCCGACATGTCCGACGACTATAGGGTCGTCCCCACGACCCCGGGTAGTGGTTGACCCGCCGCCGAATTTTCCGACGACTATAGGGTCGTCCCCACGACCCCGGGAGTAGGTTGGCCCGCCGCCGACTTGTCCGACGACTATAGGGTCGTCCCCAAGACCCCGGGGCTAGATTCGCCCGCCACGGTCATGTCCGACGACTATAGGTTCGTCCCTACGACCCTGGGCATACGTTGGCCTGCCGCCGACATGTCCGACGACTATAGGGTCGTCCCCACGACCACTGGCCAAAGTTGCCCAGCCGCCGACATGTCCGACGACTATAGGGTCGTCCCCACGACCCCGGGATTAGGTTGGCCCGCCGCCGACATGTCCGACGACTATAGGGTCGTCCCCACGACCCCGGGACTAGGTTGGCCCGCCGCCGACATGTCCGTAGACTATAGGGTCGTCCCCACGACCACGGGCCAAAGTTGCCCAGCCGCCGACATGTCCGACGACTATAGGGTCGTCCCCACGACCCCGGGACTAGATTGGCCCGCCACCGTCATGTCCGACGAATATACGGTCGTCCCCACGACCCCGGGACTAGGTTGGCCCGCCGCCGACGTGTCCTACGACTATGGGGTCGTCCCCACGACCACGGGTCTTGGTTGGCCAGCCGCCGACATGTCCGACGACAATAGGATCGTCCCCACGAACCCGGGACTACGTTGGCCAGTCACCGACATGTCCGACGACTATAGGGTCGTCCCCACGACCACGGGCCAAAGTTGCCCTGCCGCCGACATGTCCGGCGACAATAGGGTCGTCCCCACGACCCCGGGACTAGGTTGGCCCGCCGCCGACTTGTCCGACGACTATAGGGTCGTCCCCAGGACGCCGGGACTAGGTCGGCCCGCCGCCGACTTGTCCGACGACTATAGGGTCGTCCCCACGACCCGGGCCAAAGTTGGACAGCCGCCGACATGTCCGACGACTATAGGGTCGTCCCCGCGAACCCGGGACTACGTTGGCCAGTCACCGACATGTCCGACGACTATAGGGTCGTCCCCACGACCACGGGCCAAAGTTGGCCAGTCGCCGACATGTCCGACGACTATAGGGTCGTCCCCGCGAACCCGGGACTACGTTGGCCAGTCACCGACATGTCCGACGACTATAGGGTCGTCCCCACGACCACGGGCCAAAGTTGCCCTGCCGCCGACATGTCCGACGACTATAGGGTCGTCCCCACGACCCCGGGTCTAAGTTGGCCCGCCGCCGACTTTTCCGACGACTATAGGGTCGTCCCCACGACCCCGGGACTAGGTTGGCCCGCCGCCGACATGTCCGACGTCTATAGGGTCGACCCCACGACCCCGAGGCTAGATTGGCCCGCCACCGTCATGTCCGACGACTATAGGTTCGTCCCTACGACCCTGGACATACGTTGGCCTGCCGCCGACATGTCCGACGACTATAGGGTCGTCCCCACGACCCCAGGACTAGGTTGGCCAGTCACCGACATGTCCGACGACTATAGGGTCGTCCCCACGACCACGGGCCAAAGTTGCCCTGCCGCCGACATGTCCGACGACTATAGGGTCGTCCCCACGACCTCGGGACTAGGTTGGCCGCCGCCGACATGTCCGACGACTATTGGGTCGTCCCCACGCCCCGGGCCAAAGTTGGCCAGCCGCCGACATGTCCGACGACTATTGGGTCGTCCCCACGCCCCGGGCCAAAGTTGGCCAGCCGCCGACATGTCCGACGACTATAGGGTCGTCCCCACGACCCCGGGACTAGGTTGGCCCGCCGCCGACTTGTCCGAAGACTATAGGGTCGTCCCCACGACCCCGGGACTAGGTTGGCCCGCCGCCGACATGTCCGACGATTATAGGGTCGTCCCCACGACCCCGGGACTAGGTTGGCCCGCCGCCGACATGTCCGTAGACTATAGGGTCGTCCCCACGCCCCGGGACTAGGTTGGCCCGCCGCCGACTTGTCCGACGACTGTAGGGTCGTCCCCACGATCCCGGGACTAGGTTGGCCCGCCGCCGACGTGTCCTACGCCTATGGGGTCGTCCCCACGACCACGGGACTAGGTTGGCCAGCCGCCGACATGTCCGACGACTATAGGGTCGTCCCCACCACCCCGGGTCTAGGTTGGCCAGCCGCCGACATGTCCGACGACTATAGGGTCGTCCCCACGACCATGGGCCAAAGTTGCCCTGCCGCCGACATGTCCGACGACTACAGGGTCGTCCCCACGACCACTGGCCAAAGTTGCCCAGCCGCCGACATGTCCGACGACTATAGGGTCGTCCCTACCACCCCGGGACTAGGTTGGCCAGCCGCCGACATGTCCGACGTCTATAGGGTCGTCCCCTCGACCCCGGGGCTAGATTGCCCCGGCACCGTCATGTCCGACGACTACAGGGTCGTCCCCACGACCCCGGGAGTAGGTTGGCCTGCCGCCGACTTGTCCGACGACTATAGGGTCGTCCCCACGCCCCGGGCCAAAGTTGGCCAGCCGCCGACATGTCCGACGACTATAGGGTCGTCCCCACGACCCCGGGGCTAGATTGCCCCGGCACCGTCATGTCCGACGACTATAGGGTCGTCCCCACGACCCCGGGACTGGATTGACCCGCCACGGTCATGTCCGACGACTATAGGTTCGTCCCTACGTCCCTGGGCATACGTTGGCCTGCCGCCGACATGTCCGACGACTATAGGGTCGTCCCCACGACCACTGGACAAAGTTGCCCAGCCGCCGACATGTCCGACGACTATAGGGTCGTCCCCACGACCCCGTGACTAGGTTGGCCCGCCGCCGACATGTCCGACGTCTATAGGGTCGTCCCCACGACCCCGGGGCTAGATTGCCCCGGCACCGTCATGTCCGACGACTATAGGGTCGTCTCCACGACCCCGGGACTAGGTTGGCCAGTCACCGACATGTCCGACGACTATAGGGTCGTCTCCACGACCCCGGGACTAGGTTGGCCAGTCACCGACATGTCCGACGACTATAGGGTCGTCCCCACGACCACGGCCAAAGTTGCCCTGCCGCCGACATGTCCGACGACTATAGGGTCGTCCCCACGACCCCGGGACTAGGTTGGCCCACCACCGTCATGTCCGACGACTATGGTGTCGTCCTCACGACCCCGGGACTAGATTGGCCCGCCACCGTCATGTCCGACGACTATAGGTTCGTCGCAACGACCCTGGGCATACGTTGGCCTGCCGCCGACATGTCCGACGACTATAGGGTCGTCCCCACGAACCCGGGAATAGGTTGGCCAGTCACCGACATGTCGGACCACTATAGGGTCGTCCCCACGACCACGGGCCAAAGTTGCCCTGCCGCCGACATGTCCGACGACTATAGGGTCGTCCCCACGACCCCGGGTCTAGGTTGACCCGCCGCCGAATTTTCCGACGTCTATAGGGTCGTCCCCTCGACCCCGGGGCTAGATTGCCCCGGCACCGTCATGTCCGACGACTATAGGGTCGTCCCCACGACCCCGGGAGTAGGTTGGCCTGCCGCCGACTTGTCCGACGACTATAGGGTCGTCCCCAAGGCCCAGGGACTAGGTTGGCCCACCGCCGACATGTCCTACGACAATAGGGTCGTCCCCACGGCCCCGGGACTAGGTTGGCCCGCCGCCGACATGTCCGACGTCTATAGGGTCGTCCCCACGACCCCGGGGCTAGATTGCCCCGGCACCGTCATGTCCGACGACTATAGGGTCGTCCCCACGACCCCGGGACTAGGTTGGCCCGCCTCCGACTTGTCCGACGACTATAGGGTCGTCCCCAAGGCCCAGGGACTAGGTTGGCCCACCGCCGACATGTCCTACGACAATAGGGTCGTCCCCACGGCCCCGGGACTAGGTTGGCCCGCCGCCGACTTGTCCGACGACTATAGGGTCGTCCCCACGACCCCGGAACTAGGTTGGCCCGCCGCCGATTTGTCCGACGACTATAGGGTCGTCCCCACGACCCCGGGACTAGGTTGGCCCGCCGCCGACATGTCCGACGATTATAGGGTCGTCCCCACGAACCCGGGACTAGGTTGGCCCGCCGCCGACATGTCCGACGATTATAGGGTCGTCCCCACGACCCCGGAACTAGGTTGGCCCGCCGCCGACATGTCCGTAGACTATAGGGTCGTCCCCACGCCCCGGGCCAAAGTTGGCCCGCCGCCGACGTGTCCTACGACTATGGGGTCGTCCCCAGTACCATGGGACTAGGTTGGCCAGCCGCCGACATGTCCGACGACTATAGGGTCGTCCCCACCACCCCGGGTCTAGGTTGGCCAGCCGCCGACATGTCCGACGACTATAGGGTCGTCCCCACGACCATGGGCCAAAGTTGCCCTGCCGCCGACATGTCCGACGACTATAGGGTCGTCCACACGACCACTGGCCAAAGTTGCCCTGCCGCCGACATGTCCGACGAGTATAGGGTCGTCCCCACGACCCCGGGACTAGGTTGGCCCACCACCGTCATGTCCGACGACTATGGTGTCGTCCTCACGACCCCGGGACTAGATTGGCCCGCCACCGTCATGTCCGACGACTATAGGTTCGTCGCAACGACCCTGGGCATACGTTGGCCTGCCGCCGACATGTCCGACGACTATAGGGTCGTCCCCACGACCCCGGGTCTAGGTTGACCCGCCGCCGAATTTTCCGACGACTATAGGGTCGTCCCCACGACCCCGGAAGTAGGTTGGCCCGCCGCCGACTTGTCCGACGACTATAGGGTCGTCCCCAAGACCCCGGGGCTAGATTCGCCCGCCACGGTCATGTCCGACGACTATAGGTTCGTCCCTACGACCCTGGGCATACGTTGGCCTGCCGCCGACATGTCCGACGACTATAGGGTCGTCCCCACGACCACTGGCCAAAGTTGCCCAGCCGCCGACATGTCCGACGACTATAGGGTCGTCCCCACGACCCCGGGATTAGGTTGGCCCGCCGCCGACATGTCCGACGACTATAGGGTCGTCCCCACGACCCCGGGACTAGGTTGGCCCGCCGCCGACATGTCCGTAGACTATAGGGTCGTCCCCACGACCACGGGCCAAAGTTGCCCAGCCGCCGACATGTCCGACGACTATAGGGTCGTCCCCACGACCCCGGGACTAGATTGGCCCGCCACCGTCATGTCCGACGAATATACGGTCGTCCCCACGACCCCGGGACTAGGTTGGCCCGCCGCCGACGTGTCCTACGACTATGGGGTCGTCCCCACGACCACGGGTCTTGGTTGGCCAGCCGCCGACATGTCCGACGACAATAGGGTCGTCCCCACGAACCCGGGACTACGTTGGCCAGTCACCGACATGTCCGACGACTATAGGGTCGTCCCCACGACCACGGGCCAAAGTTGCCCTGCCGCCGACATGTCCGACGACAATAGGGTCGTCCCCACGACCCCGGGACTAGGTTGGCCCGCCGCCGACTTGTCCGACGACTATAGGGTCGTCCCCAGGACGCCGGGACTAGGTCGGCCCGCCGCCGACTTGTCCGACGACTATAGGGTCGTCCCCACGACCCGGGCCAAAGTTGGACAGCCGCCGACGTGTCCTACGCCTATGGGGTCGTCCCCACGACCACGGGACTAGGTTGGCCAGCCGCCGACATGTCCGACGACTATAGGGTCGTCCCCACCACCCCGGGTCTAGGTTGGCCCACCGCCGACATGTCCTACGACAATAGGGTCGTCCCCACGGCCCCGGGACTAGGTTGGCCCGCCGCCGACTTGTCCGACGACTATAGGGTCGTCCCCACGACCCCGGAACTAGGTTGGCCCGCCGCCGATTTGTCCGACGACTATAGGGTCGTCCCCACGACCCCGGGACTAGGTTGGCCCGCCGCCGACATGTCCGACGATTATAGGGTCGTCCCCACGAACCCGGGACTAGGTTGGCCCGCCGCCGACATGTCCGACGATTATAGGGTCGTCCCCACGACCCCGGAACTAGGTTGGCCCGCCGCCGACATGTCCGTAGACTATAGGGTCGTCCCCACGCCCCGGGCCAAAGTTGGCCCGCCGCCGACGTGTCCTACGACTATGGGGTCGTCCCCAGTACCATGGGACTAGGTTGGCCAGCCGCCGACATGTCCGACGACTATAGGGTCGTCCCCGCGAACCCGGGACTACGTTGGCCAGTCACCGACATGTCCGACGACTATAGGGTCGTCCCCACGACCACGGGCCAAAGTTGGCCAGTCGCCGACATGTCCGACGACTATAGGGTCGTCCCCGCGAACCCGGGACTACGTTGGCCAGTCACCGACATGTCCGACGACTATAGGGTCGTCCCCACGACCACGGGCCAAAGTTGCCCTGCCGCCGACATGTCCGACGACTATAGGGTCGTCCCCACGACCCCGGGTCTAAGTTGGCCCGCCGCCGACTTTTCCGACGACTATAGGGTCGTCCCCACGACCCCGGGACTAGGTTGGCCCGCCGCCGACATGTCCGACGTCTATAGGGTCGACCCCACGACCCCGAGGCTAGATTGGCCCGCCACCGTCATGTCCGACGACTATAGGTTCGTCCCTACGACCCTGGACATACGTTGGCCTGCCGCCGACATGTCCGACGACTATAGGGTCGTCCCCACGACCCCAGGACTAGGTTGGCCCGCCGCCGACTTGTCCGACGATTATAGGGTCGTCCCCACGACCCCGGGACTAGGTTGGCCCGCCGCCGACATGTCCGACGATTATAGGGTCGTCCCCACGACCCCGGGACTAGGTTGGCCCGCCGCCGACATGTCCGTAGATTATAGGGTCGTCCCCACGCCCCGGGCCAAAGTTGGCCAGCCGCCAACATGTCCGACGACTATAGGGTCGTCCCCACGACCCCGAGACTAGGTTGGCCCGCCGCCGACTTGTCCGACGACTATAGGGTCGTCTCCACGACCCCGGGACTAGGTTGGCCAGTCACCGACATGTCCGACGACTATAGGGTCGTCCCCACGACCACGGGCCAAAGTTGCCCTGCCGCCGACATGTCCGACGACTATAGGGTCGTCCCCACGACCTCGGGACTAGGTTGGCCGCCGCCGACATGTCCGACGACTATTGGGTCGTCCCCACGCCCCGGGCCAAAGTTGGCCAGCCGCCGACATGTCCGACGACTATAGGGTCGTCCCCACGACCACGGGCCAAAGTTGCCCAGCCGCCGACATGTCCGACGACTATAGGGTCGTCCCCACGACCCCGGGACTAGATTGGCCCGCCACCGTCATGTCCGACGAATATACGGTCGTCCCCACGACCCCGGGACTAGGTTGGCCCGCCGCCGACGTGTCCTACGACTATGGGGTCGTCCCCACGACCACGGGTCTTGGTTGGCCAGCCGCCGACATGTCCGACGACAATAGGGTCGTCCCCACGAACCCGGGACTACGTTGGCCAGTCACCGACATGTCCGACGACTATAGGGTCGTCCCCACGACCACGGGCCAAAGTTGCCCTGCCGCCGACATGTCCGACGACAATAGGGTCGTCCCCACGACCCCGGGACTAGGTTGGCCCGCCGCCGACTTGTCCGACGACTATAGGGTCGTCCCCAGGACGCCGGGACTAGGTCGGCCCGCCGCCGACTTGTCCGACGACTATAGGGTCGTCCCCACGACCCGGGCCAAAGTTGGACAGCCGCCGACGTGTCCTACGACTATAGGGTCGTCCCCACGACCCCGGGACTAGGTTGGCCCGCCTCCGACTTGTCCGACGACTATAGGGTCGTCCCCAAGGCCCAGGGACTAGGTTGGCCCACCGCCGACATGTCCTACGACAATAGGGTCGTCCCCACGGCCCCGGGACTAGGTTGGCCCGCCGCCGACTTGTCCGACGACTATAGGGTCGTCCCCACGACCCCGGAACTAGGTTGGCCCGCCGCCGATTTGTCCGACGACTATAGGGTCGTCCCCACGACCCCGGGACTAGGTTGGCCCGCCGCCGACATGTCCGACGATTATAGGGTCGTCCCCACGAACCCGGGACTAGGTTGGCCCGCCGCCGACATGTCCGACGATTATAGGGTCGTCCCCACGACCCCGGAACTAGGTTGGCCCGCCGCCGACATGTCCGTAGACTATAGGGTCGTCCCCACGCCCCGGGCCAAAGTTGGCCCGCCGCCGACGTGTCCTACGACTATGGGGTCGTCCCCAGTACCATGGGACTAGGTTGGCCAGCCGCCGACATGTCCGACGACTATAGGGTCGTCCCCGCGAACCCGGGACTACGTTGGCCAGTCACCGACATGTCCGACGACTATAGGGTCGTCCCCACGACCACGGGCCAAAGTTGGCCAGTCGCCGACATGTCCGACGACTATAGGGTCGTCCCCGCGAACCCGGGACTACGTTGGCCAGTCACCGACATGTCCGACGACTATAGGGTCGTCCCCACGACCACGGGCCAAAGTTGCCCTGCCGCCGACATGTCCGACGACTATAGGGTCGTCCCCACGACCCCGGGTCTAAGTTGGCCCGCCGCCGACTTTTCCGACGACTATAGGGTCGTCCCCACGACCCCGGGACTAGGTTGGCCCGCCGCCGACATGTCCGACGTCTATAGGGTCGACCCCACGACCCCGAGGCTAGATTGGCCCGCCACCGTCATGTCCGACGACTATAGGTTCGTCCCTACGACCCTGGACATACGTTGGCCTGCCGCCGACATGTCCGACGACTATAGGGTCGTCCCCACGACCCCAGGACTAGGTTGGCCCGCCGCCGACTTGTCCGACGATTATAGGGTCGTCCCCACGACCCCGGGACTAGGTTGGCCCGCCGCCGACATGTCCGACGATTATAGGGTCGTCCCCACGACCCCGGGACTAGGTTGGCCCGCCGCCGACATGTCCGTAGATTATAGGGTCGTCCCCACGCCCCGGGCCAAAGTTGGCCAGCCGCCAACATGTCCGACGACTATAGGGTCGTCCCCACGACCCCGAGACTAGGTTGGCCCGCCGCCGACTTGTCCGACGACTATAGGGTCGTCTCCACGACCCCGGGACTAGGTTGGCCAGTCACCGACATGTCCGACGACTATAGGGTCGTCCCCACGACCACGGGCCAAAGTTGCCCTGCCGCCGACATGTCCGACGACTATAGGGTCGTCCCCACGACCTCGGGACTAGGTTGGCCGCCGCCGACATGTCCGACGACTATTGGGTCGTCCCCACGCCCCGGGCCAAAGTTGGCCAGCCGCCGACATGTCCGACGACTATAGGGTCGTCCCCACGACCCCGGGACTAGGTTGGCCCGCCGCCGACTTGTCCGAAGACTATAGGGTCGTCCCCACGACCCCGGGACTAGGTTGGCCCGCCGCCGACATGTCCGACGATTATAGGGTCGTCCCCACGACCCCGGGACTAGGTTGGCCCGCCGCCGACATGTCCGTAGACTATAGGGTCGTCCCCACGCCCCGGGACTAGGTTGGCCCGCCGCCGACTTGTCCGACGACTGTAGGGTCGTCCCCACGATCCCGGGACTAGGTTGGCCCGCCGCCGACGTGTCCTACGCCTATGGGGTCGTCCCCACGACCACGGGACTAGGTTGGCCAGCCGCCGACATGTCCGACGACTATAGGGTCGTCCCCACCACCCCGGGTCTAGGTTGGCCAGCCGCCGACATGTCCGACGACTATAGGGTCGTCCCCACGACCATGGGCCAAAGTTGCCCTGCCGCCGACATGTCCGACGACTACAGGGTCGTCCCCACGACCACTGGCCAAAGTTGCCCAGCCGCCGACATGTCCGACGACTATAGGGTCGTCCCTACCACCCCGGGACTAGGTTGGCCAGCCGCCGACATGTCCGACGTCTATAGGGTCGTCCCCTCGACCCCGGGGCTAGATTGCCCCGGCACCGTCATGTCCGACGACTACAGGGTCGTCCCCACGACCCCGGGAGTAGGTTGGCCTGCCGCCGACTTGTCCGACGACTATAGGGTCGTCCCCACGCCCCGGGCCAAAGTTGGCCAGCCGCCGACATGTCCGACGACTATAGGGTCGTCCCCACGACCCCGGGGCTAGATTGCCCCGGCACCGTCATGTCCGACGACTATAGGGTCGTCCCCACGACCCCGGGACTGGATTGACCCGCCACGGTCATGTCCGACGACTATAGGTTCGTCCCTACGTCCCTGGGCATACGTTGGCCTGCCGCCGACATGTCCGACGACTATAGGGTCGTCCCCACGACCACTGGACAAAGTTGCCCAGCCGCCGACATGTCCGACGACTATAGGGTCGTCCCCACGACCCCGTGACTAGGTTGGCCCGCCGCCGACATGTCCGACGTCTATAGGGTCGTCCCCACGACCCCGGGGCTAGATTGCCCCGGCACCGTCATGTCCGACGACTATAGGGTCGTCTCCACGACCCCGGGACTAGGTTGGCCAGTCACCGACATGTCCGACGACTATAGGGTCGTCTCCACGACCCCGGGACTAGGTTGGCCAGTCACCGACATGTCCGACGACTATAGGGTCGTCCCCACGACCACGGCCAAAGTTGCCCTGCCGCCGACATGTCCGACGACTATAGGGTCGTCCCCACGACCCCGGGACTAGGTTGGCCCACCACCGTCATGTCCGACGACTATGGTGTCGTCCTCACGACCCCGGGACTAGATTGGCCCGCCACCGTCATGTCCGACGACTATAGGTTCGTCGCAACGACCCTGGGCATACGTTGGCCTGCCGCCGACATGTCCGACGACTATAGGGTCGTCCCCACGACCCCGGGTCTAGGTTGACCCGCCGCCGAATTTTCCGACGACTATAGGGTCGTCCCCACGACCCCGGGAGTAGGTTGGCCCGCCGCCGACTTGTCCGACGACTATAGGGTCGTCCCCAAGACCCCGGGGCTAGATTCGCCCGCCACGGTCATGTCCGACGACTATAGGTTCGTCCCTACGACCCTGGGCATACGTTGGCCTGCCGCCGACATGTCCGACGACTATAGGGTCGTCCCCACGACCACTGGCCAAAGTTGCCCAGCCGCCGACATGTCCGACGACTATAGGGTCGTCCCCACGACCCCGGGACTAGGTTGGCCCGCCGCCGACATGTCCGTAGACTATAGGGTCGTCCCCACGACCACGGGCCAAAGTTGCCCAGCCGCCGACATGTCCGACGACTATAGGGTCGTCCCCACGACCCCGGGTCTAGGTTGGCCCGCCGCCGACTTTTCCGACGACTATAGTGTCGTCCCCACGACCCCGGGACTAGGTTGGCCCGCCGCCGACATGTCCGACGTCTATAGGGTCGTCCCCACGACCCCGGGGCTAGATTGCCCCGGCACCGTCATGTCCGACGACTATAGGGTCGTCCCCACGACCCCGGGACTAGGTTGGCCCGCCGCCGACATGTCCGACGACTACAGGGTCGTCCCCACGACCCCGGGACTAGGTTGCCCAGCCGTCGACATGTCCGACGACTATAGGGTCGTCCCCACTACCCCGGGCCAAAGCTGGCCAGCCGCCGACTTGTCCGACGATTATAGGGTCGTCCCTACCACCCCGGGACAAGGTAGGCCAGCCGCCGACATGTCCGACGTCTATAGGGTCGTCCCCACGACCCCGGGGCTAGATTGCCCCGGCACCGTCATGTCCTACGACAATAGGGTCGTCCCCACGGCCCCGGGACTAGGTTGGCCCGCCGCCGACTTGTCCGACGACTATAGGGTCGTCCCCACGACCCCGGAACTAGGTTGGCCCGCCGCCGATTTGTCCGACGACTATAGGGTCGTCCCCACGACCCCGGGACTAGGTTGGCCCGCCGCCGACATGTCCGACGATTATAGGGTCGTCCCCACGAACCCGGGACTAGGTTGGCCCGCCGCCGACATGTCCGACGATTATAGGGTCGTCCCCACGACCCCGGAACTAGGTTGGCCCGCCGCCGACATGTCCGTAGACTATAGGGTCGTCCCCACGCCCCGGGCCAAAGTTGGCCCGCCGCCGACGTGTCCTACGACTATGGGGTCGTCCCCACGACCATGGGACTAGGTTGGCCAGCCGCCGACATGTCCGACGACTATAGGGTCGTCCCCACCACCCCGGGTCTAGGTTGGCCAGCCGCCGACATGTCCGACGACTATAGGGTCGTCCCCACGACCATGGGCCAAAGTTGCCCTGCCGCCGACATGTCCGACGACTATAGGGTCGTCCACACGACCACTGGCCAAAGTTGCCCAGCCGCCGACATGTCCGACGACTATAGGGTCGTCCCCACTACCCCAGGCCAAAGCTGGCCAGCCGCCGACTTGTCCGACGATTATAGGGTCGTCCCTACCACCCCGGGACTAGGTTGGCCAGCCGCCGACATGTCCGACGCCTATAGGGTCGTCCCCTCGACCCCGGGGCTAGATTGCCCCGGCACCGCCATGTCCGACGACTATAGGGTCGTCCCCACCACCCCGGGTCTAGGTTGGCCAGCCGCCGACATGTCCGACGACTATAGGGTCGTCCCCACGACCATGGGCCAAAGTTGCCCTGCCGCCGACATGTCCGACGACTATAGGGTCGTCCCCACGACCACTGGCCAAAGTTGCCCAGCCGCCGACATGTCCGACGACTATTGGGTCGTCCCCACGACCCCGGGTCTAGGTTGGCCCGCCGCCGACTTGTCCGACGACTATAGGGTCGTCTCCACGACCCCGGGACTAGGTTGGCCAGTCGCCGACATGTCCGACGACTATAGGGTCGTCCCCACGACCACGGGCCAAAGTTGCCCTGCCGCCGACATGTCCGACGACTATAGGGTCGTCCCCACGACCACGGGCCAAAGTTGCCCTGCCGCCGACATGTCCGACGACTATAGGGTCGTCCCCACGACCTCGGGACTAGGTTGGCCGCCGCCGACATGTCCGACGACTATGGGGTCGTCCCCACGCCCCGGGCCAAAGTTGGCCAGCCGCCGACATGTCCGACGACTATAGGGTCGTCCCCACGACCCCGGGACTAGGTTGGCCCGCCGCCGATTTGTCCGACGACTATAGGGTCGTCCCCACGACCCCGGGACTAGGTTGGCCCGCCGCCGACATGTCCGACGATTATAGGGTCGTCCCCACGAACCCGGGACTAGGTTGGCCCGCCGCCGACATGTCCGACGATTATAGGGTCGTCCCCACGACCCCGGGACTAGGTTGGCCCGCCGCCGACATGTCCGTAGACTATAGGGTCGTCCCCACGCCCCGGGCCAAAGTTGGCCCGCCGCCGACGTGTCCTACGACTATGGGGTCGTCCCCACGACCCCGGGACTAGGTTGGCCCTGCCGCCGACATGTCCGACGACTATAGGGTCGTCCCCACGACCCCGGGTCTAAGTTGGCCCGCCGCCGACTTTTCCGACGACTATAGGGTCGTCCCCACGACCCCGGGACTAGGTTGGCCCGCCGCCGACATGTCCGACGTCTATAGGGTCGACCCCACGACCCCGGGGCTAGATTGGCCCGCCACCGTCATGTCCGACGACTATAGGTTCGGCCCTACGACCCTGGACATACGTTGGCCTGCCGCCGACATGTCCGACGACTATAGGGTCGTCCCCACGACCCCAGGACTAGGTTGGCCCGCCGCCGACTTGTCCGACGACTATAGGGTCGTCCCCACGACCCCGGGACTAGGTTGGCCCGCCGCCGACATGTCCGACGATTATAGGGTCGTCCCCACGACCCCGGGACTAGGTTGGCCCGCCGCCGACATGTCCGTAGACTATAGGGTCGTCCCCACGCCCCGGGCCAAAGTTGGCCAGCCGCCGACATGTCCGACGACTATAGGGTCGTCCCCACGACCCCGAGACTAGGTTGGCCCGCCGCCGACTTGTCCGACGACTATAGGGTCGTCTCCACGACCCCGGGACTAGGTTGGCCAGTCACCGACATGTCCGACGACTATAGGGTCGTCCCCACGACCACGGGCCAAAGTTGCCCTGCCGCCGACATGTCCGACGACTGTAGGGTCGTCCCCACGACCTCGGGACTAGGTTGGCCGCCGCCGACATGTCCGACGACTATTGGGTCGTCCCCACGCCCCGGGCCAAAGTTGGCCAGCCGCCGACATGTCCGACGACTATAGGGTCGTCCCCACGACCCCGGGACTAGGTTGGCCCGCCGCCGACTTGTCCGAAGACTATAGGGTCGTCCCCACGACCCCGGGACTAGGTTGGCCCGCCGCCGACATGTCCGACGATTATAGGGTCGTCCCCACGACCCCGGGACTAGGTTGGCCCGCCGCCGACATGTCCGTAGACTATAGGGTCGTCCCCACGCCCCGGGACTAGGTTGGCCCGCCGCCGACTTGTCCGACGACTGTAGGGTCGTCCCCACGATCCCGGGACTAGGTTGGCCCGCCGCCGACGTGTCCTACGCCTATGGGGTCGTCCCCACGACCACGGGACTAGGTTGGCCAGCCGCCGACATGTCCGACGACTATAGGGTTGTCCCCACCACCCCGGGTCTAGGTTGGCCCACCACCGTCATGTCCGACGACTATGGTGTCGTCCTCACGACCCCGGGACTAGATTGGCCCGCCACCGTCATGTCCGACGACTACAGGGTCGTCCCCACGACCCCGGGAGTAGGTTGGCCTGCCGCCGACTTGTCCGACGACTATAGGGTCGTCCCCACGCCCCGGGCCAAAGTTGGGCAGCCGCCGACATGTCCGACGACTATAGGGTCGTCCCCACGACCCCGGGGCTAGATTGCCCCGGCACCGTCATGTCCGACGACTATAGGGTCGTCCCCACGACCCCGGGACTGGATTGACCCGCCACGGTCATGTCCGACGACTATAGGTTCGTCCCTACGTCCCTGGGCATACGTTGGCCTGCCGCCGACATGTCCGACGACTATAGGGTCGTCCCCACGACCACTGGACAAAGTTGCCCAGCCGCCGACATGTCCGACGACTATAGGGTCGTCCCCACGACCCCGTGACTAGGTTGGCCCGCCGCCGACATGTCCGACGTCTATAGGGTCGTCCCCACGACCCCGGGGCTAGATTGCCCCCGCACCGTCATGTCCGACGACTATAGGGTCGTCTCCACGACCCCGGGACTAGGTTGGCCAGTCACCGACATGTCCGACGACTATAGGGTCGTCTCCACGACCCCGGGACTAGGTTGGCCAGTCACCGACATGTCCGACGACTATAGGGTCGTCCCCACGACCACGGCCAGAGTTGCCCTGCCGCCGACAAGTCCGACGACTATAGGGTCGTCCCCACGACCCCGGGACTAGGTTGGCCCACCACCGTCATGTCCGACGACTATGGTGTCGTCCTCACGACCCCGGGACTAGATTGGCCCGCCACCGTCATGTCCGACGACTATAGGTTCGTCGCAACGACCCTGGGCATACGTTGGCCTGCCGCCGACATGTCCGACGACTATAGGGTCGTCCCCACGAACCCGGGAATAGGTTGGCCAGTCACCGACATGTCGGACCACTATAGGGTCGTCCCCACGACCACGGGCCAAAGTTGCCCTGCCGCCGACATGTCCGACGACTATAGGGTCGTCCCCACGACCCCGGGTCTAGGTTGACCCGCCGCCGAATTTTCCGACGACTATAGGGTCGTCCCCACGACCCCGGGAGTAGGTTGGCCCGCCGCCGACTTGTCCGACGACTATAGGGTCGTCCCCACGACCACGGCCAGAGTTGCCCTGCCGCCGACATGTCCGACGACTATAGGGTCGTCCCCACGACCCCGGGACTAGGTTGGCCCGCCGCCGACATGTCCGTAGACTATAGGGTCGTCCCCACGACCCCGTGACTAGGTTGGCCAGTCACCGACATGTCCGACGACTATAGGGTCGTCCCCACGACCCCGGGACTAGGTTGGCCAGTCACCGTCATGTCCGACGACTATAGGGTCGTCCCCACGACCACTGGCCAAAGTTGCCCAGCCGCCGACATGTCCGACGACTATTGGGTCGTCCCCACGCCCCGGGCCAAAGTTGGCCAGCCGCCGACATGTCCGACGACTATAGGTTCGTCCCTACGACCCTGGACATACGTTGGCCTGCCGCCGACATGTCCGACGACTATAGGGTCGTCCCCACGACCACGGCCAGATTTGCCCTGCCGCCGACATGTCCGACGACTATAGGGTCGTCCCCACGACCCCGGGACTAGGTTGGCCAGTCACCGACATGTCCGACGACTATAGGGTCGCCCCCACGACCACGGGCCAAAGTTGCCCTGCCGCCGACATGTCCGACGACTATAGGGTCGTCCCCACGACCTCGGGACTAGGTTGGCCGCCGCCGACATGTCCGACGACTATTGGGTCGTCCCCACGCCCCGGGCCAAAGTTGGCCAGCCGCCGACATGTCCGACGACTATAGGGTCGTCCCCACGACCCCGGGACTAGGTTGGCCCGCCGCCGACTTGTCCGAAGACTATAGGGTCGTCCCCACGACCCCGGGACTAGATTGGCCCGCCACCGTCATGTCCGACGACTATAGGTTCGTCGCAACGACCCTGGGCATACGTTGGCCTGCCGCCGACATGTCCGACGACTATAGGGTCGTCCCCACGAACCCGGGAATAGGTTGGCCAGTCACCGACATGTCGGACCACTATAGGGTCGTCCCCACGACCACGGGCCAAAGTTGCCCTGCCGCCGACATGTCCGACGACTATAGGGTCGTCTCCACGACCCCGGGACTAGGTTGGCCAGTCACCGACATGTCCGACGACTATAGGGTCGTCTCCACGACCCCGGGACTAGGTTGGCCAGTCACCGACATGTCCGACGACTATAGGGTCGTCCCCACGACCACGGCCAGAGTTGCCCTGCCGCCGACATGTCCGACGACTATAGGGTCGTCCCCACGACCCCGGGACTAGGTTGGCCCGCCGCCGACATGTCCGTAGACTATAGGGTCGTCCCCACGACCCCGTGACTAGGTTGGCCCGCCGCCGACATGTCCGACGTCTATAGGGTCGTCCCCACGACCCCGGGGCTAGATTGCCCCGGCACCGTCATGTCCGACGACTATAGGGTCGTCCCCACGACCACTGGCCAAAGTTGCCCAGCCGCCGACATGTCCGACGACTATTGGGTCGTCCCCACGCCCCGGGCCAAAGTTGGCCAGCCGCCGACATGTCCGACGACTATAGGTTCGTCCCTACGACCCTGGACATACGTTGGCCTGCCGCCGACATGTCCGACGACTATAGGGTCGTCCCCACCACCCCGTTTCTAGGTTGGCCAGCCGCCGACATGTCCGACGACTATTGGGTCGTCCCCACGCCCCGGGCCAAAGTTGGCCAGCCGCCGACATGTCCGTCGACTATAGGGTCGTCCCCACGACCCCGTGACTAGGTTGGCCCGCCGCCGACATGTCCGACGTCTATAGGGTCGTCCCCACGACCCCGGGACTAGGTTGGCCCGCCGCCGACTTGTCCGACGACTATAGGGTCGTCTCCACGACCCCGGGACTAGGTTGGCCAGTCACCGACATGTCCGACGACTATAGGGTCGTCCCCACGACCACGGGCCAAAGTTGCCCTGCCGCCGACATGTCCGACGACTATAGGGTCGTCCCCACGACCTCGGGACTAGGTTGGCCGCCGCCGACATGTCCGACGACTATTGGGTCGTCCCCACGCCCCGGGCCAAAGTTGGCCAGCCGCCGACATGTCCGACGACTATAGGGTCGTCCCCACGACCCCGGGACTAGGTTGGCCCGCCGCCGACTTGTCCGACTACTATAGGGTCGTCCCCACGACCCCGGGACTAGGTTGGCCCGCCGCCGACATGTCCGACGATTATAGGGTCGTCCACACGACCCCGGGACTAGGTTGGCCCGCCGCCGACATGTCCGTAGACTATAGGGTCGTCCCCACGCCCCGGGACTAGGTTGGCCCGCCGCCGACTTGTCCGACGACTGTAGGGTCGTCCCCACGACCACTGGCCAAAGTTGCCCAGCCGCCGACATGTCCGACGACTATTGGGTCGTCCCCACGACCCCGGGTCTAGGTTGGCCCGCCGCCGACTTGTCCGACGACTATAGGGTCGTCTCCACGACCCCGGGACTAGGTTGGCCAGTCGCCGACATGTCCGACGACTATAGGGTCGTCCCCACGACCCCAGGACTAGGTTGGCCCGCCGCCGACTTGTCCGACGACTATAGGGTCGTCCCCACGACCCCGGGACTAGGTTGGCCCGCCGCCGACATGTCCGACGATTATAGGGTCGTCCCCACGACCCCGGGACTAGGTTGGCCCGCCGCCGACATGTCCGTAGACTATAGGGTCGTCCCCACGCCCCGGGCCAAAGTTGGCCAGCCGCCGACATGTCCGACGACTATAGGGTCGTCCCCACGACCCCGAGACTAGGTTGGCCCGCCGCCGACTTGTCCGACGACTATAGGGTCGTCTCCACGACCCCGGGACTAGGTTGGCCAGTCACCGACATGTCCGACGACTATAGGGTCGTCCCCACGACCACGGGCCAAAGTTGCCCTGCCGCCGACATGTCCGACGACTATAGGGTCGTCCCCACGACCTCGGGACTAGGTTGGCCGCCGCCGACATGTCCGACGACTATTGGGTCGTCCCCACGCCCCGGGCCAAAGTTGGCCAGCCGCCGACATGTCCGACGACTATAGGGTCGTCCCCACGACCCCGGGACTAGGTTGGCCCGCCGCCGACTTGTCCGAAGACTATAGGGTCGTCCCCACGACCCCGGGACTAGGTTGGCCCGCCGCCGACATGTCCGACGATTATAGGGTCGTCCCCACGACCCCGGGACTAGGTTGGCCCGCCGCCGACATGTCCGTAGACTATAGGGTCGTCCCCACGCCCCGGGACTAGGTTGGCCCGCCGCCGACTTGTCCGACGACTGTAGGGTCGTCCCCACGATCCCGGGACTAGGTTGGCCCGCCGCCGACGTGTCCTACGCCTATGGGGTCGTCCCCACGACCACGGGACTAGGTTGGCCAGCCGCCGACATGTCCGACGACTATAGGGTTGTCCCCACCACCCCGGGTCTAGGTTGGCCCACCACCGTCATGTCCGACGACTATGGTGTCGTCCTCACGACCCCGGGACTAGATTGGCCCGCCACCGTCATGTCCGACGACTACAGGGTCGTCCCCACGACCCCGGGAGTAGGTTGGCCTGCCGCCGACTTGTCCGACGACTATAGGGTCGTCCCCACGCCCCGGGCCAAAGTTGGCCAGCCGCCGACATGTCCGACGACTATAGGGTCGTCCCCACGACCCCGGGGCTAGATTGCCCCGGCACCGTCATGTCCGACGACTATAGGGTCGTCCCCACGACCCCGGGACTGGATTGACCCGCCACGGTCATGTCCGACGACTATAGGTTCGTCCCTACGTCCCTGGGCATACGTTGGCCTGCCGCCGACATGTCCGACGACTATAGGGTCGTCCCCACGACCACTGGACAAAGTTGCCCAGCCGCCGACATGTCCGACGACTATAGGGTCGTCCCCACGACCCCGTGACTAGGTTGGCCCGCCGCCGACATGTCCGACGTCTATAGGGTCGTCCCCACGACCCCGGGGCTAGATTGCCCCCGCACCGTCATGTCCGACGACTATAGGGTCGTCTCCACGACCCCGGGACTAGGTTGGCCAGTCACCGACATGTCCGACGACTATAGGGTCGTCTCCACGACCCCGGGACTAGGTTGGCCAGTCACCGACATGTCCGACGACTATAGGGTCGTCCCCACGACCACGGCCAGAGTTGCCCTGCCGCCGACATGTCCGACGACTATAGGGTCGTCCCCACGACCCCGGGACTAGGTTGGCCCACCACCGTCATGTCCGACGACTATGGTGTCGTCCTCACGACCCCGGGACTAGATTGGCCCGCCACCGTCATGTCCGACGACTATAGGTTCGTCGCAACGACCCTGGGCATACGTTGGCCTGCCGCCGACATGTCCGACGACTATAGGGTCGTCCCCACGAACCCGGGAATAGGTTGGCCAGTCACCGACATGTCGGACCACTATAGGGTCGTCCCCACGACCACGGGCCAAAGTTGCCCTGCCGCCGACATGTCCGACGACTATAGGGTCGTCCCCACGACCCCGGGTCTAGGTTGACCCGCCGCCGAATTTTCCGACGACTATAGGGTCGTCCCCACGACCCCGGGAGTAGGTTGGCCCGCCGCCGACTTGTCCGACGACTATAGGGTCGTCCCCACGACCACGGCCAGAGTTGCCCTGCCGCCGACATGTCCGACGACTATAGGGTCGTCCCCACGACCCCGGGACTAGGTTGGCCCGCCGCCGACATGTCCGTAGACTATAGGGTCGTCCCCACGACCCCGTGACTAGGTTGGCCAGTCACCGACATGTCCGACGACTATAGGGTCGTCCCCACGACCCCGGGACTAGGTTGGCCAGTCACCGTCATGTCGGACGACTATAGGGTCGTCCCCACGACCACTGGCCAAAGTTGCCCAGCCGCCGACATGTCCGACGACTATTGGGTCGTCCCCACGCCCCGGGCCAAAGTTGGCCAGCCGCCGACATGTCCGACGACTATAGGTTCGTCCCTACGACCCTGGACATACGTTGGCCTGCCGCCGACATGTCCGACGACTATAGGGTCGTCCCCACGACCACGGCCAGATTTGCCCTGCCGCCGACATGTCCGACGACTATAGGGTCGTCCCCACGACCCCGGGACTAGGTTGGCCAGTCACCGACATGTCCGACGACTATAGGGTCGTCCCCACGACCACGGGCCAAAGTTGCCCTGCCGCCGACATGTCCGACGACTATAGGGTCGTCCCCACGACCTCGGGACTAGGTTGGCCGCCGCCGACATGTCCGACGACTATTGGGTCGTCCCCACGCCCCGGGCCAAAGTTGGCCAGCCGCCGACATGTCCGACGACTATAGGGTCGTCCCCACGACCCCGGGACTAGGTTGGCCCGCCGCCGACTTGTCCGAAGACTATAGGGTCGTCCCCACGACCCCGGGACTAGATTGGCCCGCCACCGTCATGTCCGACGACTATAGGTTCGTCGCAACGACCCTGGGCATACGTTGGCCTGCCGCCGACATGTCCGACGACTATAGGGTCGTCCCCACGAACCCGGGAATAGGTTGGCCAGTCACCGACATGTCGGACCACTATAGGGTCGTCCCCACGACCACGGGCCAAAGTTGCCCTGCCGCCGACATGTCCGACGACTATAGGGTCGTCTCCACGACCCCGGGACTAGGTTGGCCAGTCACCGACATGTCCGACGACTATAGGGTCGTCTCCACGACCCCGGGACTAGGTTGGCCAGTCACCGACATGTCCGACGACTATAGGGTCGTCCCCACGACCACGGCCAGAGTTGCCCTGCCGCCGACATGTCCGACGACTATAGGGTCGTCCCCACGACCCCGGGACTAGGTTGGCCCGCCGCCGACATGTCCGTAGACTATAGGGTCGTCCCCACGACCCCGTGACTAGGTTGGCCCGCCGCCGACATGTCCGACGTCTATAGGGTCGTCCCCACGACCCCGGGGCTAGATTGCCCCGGCACCGTCATGTCCGACGACTATAGGGTCGTCCCCACGACCACTGGCCAAAGTTGCCCAGCCGCCGACATGTCCGACGACTATTGGGTCGTCCCCACGCCCCGGGCCAAAGTTGGCCAGCCGCCGACATGTCCGACGACTATAGGTTCGTCCCTACGACCCTGGACATACGTTGGCCTGCCGCCGACATGTCCGACGACTATAGGGTCGTCCCCACCACCCCGTTTCTAGGTTGGCCAGCCGCCGACATGTCCGACGACTATTGGGTCGTCCCCACGCCCCGGGCCAAAGTTGGCCAGCCGCCGACATGTCCGTCGACTATAGGGTCGTCCCCACGACCCCGTGACTAGGTTGGCCCGCCGCCGACATGTCCGACGTCTATAGGGTCGTCCCCACGACCCCGGGACTAGGTTGGCCCGCCGCCGACTTGTCCGACGACTATAGGGTCGTCCCCACGACCTCGGGACTAGGTTGGCCGCCGCCGACATGTCCGACGACTATTGGGTCGTCCCCACGCCCCGGGCCAAAGTTGGCCAGCCGCCGACATGTCCGACGACTATAGGGTCGTCCCCACGACCCCGGGACTAGGTTGGCCCGCCGCCGACTTGTCCGACTACTATAGGGTCGTCCCCACGACCCCGGGACTAGGTTGGCCCGCCGCCGACATGTCCGACGATTATAGGGTCGTCCACACGACCCCGGGACTAGGTTGGCCCGCCGCCGACATGTCCGTAGACTATAGGGTCGTCCCCACGCCCCGGGACTAGGTTGGCCCGCCGCCGACTTGTCCGACGACTGTAGGGTCGTCCCCACGACCACTGGCCAAAGTTGCCCAGCCGCCGACATGTCCGACGACTATTGGGTCGTCCCCACGACCCCGGGTCTAGGTTGGCCCGCCGCCGACTTGTCCGACGACTATAGGGTCGTCTCCACGACCCCGGGACTAGGTTGGCCAGTCGCCGACATGTCCGACGACTATAGGGTCGTCCCCACGACCACGGGCCAAAGTTGCCCTGCCGCCGACATGTCCGACGACTATAGGGTCGTCCCCACGACCACGGGCCAAAGTTGCCCTGCCGCCGACATGTCCGACGACTATAGGGTCGTCCCCACGACCTCGGGACTAGGTTGGCCGCCGCCGACATGTCCGACGACTATGGGGTCGTCCCCACGCCCCGGGCCAAAGTTGGCCAGCCGCCGACATGTCCGACGACTATAGGGTCGTCCCCACGACCCCGGGACTAGGTTGGCCCGCCGCCGATTTGTCCGACGACTATAGGGTCGTCCCCACGACCCCGGGACTAGGTTGGCCCGCCGCCGACATGTCCGACGATTATAGGGTCGTCCCCACGAACCCGGGACTAGGTTGGCCCGCCGCCGACATGTCCGACGATTATAGGGTCGTCCCCACGACCCCGGGACTAGGTTGGCCCGCCGCCGACATGTCCGTAGACTATAGGGTCGTCCCCACGCCCCGGGCCAAAGTTGGCCCGCCGCCGACGTGTCCTACGACTATGGGGTCGTCCCCACGACCCCGGGACTAGGTTGGCCCTGCCGCCGACATGTCCGACGACTATAGGGTCGTCCCCACGACCCCGGGTCTAAGTTGGCCCGCCGCCGACTTTTCCGACGACTATAGGGTCGTCCCCACGACCCCGGGACTAGGTTGGCCCGCCGCCGACATGTCCGACGTCTATAGGGTCGACCCCACGACCCCGGGGCTAGATTGGCCCGCCACCGTCATGTCCGACGACTATAGGTTCGGCCCTACGACCCTGGACATACGTTGGCCTGCCGCCGACATGTCCGACGACTATAGGGTCGTCCCCACGACCCCAGGACTAGGTTGGCCCGCCGCCGACTTGTCCGACGACTATAGGGTCGTCCCCACGACCCCGGGACTAGGTTGGCCCGCCGCCGACATGTCCGACGATTATAGGGTCGTCCCCACGACCCCGGGACTAGGTTGGCCCGCCGCCGACATGTCCGTAGACTATAGGGTCGTCCCCACGCCCCGGGCCAAAGTTGGCCAGCCGCCGACATGTCCGACGACTATAGGGTCGTCCCCACGACCCCGAGACTAGGTTGGCCCGCCGCCGACTTGTCCGACGACTATAGGGTCGTCTCCACGACCCCGGGACTAGGTTGGCCAGTCACCGACATGTCCGACGACTATAGGGTCGTCCCCACGACCACGGGCCAAAGTTGCCCTGCCGCCGACATGTCCGACGACTATAGGGTCGTCCCCACGACCTCGGGACTAGGTTGGCCGCCGCCGACATGTCCGACGACTATTGGGTCGTCCCCACGCCCCGGGCCAAAGTTGGCCAGCCGCCGACATGTCCGACGACTATAGGGTCGTCCCCACGACCCCGGGACTAGGTTGGCCCGCCGCCGACTTGTCCGAAGACTATAGGGTCGTCCCCACGACCCCGGGACTAGGTTGGCCCGCCGCCGACATGTCCGACGATTATAGGGTCGTCCCCACGACCCCGGGACTAGGTTGGCCCGCCGCCGACATGTCCGTAGACTATAGGGTCGTCCCCACGCCCCGGGACTAGGTTGGCCCGCCGCCGACTTGTCCGACGACTGTAGGGTCGTCCCCACGATCCCGGGACTAGGTTGGCCCGCCGCCGACGTGTCCTACGCCTATGGGGTCGTCCCCACGACCACGGGACTAGGTTGGCCAGCCGCCGACATGTCCGACGACTATAGGGTTATCCCCACCACCCCGGGTCTAGGTTGGCCAGCCGCCGACATGTCCGACGACTATAGGGTCGTCCCCACGACCATGGGCCAAAGTTGCCCTGCCGCCGACATGTCCGACGACTATAGGGTCGTCCCCACGACCACTGGCCAAAGTTGCCCAGCCGCCGACATGTCCGACGACTATAGGGTCGTCCCCACGACCCCGGGACTGGATTGACCCGCCACGGTCATGTCCGACGACTATAGGTTCGTCCCTACGTCCCTGGGCATACGTTGGCCTGCCGCCGACATGTCCGACGACTATAGGGTCGTCCCCACGACCACTGGACAAAGTTGCCCAGCCGCCGACATGTCCGACGACTATAGGGTCGTCCCCACGACCCCGTGACTAGGTTGGCCCGCCGCCGACATGTCCGACGTCTATAGGGTCGTCCCCACGACCCCGGGGCTAGATTGCCCCCGCACCGTCATGTCCGACGACTATAGGGTCGTCTCCACGACCCCGGGACTAGGTTGGCCAGTCACCGACATGTCCGACGACTATAGGGTCGTCTCCACGACCCCGGGACTAGGTTGGCCAGTCACCGACATGTCCGACGACTATAGGGTCGTCCCCACGACCACGGCCAGAGTTGCCCTGCCGCCGACATGTCCGACGACTATAGGGTCGTCCCCACGACCCCGGGACTAGGTTGGCCCACCACCGTCATGTCCGACGACTATGGTGTCGTCCTCACGACCCCGGGACTAGATTGGCCCGCCACCGTCATGTCCGACGACTATAGGTTCGTCGCAACGACCCTGGGCATACGTTGGCCTGCCGCCGACATGTCCGACGACTATAGGGTCGTCCCCACGAACCCGGGAATAGGTTGGCCAGTCACCGACATGTCGGACCACTATAGGGTCGTCCCCACGACCACGGGCCAAAGTTGCCCTGCCGCCGACATGTCCGACGACTATAGGGTCGTCCCCACGACCCCGGGTCTAGGTTGACCCGCCGCCGAATTTTCCGACGACTATAGGGTCGTCCCCACGACCCCGGGAGTAGGTTGGCCCGCCGCCGACTTGTCCGACGACTATAGGGTCGTCCCCACGACCACGGCCAGAGTTGCCCTGCCGCCGACATGTCCGACGACTATAGGGTCGTCCCCACGACCCCGGGACTAGGTTGGCCCGCCGCCGACATGTCCGTAGACTATAGGGTCGTCCCCACGACCCCGTGACTAGGTTGGCCAGTCACCGACATGTCCGACGACTATAGGGTCGTCCCCACGACCCCGGGACTAGGTTGGCCAGTCACCGTCATGTCCGACGACTATAGGGTCGTCCCCACGACCACTGGCCAAAGTTGCCCAGCCGCCGACATGTCCGACGACTATTGGGTCGTCCCCACGCCCCGGGCCAAAGTTGGCCAGCCGCCGACATGTCCGACGACTATAGGTTCGTCCCTACGACCCTGGACATACGTTGGCCTGCCGCCGACATGTCCGACGACTATAGGGTCGTCCCCACGACCACGGCCAGATTTGCCCTGCCGCCGACATGTCCGACGACTATAGGGTCGTCCCCACGACCCCGGGACTAGGTTGGCCAGTCACCGACATGTCCGACGACTATAGGGTCGTCCCCACGACCACGGGCCAAAGTTGCCCTGCCGCCGACATGTCCGACGACTATAGGGTCGTCCCCACGACCTCGGGACTAGGTTGGCCCGCCGCCGACTTGTCCGAAGACTATAGGGTCGTCCCCACGACCCCGGGACTAGATTGGCCCGCCACCGTCATGTCCGACGACTATAGGTTCGTCGCAACGACCCTGGGCATACGTTGGCCTGCCGCCGACATGTCCGACGACTATAGGGTCGTCCCCACGAACCCGGGAATAGGTTGGCCAGTCACCGACATGTCGGACCACTATAGGGTCGTCCCCACGACCACGGGCCAAAGTTGCCCTGCCGCCGACATGTCCGACGACTATAGGGTCGTCTCCACGACCCCGGGACTAGGTTGGCCAGTCACCGACATGTCCGACGACTATAGGGTCGTCTCCACGACCCCGGGACTAGGTTGGCCAGTCACCGACATGTCCGACGACTATAGGGTCGTCCCCACGACCACGGCCAGAGTTGCCCTGCCGCCGACATGTCCGACGACTATAGGGTCGTCCCCACGACCCCGGGACTAGGTTGGCCCGCCGCCGACATGTCCGTAGACTATAGGGTCGTCCCCACGACCCCGTGACTAGGTTGGCCCGCCGCCGACATGTCCGACGTCTATAGGGTCGTCCCCACGACCCCGGGGCTAGATTGCCCCGGCACCGTCATGTCCGACGACTATAGGGTCGTCCCCACGACCACTGGCCAAAGTTGCCCAGCCGCCGACATGTCCGACGACTATTGGGTCGTCCCCACGCCCCGGGCCAAAGTTGGCCAGCCGCCGACATGTCCGACGACTATAGGTTCGTCCCTACGACCCTGGACATACGTTGGCCTGCCGCCGACATGTCCGACGACTATAGGGTCGTCCCCACCACCCCGTTTCTAGGTTGGCCAGCCGCCGACATGTCCGACGACTATTGGGTCGTCCCCACGCCCCGGGCCAAAGTTGGCCAGCCGCCGACATGTCCGTCGACTATAGGGTCGTCCCCACGACCCCGTGACTAGGTTGGCCCGCCGCCGACATGTCCGACGTCTATAGGGTCGTCCCCACGACCCCGGGACTAGGTTGGCCCGCCGCCGACTTGTCCGACGACTATAGGGTCGTCTCCACGACCCCGGGACTAGGTTGGCCAGTCACCGACATGTCCGACGACTATAGGGTCGTCCCCACGACCACGGGCCAAAGTTGCCCTGCCGCCGACATGTCCGACGACTATAGGGTCGTCCCCACGACCTCGGGACTAGGTTGGCCGCCGCCGACATGTCCGACGACTATTGGGTCGTCCCCACGCCCCGGGCCAAAGTTGGCCAGCCGCCGACATGTCCGACGACTATAGGGTCGTCCCCACGACCCCGGGACTAGGTTGGCCCGCCGCCGACTTGTCCGACTACTATAGGGTCGTCCCCACGACCCCGGGACTAGGTTGGCCCGCCGCCGACATGTCCGACGATTATAGGGTCGTCCACACGACCCCGGGACTAGGTTGGCCCGCCGCCGACATGTCCGTAGACTATAGGGTCGTCCCCACGCCCCGGGACTAGGTTGGCCCGCCGCCGACTTGTCCGACGACTGTAGGGTCGTCCCCACGATCCCGGGACTAGGTTGGCCCGCCGCCGACGTGTCCTACGCCTATGGGGTCGTCCCCACGACCACGGGACTAGGTTGGCCAGCCGCCGACATGTCCGACGACTATAGGGTCGTCCCCACCACCCCGTTTCTATTTTGGCCAGCCGCCGACATGTCCGACGACTATAGGGTCGTCCCCACGCCCCGGGCCAAAGTTGGCCAGCCGCCGACGTGTCCTACGCCTATGGGGTCGTCCCCACGACCACGGGACTAGGTTGGCCTGCCGCCGACATGTCCGACGACTATAAGGTCGTCCCCACAACCCCGGGCCAAAGCTGGCCAGCCGCCGACTTGTCCGACGATTATAGGGTCGTCCCTACCACCCCGGGACTAGGTTGGCCAGTCACCGACATGTCCGACGACTATAGGGTCGTCTCCACGACCCCGGGACTAGGTTGGCCAGTCACCGACATGTCCGACGATTATAGGGTCGTCCCCACGACCACGGCCAAAGTTGCCCTGCCGCCGACATGTCCGACGACTATAGGGTCGTCCCCACGACCCCGGGACTAGGTTGGCCCACCACCGTCATGTCCGACGACTATAGGGTCGTCCCCAGGACCCCGGGACTAGGTCGGCCCGCCGCCGACTTGTCCGACAACTATAGGGTCGTCCCCACGACCCGGGCCAAAGTTGGACAGCCGCCGACATGTCCGACGACTATAGGGTCGTCCCCGCGAACCCGGGACTACGTTGGCCAGTCACCGACATGTCCGACGACTATAGGGTCGTCCCCACGACCGCGGGCCAAAGTTGGCCAGCCGCCGACATGTCCGACGACTATAGGGTCGTCCCCACGACCCGGGGACTAGGTTGGCCCGCCGCCGACTTGTCCGACTACTATAGGGTCGTCCCCACGACCCCGGGACTAGGTTGGCCCGCCGCCGACATGTCCGACGATTATAGGGTCGTCCCCACGACCCCGGGACTAGGTTGGCCCGCCGCCGACATGTCCGTAGACTATAGGGTCGTCCCCACGCCCCGGGACTAGGTTGGCCCGCCGCCGACTTGTCCGACGACTGTAGGGTCGTCCCCACGATCCCGGGACTAGGTTGGCCCGCCGCCGACGTGTCCTACGCCTATGGGGTCGTCCCCACGACCACGGGACTAGGTTGGCCAGCCGCCGACATGTCCGACGACTATAGGGTCGTCCCCACCACCCCGGGTCTAGGTTGGCCAGCCGCCGACATGTCCGACGACTATAGGGTCGTCCCCACGACCATGGGCCAAAGTTGCCCTGCCGCCGACATATCCGACGACTATAGGGTCGTCCCCACGACCACTGGCCAAAGTTGCCCAGCCGCCGACATGTCCGACGACTATAAGGTCGTCCCCACAACCCCGGGCCAAAGCTGGCCAGCCGCCGACTTGTCCGACGATTATAGGGTCGTCCCTACCACCCCGGGACTAGGTTGGCCAGCCGCCGACATGTCCGACGTCTATAGGGTCGTCCCCTCGACCCCGGGGCTAGATTGCCCCGGCACCGTCATGTCCGACGACTATAGGGTCTTCCCCACGACCATTGGCCAAAGTTGCCCAGCCGCCGACATGTCCGACGACTATAGGGTCGTCCCCACTACCCCGGGCCAAAGCTGGCCAGCCGCCGACTTGTCCGACGATTATAGGGTCGTCCCTACCACCCCGGGACTAGGTTGGCCAGCCGCCGACATGTCCGACGTCTATAGGGTCGTCCCCTCGACCCCGGGGCTAGATTGCCCCGGCACCGTCATGTCCGACGACTATAGGGTCGTCCCCACGACCCCGGGACTAGATTGGCCCGCCACGGTCATGTCCGACGACTATAGGTTCGTCCCTACGTCCCTGGGCATACGTTGGCCTGCCGCCGACATGTCCGACGACTATAGGGTCGTCCCCACGACCACTGGCCAAAGTTGCCCAGCCGCCGACATGTCCGACGACTATTGGGTCGTCCCCACGCCCCGGGCCAAAGTTGGCCAGCCGCCGACATGTCCGACGACTATAGGGTCGTCCCCACGACCTCGGGACTAGGTTGGCCGCCGCCGACATGTCCGACGACTATTGGGTCGTCCCCACGCCCCGGGCCAAAGTTGGCCAGCCGCCGACATGTCCGACGACTATAGGGTCGTCCCCACGACCCCGGGACTAGGTTGGCCCGCCGCCGACTTGTCCGACTACTATAGGGTCGTCCCCACGACCCCGGGACTAGGTTGGCCCGCCGCCGACATGTCCGACGATTATAGGGTCGTCCACACGACCCCGGGACTAGGTTGGCCCGCCGCCGACATGTCCGTAGACTATAGGGTCGTCCCCACGCCCCGGGACTAAGTTGGCCCGCCGCCGACATGTCCGTAGACTATAGGGTCGTCCCCACGCCCCGGGACTAGGTTGGCCCGCCGCCGACTTGTCCGACGACTGTAGGGTCGTCCCCACGATCCCGGGACTAGGTTGGCCCGCCGCCGACGTGTCCTACGCCTATGGGGTCGTCCCCACGACCACGGGACTAGGTTGGCCAGCCGCCGACATGTCCGACGACTATAGGGTTGTCCCCACCACCCCGGGTCTAGGTTGGCCAGCCGCCGACATGTCCGACGACTATAGGGTCGTCCCCACGACCATGGGCCAAAGTTGCCCTGCCGCCGACATGTCCGACGACTATAGGGTCGTCCCCACGACCACTGGCCAAAGTTGCCCAGCCGCCGACATGTCCGACGACTATAGGGTCGTCCCTACCACCCCGGGACTAGGTTGGCCAGCCGCCGACATGTCCGACGTCTATAGGGTCGTCCCCTCGACCCCGGGGCTAGATTGCCCCGGCACCGTCATGTCCGACGACTACAGGGTCGTCCCCACGACCCCGGGAGTAGGTTGGCCTGCCGCCGACTTGTCCGACGACTATAGGGTCGTCCCCACGCCCCGGGCCAAAGTTGGCCAGCCGCCGACATGTCCGACGACTATAGGGTCGTCCCCACGACCCCGGGGCTAGATTGCCCCGGCACCGTCATGTCCGACGACTATAGGGTCGTCCCCACGACCCCGGGACTGGATTGACCCGCCACGGTCATGTCCGACGACTATAGGTTCGTCCCTACGTCCCTGGGCATACGTTGGCCTGCCGCCGACATGTCCGACGACTATAGGGTCGTCCCCACGACCACTGGACAAAGTTGCCCAGCCGCCGACATGTCCGACGACTATAGGGTCGTCCCCACGACCCCGTGACTAGGTTGGCCCGCCGCCGACATGTCCGACGACTATAGGGTCGTCCCTACCACCCCGGGGCTAGATTGCCCCGGCACCGTCATGTCCGACGACTATAGGGTCGTCCCCACGCCCCGGGATTAGGTTGGCCCGCCGCCGACTTGTCCGACGACTGTAGGGTCGTCCCCACGATCCCGGGACTAGGTTGGCCCGCCGCCGACGTGTCCTACGCCTATGGGGTCGTCCCCACGACCACGGGACTAGGTTGGCCAGCCGCCGACATGTCCGACGTCTATAGGGTCGTCCCCTCGACCCCGGGGCTAGATTGCCCCGGCACCGTCATGTCCGACGACTATAGGGTCTTCCCCACGACCATTGGCCAAAGTTGCCCAGCCGCCGACATGTCCGACGACTATTGGGTCGTCCTCACGCCCCGGGCCAAAGTTGGCCAGCCGCCGACATGTCCGTCGACTATAGGGTCGTCCCCACGACCCCGTGACTAGGTTGGCCCGCCGCCGACATGTCCGACGTCTATAGGGTCGTCCCCACGACCCCGGGACTAGGTTGGCCCGCCGCCGACTTGTCCGACGACTATAGGGTCGTCTCCACGACCCCGGGACTAGGTTGGCCAGTCACCGACATGTCCGACGACTATAGGGTCGTCCCCACGACCACGGGCCAAAGTTGCCCTGCCGCCGACATGTCCGACGACTATAGGGTCGTCCCCACGACCTCGGGACTAGGTTGGCCGCCGCCGACATGTCCGACGACTATTGGGTCGTCCCCACGCCCCGGGCCAAAGTTGGCCAGCCGCCGACATGTCCGACGACTATAGGGTCGTCCCCACGACACCGGGACTAGGTTGGCCCGCCGCCGACTTGTCCGACTACTATAGGGTCGTCCCCACGACCCCGGGACTAGGTTGGCCCGCCGCCGACATGTCCGACGATTATAGGGTCGTCCACACGACCCCGGGACTAGGTTGGCCCGCCGCCGACATGTCCGTAGACTATAGGGTCGTCCCCACGCCCCGGGACTAGGTTGGCCCGCCGCCGACTTGTCCGACGACTGTAGGGTCGTCCCCACGATCCCGGGACTAGGTTGGCCCGCCGCCGACGTGTCCTACGCCTATGGGGTCGTCCCCACGACCACGGGACTAGGTTGGCCAGCCGCCGACATGTCCGACGACTATAGGGTCGTCCCCACCACCCCGTTTCTAGGTTGGCCAGCCGCCGACATGTCCGACGACTATAGGGTCGTCCCCACGCCCCGGGCCAAAGTTGGCCAGCCGCCGACGTGTCCTACGCCTATGGGGTCGTCCCCACGACCACGGGACTAGGTTGGCCTGCCGCCGACATGTCCGACGACTATAGGGTAGTCCCCACGACCACTGGACAAAGTTGCCCAGCCGCCGACATGTCCGACGACTATAGGGTCGTCCCCACGACCCCGTGACTAGGTTGGCCCGCCGCCGACATGTCCGACGTCTATAGGGTCGTCCCCACGACCCCGGGGCTAGATTGCCCCGGCACCGTCATGTCCGACGACTATAGGGTCGTCCCCACGACCCCGGGACTAGGTTGGCCCGCCGCCGACTTGTCCGACGACTATAGGGTCGTCTCCACGACCCCGGGACTAGGTTGGCCAGTCACCGACATGTCCGACGACTATAGGGTCGTCTCCACGACCCCGGGACTAGGTTGGCCAGTCACCGACATGTCCGACGACTATAGGGTCGTCCCCACGACCACGGCCAAAGTTGCCCTGCCGCCGACATGTCCGACGACTATAGGGTCGTCCCCACGACCCCGGGACTAGGTTGGCCCACCACCGTCATGTCCGACGACTATAGGGTCGTCCCCAGGACCCCGGGACTAGGTCGGCCCGCCGCCGACTTGTCCGACGACTATAGGGTCGTCCCCACGACCCGGGCCAAAGTTGGACAGCCGCCGACATGTCCGACGACTATAGGGTCGTCCCCGCGAACCCGGGACTACGTTGGCCAGTCACCGACATGTCCGACGACTATAGGGTCGTCCCCACGACCGCGGGCCAAAGTTGGCCAGCCGCCGACATGTCCGACGACTATAGGGTCGTCCCCACGACCCGGGGACTAGGTTGGCCCGCCGCCGACTTGTCCGACTACTATAGGGTCGTCCCCACGACCCCGGGACTAGGTTGGCCCGCCGCCGACATGTCCGACGATTATAGGGTCGTCCCCACGACCCCGGGACTAGGTTGGCCCGCCGCCGACATGTCCGTAGACTATAGGGTCGTCCCCACGCCCCGGGACTAGGTTGGCCCGCCGCCGACTTGTCCGACGACTGTAGGGTCGTCCCCACGATCCCGGGACTAGGTTGGCCCGCCGCCGACGTGTCCTACGCCTATGGGGTCGTCCCCACGACCACGGGACTAGGTTGGCCAGCCGCCGACATGTCCGACGACTATAGGGTCGTCCCCACCACCCCGGGTCTAGGTTGGCCAGCCGCCGACATGTCCGACGACTATAGGGTCGTCCCCACGACCATGGGCCAAAGTTGCCCTGCCGCCGACATATCCGACGACTATAGGGTCGTCCCCACGACCACTGGCCAAAGTTGCCCAGCCGCCGACATGTCCGACGACTATAAGGTCGTCCCCACAACCCCGGGCCAAAGCTGGCCAGCCGCCGACTTGTCCGACGATTATAGGGTCGTCCCTACCACCCCGGGACTAGGTTGGCCAGCCGCCGACATGTCCGACGTCTATAGGGTCGTCCCCTCGACCCCGGGGCTAGATTGCCCCGGCACCGTCATGTCCGACGACTATAGGGTCTTCCCCACGACCATTGGCCAAAGTTGCCCAGCCGCCGACATGTCCGACGACTATAGGGTCGTCCCCACTACCCCGGGCCAAAGCTGGCCAGCCGCCGACTTGTCCGACGATTATAGGGTCGTCCCTACCACCCCGGGACTAGGTTGGCCAGCCGCCGACATGTCCGACGTCTATAGGGTCGTCCCCTCGACCCCGGGGCTAGATTGCCCCGGCACCGTCATGTCCGACGACTATAGGGTCGTCCCCACGACCCCGGGACTAGATTGGCCCGCCACGGTCATGTCCGACGACTATAGGTTCGTCCCTACGTCCCTGGGCATACGTTGGCCTGCCGCCGACATGTCCGACGACTATAGGGTCGTCCCCACGACCACTGGCCAAAGTTGCCCAGCCGCCGACATGTCCGACGACTATTGGGTCGTCCCCACGCCCCGGGCCAAAGTTGGCCAGCCGCCGACATGTCCGACGACTATAGGGTCGTCCCCACGACCTCGGGACTAGGTTGGCCGCCGCCGACATGTCCGACGACTATTGGGTCGTCCCCACGCCCCGGGCCAAAGTTGGCCAGCCGCCGACATGTCCGACGACTATAGGGTCGTCCCCACGACCCCGGGACTAGGTTGGCCCGCCGCCGACTTGTCCGACTACTATAGGGTCGTCCCCACGACCCCGGGACTAGGTTGGCCCGCCGCCGACATGTCCGACGATTATAGGGTCGTCCACACGACCCCGGGACTAGGTTGGCCCGCCGCCGACATGTCCGTAGACTATAGGGTCGTCCCCACGCCCCGGGACTAAGTTGGCCCGCCGCCGACTTGTCCGACGACTGTAGGGTCGTCCCCACGATCCCGGGACTAGGTTGGCCCGCCGCCGACGTGTCCTACGCCTATGGGGTCGTCCCCACGACCACGGGACTAGGTTGGCCCTGCCGCCGACATGTCCGACGACTATAGGGTCGTCCCCACGACCTCGGGACTAGGTTGGCCGCCGCCGACATGTCCGACGACTATTGGGTCGTCCCCACGCCCCGGGCCAAAGTTGGCCAGCCGCCGACATGTCCGACGACTATAGGGTCGTCCCCACGACCCCGGGACTAGGTTGGCCCGCCGCCGACTTGTCCGAAGACTATAGGGTCGTCCCCACGACCCCGGGACTAGGTTGGCCCGCCGCCGACATGTCCGACGATTATAGGGTCGTCCCCACGACCCCGGGACTAGGTTGGCCCGCCGCCGACATGTCCGTAGACTATAGGGTCGTCCCCACGCCCCGGGACTAGGTTGGCCCGCCGCCGACTTGTCCGACGACTGTAGGGTCGTCCCCACGATCCCGGGACTAGGTTGGCCCGCCGCCGACGTGTCCTACGCCTATGGGGTCGTCCCCAAGACCACGGGACTAGGTTGGCCAGCCGCCGACATGTCCGACGACTATAGGGTTGTCCCCACCACCCCGGGTCTAGGTTGGCCAGCCGCCGACATGTCCGACGACTATAGGGTCGTCCCCACGACCATGGGCCAAAGTTGCCCTGCCGCCGACATGTCCGACGACTATAGGGTCGTCCCCACGACCCCGTGACTAGGTTGGCCCGCCGCCGACATGTCCGACGTCTATAGGGTCGTCCCCACGACCCCGGGGCTAGATTGCCCCCGCACCGTCATGTCCGACGACTATAGGGTCGTCTCCACGACCCCGGGACTAGGTTGGCCAGTCACCGACATGTCCGACGACTATAGGGTCGTCTCCACGACCCCGGGACTAGGTTGGCCAGTCACCGACATGTCCGACGACTATAGGGTCGTCCCCACGACCACGGCCAGAGTTGCCCTGCCGCCGACATGTCCGACGACTATAGGGTCGTCCCCACGACCCCGGGACTAGGTTGGCCCACCACCGTCATGTCCGACGACTATGGTGTCGTCCTCACGACCCCGGGACTAGATTGGCCCGCCACCGTCATGTCCGACGACTATAGGTTCGTCGCAACGACCCTGGGCATACGTTGGCCTGCCGCCGACATGTCCGACGACTATAGGGTCGTCCCCACGAACCCGGGAATAGGTTGGCCAGTCACCGACATGTCGGACCACTATAGGGTCGTCCCCACGACCACGGGCCAAAGTTGCCCTGCCGCCGACATGTCCGACGACTATAGGGTCGTCCCCACGACCCCGGGTCTAGGTTGACCCGCCGCCGAATTTTCCGACGACTATAGGGTCGTCCCCACGACCCCGGGAGTAGGTTGGCCCGCCGCCGACTTGTCCGACGACTATAGGGTCGTCCCCACGACCACGGCCAGAGTTGCCCTGCCGCCGACATGTCCGACGGCTATAGGGTCGTCCCCACGACCCCGGGACTAGGTTGGCCCGCCGCCGACATGTCCGTAGACTATAGGGTCGTCCCCACAACCCCGTGACTAGGTTGGCCAGTCACCGACATGTCCGACGACTATAGGGTCGTCCCCACGACCCCGGGACTAGGTTGGCCAGTCACCGTCATGTCCGACGACTATAGGGTCGTCCCCACGACCACTGGCCAAAGTTGCCCAGCCGCCGACATGTCCGACGACTATTGGGTCGTCCCCACGCCCCGGGCCAAAGTTGGCCAGCCGCCGACATGTCCGACGACTATAGGTTCGTCCCTACGACCCTGGACATACGTTGGCCTGCCGCCGACATGTCCGACGACTATAGGGTCGTCCCCACGACCACGGCCAGATTTGCCCTGCCGCCGACATGTCCGACGACTATAGGGTCGTCCCCACGACCCCGGGACTAGGTTGGCCAGTCACCGACATGTCCGACGACTATAGGGTCGTCCCCACGACCACGGGCCAAAGTTGCCCTGCCGCCGACATGTCCGACGACTATAGGGTCGTCCCCACGACCTCGGGACTAGGTTGGCCGCCGCCGACATGTCCGACGACTATTGGGTCGTCCCCACGCCCCGGGCCAAAGTTGGCCAGCCGCCGACATGTCCGACGACTATAGGGTCGTCCCCACGACCCCGGGACTAGGTTGGCCCGCCGCCGACTTGTCCGAAGACTATAGGGTCGTCCCCACGACCCCGGGACTAGATTGGCCCGCCACCGTCATGTCCGACGACTATAGGTTCGTCGCAACGACCCTGGGCATACGTTGGCCTGCCGCCGACATGTCCGACGACTATAGGGTCGTCCCCACGAACCCGGGAATAGGTTGGCCAGTCACCGACATGTCGGACCACTATAGGGTCGTCCCCACGACCACGGGCCAAAGTTGCCCTGCCGCCGACATGTCCGACGACTATAGGGTCGTCTCCACGACCCCGGGACTAGGTTGGCCAGTCACCGACATGTCCGACGACTATAGGGTCGTCTCCACGACCCCGGGACTAGGTTGGCCAGTCACCGACATGTCCGACGACTATAGGGTCGTCCCCACGACCACGGCCAGAGTTGCCCTGCCGCCGACATGTCCGACGACTATAGGGTCGTCCCCACGACCCCGGGACTAGGTTGGCCCGCCGCCGACATGTCCGTAGACTATAGGGTCGTCCCCACGACCCCGTGACTAGGTTGGCCCGCCGCCGACATGTCCGACGTCTATAGGGTCGTCCCCACGACCCCGGGGCTAGATTGCCCCGGCACCGTCATGTCCGACGACTATAGGGTCGTCCCCACGACCACTGGCCAAAGTTGCCCAGCCGCCGACATGTCCGACGACTATTGGGTCGTCCCCACGCCCCGGGCCAAAGTTGGCCAGCCGCCGACATGTCCGACGACTATAGGTTCGTCCCTACGACCCTGGACATACGTTGGCCTGCCGCCGACATGTCCGACGACTATAGGGTCGTCCCCACCACCCCGTTTCTAGGTTGGCCAGCCGCCGACATGTCCGACGACTATTGGGTCGTCCCCACGCCCCGGGCCAAAGTTGGCCAGCCGCCGACATGTCCGTCGACTATAGGGTCGTCCCCACGACCCCGTGACTAGGTTGGCCCGCCGCCGACATGTCCGACGTCTATAGGGTCGTCCCCACGACCCCGGGACTAGGTTGGCCCGCCGCCGACGTGTCCTACGCCTATGGGGTCGTCCCCACGACCACGGGACTAGGTTGGCCAGCCGCCGACATGTCCGACGACTATAGGGTCGTCCCCACCACCCCGTTTCTAGGTTGGCCAGCCGCCGACATGTCCGACGACTATAGGGTCGTCCCCACGCCCCGGGCCAAAGTTGGCCAGCCGCCGACGTGTCCTACGCCTATGGGGTCGTCCCCACGACCACGGGACTAGGTTGGCCTGCCGCCGACATGTCCGACGACTATAGGGTAGTCCCCACGACCACTGGACAAAGTTGCCCAGCCGCCGACATGTCCGACGACTATAGGGTCGTCCCCACGACCCCGTGACTAGGTTGGCCCGCCGCCGACATGTCCGACGTCTATAGGGTCGTCCCCACGACCCCGGGGCTAGATTGCCCCGGCACCGTCATGTCCGACGACTATAGGGTCGTCCCCACGACCCCGGGACTAGGTTGGCCCGCCGCCGACTTGTCCGACGACTATAGGGTCGTCTCCACGACCCCGGGACTAGGTTGGCCAGTCACCGACATGTCCGACGACTATAGGGTCGTCTCCACGACCCCGGGACTAGGTTGGCCAGTCACCGACATGTCCGACGACTATAGGGTCGTCCCCACGACCACGGCCAAAGTTGCCCTGCCGCCGACATGTCCGACGACTATAGGGTCGTCCCCACGACCCCGGGACTAGGTTGGCCCACCACCGTCATGTCCGACGACTATAGGGTCGTCCCCAGGACCCCGGGACTAGGTCGGCCCGCCGCCGACTTGTCCGACGACTATAGGGTCGTCCCCACGACCCGGGCCAAAGTTGGACAGCCGCCGACATGTCCGACGACTATAGGGTCGTCCCCGCGAACCCGGGACTACGTTGGCCAGTCACCGACATGTCCGACGACTATAGGGTCGTCCCCACGACCGCGGGCCAAAGTTGGCCAGCCGCCGACATGTCCGACGACTATAGGGTCGTCCCCACGACCCGGGGACTAGGTTGGCCCGCCGCCGACTTGTCCGACTACTATAGGGTCGTCCCCACGACCCCGGGACTAGGTTGGCCCGCCGCCGACATGTCCGACGATTATAGGGTCGTCCCCACGACCCCGGGACTAGGTTGGCCCGCCGCCGACATGTCCGTAGACTATAGGGTCGTCCCCACGCCCCGGGACTAGGTTGGCCCGCCGCCGACTTGTCCGACGACTGTAGGGTCGTCCCCACGATCCCGGGACTAGGTTGGCCCGCCGCCGACGTGTCCTACGCCTATGGGGTCGTCCCCACGACCACGGGACTAGGTTGGCCAGCCGCCGACATGTCCGACGACTATAGGGTCGTCCCCACCACCCCGGGTCTAGGTTGGCCAGCCGCCGACATGTCCGACGACTATAGGGTCGTCCCCACGACCATGGGCCAAAGTTGCCCTGCCGCCGACATATCCGACGACTATAGGGTCGTCCCCACGACCACTGGCCAAAGTTGCCCAGCCGCCGACATGTCCGACGACTATAAGGTCGTCCCCACAACCCCGGGCCAAAGCTGGCCAGCCGCCGACTTGTCCGACGATTATAGGGTCGTCCCTACCACCCCGGGACTAGGTTGGCCAGCCGCCGACATGTCCGACGTCTATAGGGTCGTCCCCTCGACCCCGGGGCTAGATTGCCCCGGCACCGTCATGTCCGACGACTATAGGGTCTTCCCCACGACCATTGGCCAAAGTTGCCCAGCCGCCGACATGTCCGACGACTATAGGGTCGTCCCCACTACCCCGGGCCAAAGCTGGCCAGCCGCCGACTTGTCCGACGATTATAGGGTCGTCCCTACCACCCCGGGACTAGGTTGGCCAGCCGCCGACATGTCCGACGTCTATAGGGTCGTCCCCTCGACCCCGGGGCTAGATTGCCCCGGCACCGTCATGTCCGACGACTATAGGGTCGTCCCCACGACCCCGGGACTAGATTGGCCCGCCACGGTCATGTCCGACGACTATAGGTTCGTCCCTACGTCCCTGGGCATTCGTTGGCCTGCCGCCGACATGTCCGACGACTATAGGGTCGTCCCCACGACCACTGGCCAAAGTTGCCCAGCCGCCGACATGTCCGACGACTATTGGGTCGTCCCCACGCCCCGGGCCAAAGTTGGCCAGCCGCCGACATGTCCGACGACTATAGGGTCGTCCCCACGACCTCGGGACTAGGTTGGCCGCCGCCGACATGTCCGACGACTATTGGGTCGTCCCCACGCCCCGGGCCAAAGTTGGCCAGCCGCCGACATGTCCGACGACTATAGGGTCGTCCCCACGACCCCGGGACTAGGTTGGCCCGCCGCCGACTTGTCCGACTACTATAGGGTCGTCCCCACGACCCCGGGACTAGGTTGGCCGCCGCCGACATGTCCGACGACTATTGGGTCGTCCCCACGCCCCGGGCCAAAGTTGGCCAGCCGCCGACATGTCCGACGACTATAGGGTCGTCCCCACGACCCCGGGACTAGGTTGGCCCGCCGCCGACATGTCCGTAGACTATAGGGTCGTCCCCACGCCCCGGGACTAAGTTGGCCCGCCGCCGACTTGTCCGACGACTGTAGGGTCGTCCCCACGATCCCGGGACTAGGTTGGCCCGCCGCCGACGTGTCCTACGCCTATGGGGTCGTCCCCACGACCACGGGACTAGGTTGGCCAGCCGCCGACATGTCCGACGACTATAGGGTCGTCCCCACCACCCCGTGTCTAGGTTGGCCAGCCGCCGGCATGTCCGACGACTATAGGGTCGTCCCCACGCCCCGGGCCAAAGTTGGCCAGCCGCCGACGTGTCCTACGCCTATGGGGTCGTCCCCACGACCACGGGACTAGGTTGGCCTGCCGCCGACATGTCCGACGACTATAGGGTACTCCCCACGACCACTGGACAAAGTTGCCCAGCCGCCGACATGTCCGACGACTATAGGGTCGTCCCCACGACCCCGTGACTAGGTTGGCCCGCCGCCGACATGTCCGACGTCTATAGGGTCGTCCCCACGACCCCGGGGCTAGATTGCCCCGGCACCGTCATGTCCGACGACTACAGGGTCGTCCCCACGACCCCGGGACTAGGTTGGCCCGCCGCCGACTTGTCCGACGACTATAGGGTCGTCTCCACGACCCCGGGACTAGGTTGGCCAGTCACCGACATGTCCGACGACTATAGGGTCGTCTCCACGACCCCGGGACTAGGTTGGCCAGTCACCGACATGTCCGACGACTAAAGGGTCGTCCCCACGACCACGGCCAAAGTTGCCCTGCCGCCGACATGTCCGACGACTATAGGGTCGTCCCCACGACCCCGGGACTAGGTTGGCCCACCACCGTCATGTCCGACGACTATAGGGTCGTCCCCAGGACCCCGGGACTAGGTCGGCCCGCCGCCGACTTGTCCAACGACTATAGGGTCGTCCCCACGACCCGGGCCAAAGTTGGACAGCCGCCGACATGTCCGACGACTATAGGGTCGTCCCCGCGAACCCGGGACTACGTTGGCCAGTCACCGACATGTCCGACGACTATAGGGTCGTCCCCACGACCGCGGGCCAAAGTTGGCCAGCCGCCGACATGTCCGACGACTATAGGGTCGTCCCCACGACCCCGGGACTAGGTTGGCCCGCCGCCGACTTGTCCGACTACTATAGGGTCGTCCCCACGACCCCGGGACTAGGTTGGCCCGCCGCCGACATGTCCGACGATTATAGGGTCGTCCCCACGACCCCGGGACTAGGTTGGCCCGCCGCCGACATGTCCGTAGACTATAGGGTCGTTCCCACGCCCCGGGACTAGGTTGGCCCGCCGCCGACTTGTCCGACGACTGTAGGGTCGTCCCCACGATCCCGGGACTAGGTTGGCCCGCCGCCGACGTGTCCTACGCCTATGGGGTCGTCCCCACGACCACGGGACTAGGTTGGCCAGCCGCCGACATGTCCGACGACTATAGGGTCGTCCCCACCACCCCGGGTCTAGGTTGGCCAGCCGCCGACATGTCCGACGACTATAGGGTCGTCCCCAGGACCCCGGGACTAGGTCGGCCCGCCGCCGACTTGTCCGACGACTATAGGGTCGTCCCCACGACCCGGGCCAAAGTTGGACAGCCGCCGACATGTCCGACGACTATAGGGTCGTCCCCGCGAACCCGGGACTACGTTGGCCAGTCACCGACATGTCCGACGACTATAGGGTCGTCCCCACGAACACGGGCCAAAGTTGGCCAGCCGCCGACATGTCCGACGACAATAGGGTCGTCCCCGCGAACCCGGGACTACGTTGGCCAGTCACCGACATGTCCGACGACTATAGGGTCGTCCCCACGACCACGGGCCAAAGTTGGCCAGCCGCCGTCATGTCCGACGACTATAGGCTCGTCTCCACGACCCCGGGAGTAGGTTGGCCGGCCGCCAACATTTCCGACGACTATGTGGGTCGTCCCCACGACCTCGGGACTAGGTTGGCCCGCCGCCGACTTGCAAGACGACTATAGGGTCGTCCCCACGACCCCGGGACTAGATTGCCCCGCCACCGTCATGTCCGACGACTACAGGGTCGTCCCCACGACCCCAGGACTAGGTTGGCCAGCCGCCGACATGTCCGACGACTATAGGGTCGTCCCGACGACCACGGGCCAAAGTTGGCCAGCCACCGTCATGTCCGACGACTATAGGGTCGTCCCCACGACCCCGGGACTAGGTTGGCCGCCGCCGACATGTCCGTAGACTATAGGGTCGTCCCCACGCCGCGGGCCAAAGTTGGCCAGCAGCCGACATGTCCGACGACTATAGGGTCGTCCCCACGACCCCGGGACTAGGTCGGCCAGTCACCGACATGTCCGACGACTATAGGGTCGTCCCCACGACCCCGGGGCTAGATTGCCCCGGCACCGTCATGTCCGACGACTATAGGGTCGTCCCCACGACCCCGGGACTAGGTTGGCCCGCCGCCGACATGTCCGACGACTATAGGGTCGTCCCCACGACCACGGGCCAAAGTTGCCCTGCCGCCGACATGTCCGACGACTATAGGGTCGTCCCCACGACCCCGGGACTAGGTTGGCCCGCCGCCGACATGTCCGACGACTATAGGGTCGTCCCCACGACCCCGGGACTAGGTTGGCCGCCGCCGACATGTCCGTAGACTATAGGGTCGTCCCCACGCCCCGGGCCAAAGTTGGCCAGCCGCCGACATGTCCGACGACTATAGGGTCGTCCCCACGACCCCGGGACTAGGTCGGCCCGCCGCCGACTTGTCCGACGACTATAGGGTCGTCCCCACGACCCGGGCCAAAGTTGGCCAGCCGCCGACATGTCCGACGACTATAAGGTCGTCCCCGCGAACCCGGGACTACGTTGGCCAGTCACCGACATGTCCGACGACTATAGGGTCGTCCCCACGACCACGGGCCAAAGTTGCCCGGCCGCCGACATGTCCGACGACTATAGGGTCGTCCCCACGACCCCGGGACTAGGTTGGCCCACCGCCGACTTGTCCGACGACTATAGGGTCGTCCCCACGACCCCGGGACTAGATTGGCCCGCCACCGTCATGTCCGACGAGTATAGGGTCGTCCCCACGGCCCCGAGACTAGATTGGTCTACGACCGTCATGTCCGACGACTACAGGGTCGTCCCCACGACCCCAGGACTAGGTTGGCCAGCCGCCGAATTGTCCGACGACTATAGGGTCGTCCCCACGACCCCGGGACTAGATTGGCCAGCCGCCGACATGTCCGACGACTATAAGGTCGTCCCCGCGAACCCGGGACTACGTTGGCCAGTCACCGACAAGTCCGACGACTATAGGGTCGTCCCCACGACCACGGGCCAAAGTTGCCCGGCCGCCGACATGTCCGACGACTATAGGGTCGTCCCCACGACCCCGGGACTAGGTTGGCCCACCGCCGTCATGTCCGAAGACTACAGGGTCGTCCCCACGACCCCGGGACTAGGTTACCCAGCCTCCGACATATCCGACGAATATAGGGTCGTCCCCACGACCACGGGGCAAAGTTGGCCTGCCGCCGACATGTCCGACGACTATAGGGTCGTCCCCACGGCCCCGGGACTAGATTGGCCCGCCACCATCATGTCCGACGACTATAGGGTCGTCACCACGAACTCGGGACTAGGTTGACCAGCCGCCGACATGTCCGACGACCATAGGGTCGTCCCCACGAACCCGGGACTAGATTGGCCCGCCACCGTCATGTCCGACGACTATAGGGTCGTCCCCACGACAACGGGTCAAAGTTGGCCAGCCGCCGTTATGTCCGACGACTATAGGGTCGTCCCCACGACCCCGGGACCAGGTTGGCCCGCCGCCAACATTTCTGACGACTATAGGGTCGTCCCTAGGACCCTGGGCGTATGTTGGCCCGCCGCCGACATGTCCGACGACTATAGGGTCGTCCCCACGACCCCGGGACTAGATTGGCCCGCCACCGTCATGTCCGACGAGTATAGGGCCGTACCCACGACGCCGGGACTAGATTGGCCCGTCACCGTCAGGTCCGACGACTATAGGGTCGTCCCCACGACCCCTGGACTAGTTTGGCCCGCCGCCGACTTGTCCGACGACAATAGGGTCGTCCCCACGACCACGGGCCAAAGTTGCCCAGCCGCCGGCATGTCCGACGACTATAGGGTCGTCCCCAAGACCCCGGGACTAGGTTGGCCCGCCGCCGACTTGTCCGACGACTATAGGGTCGTCCGCACGACCACGGACCAAAGTTGCCCAGCTGCCGGCATGTCCGACGACTATAGGGTCGTCCCCACGACCCCGGGACTAGGCTGGCCCGCCGCCGACTTGTCCGACGACTATAGGCTCGTCCCCACGACCCCGGGAATAGATTGGCCCGCCGCCGTCATGTCCGACGACTATAGGGTCGTCCCCACGCCCCCGGGAGCAGGTTGGCCAGCCACCGACATGTCCGACGACTATAGGGTCGTCCCCACCACCCCGGGTCTAGGTTGGCCAGCCGCCGACATGTCCGACGACTATAGGGTCGTCCCCACGACCCCGGGACTAGATTGGCCCGCCACCGTCATGTCCGACGACTACAGGGTCGTCCCCACGACCCCGGGACTAGGTTGGCCTGCCGCCGACATGTCCGACGACTATAGGGTCGTCCCCACCACCCCGTTTCTAGGTTGGCCAGCCGCCGACATGTCCGACGACTATTGGGTCGTCCCCACGCCCCGGGCCAAAGTTGGCCAGCCGCCGACATGTCCGTCGACTATAGGGTCGTCCCCACGACCCCGTGACTAGGTTGGCCCGCCGCCGACATGTCCGACGTCTATAGGGTCGTCCCCACGACCCCGGGACTAGGTTGGCCCGCCGCCGACTTGTCCGACGACTATAGGGTCGTCTCCACGACCCCGGGACTAGGTTGGCCAGTCACCGACATGTCCGACGACTATAGGGTCGTCCCCACGACCACGGGCCAAAGTTGCCCTGCCGCCGACATGTCCGACGACTATAGGGTCGTCCCCACGACCTCGGGACTAGGTTGGCCGCCGCCGACATGTCCGACGACTATTGGGTCGTCCCCACGCCCCGGGCCAAAGTTGGCCAGCCGCCGACATGTCCGACGACTATAGGGTCGTCCCCACGACCCCGGGACTAGGTTGGCCCGCCGCCGACTTGTCCGACTACTATAGGGTCGTCCCCACGACCCCGGGACTAGGTTGGCCCGCCGCCGACATGTCCGACGATTATAGGGTCGTCCACACGACCCCGGGACTAGGTTGGCCCGCCGCCGACATGTCCGTAGACTATAGGGTCGTCCCCACGCCCCGGGACTAGGTTGGCCCGCCGCCGACTTGTCCGACGACTGTAGGGTCGTCCCCACGATCCCGGGACTAGGTTGGCCCGCCGCCGACGTGTCCTACGCCTATGGGGTCGTCCCCACGACCACGGGACTAGGTTGGCCAGCCGCCGACATGTCCGACGACTATAGGGTCGTCCCCACCACCCCGTTTCTAGGTTGGCCAGCCGCCGACATGTCCGACGACTATAGGGTCGTCCCCACGCCCCGGGCCAAAGTTGGCCAGCCGCCGACGTGTCCTACGCCTATGGGGTCGTCCCCACGACCACGGGACTAGGTTGGCCTGCCGCCGACATGTCCGACGACTATAGGGTAGTCCCCACGACCACTGGACAAAGTTGCCCAGCCGCCGACATGTCCGACGACTATAGGGTCGTCCCCACGACCCCGTGACTAGGTTGGCCCGCCGCCGACATGTCCGACGACTATAGGGTCGTCCCCACCACCCCGGGTCTAGGTTGGCCAGCCGCCGACATGTCCGACGACTATAGGGTCGTCCCCACGACCATGGGCCAAAGTTGCCCTGCCGCCGACATATCCGACGACTATAGGGTCGTCCCCACGACCACTGGCCAAAGTTGCCCAGCCGCCGACATGTCCGACGACTATAAGGTCGTCCCCACAACCCCGGGCCAAAGCTGGCCAGCCGCCGACTTGTCCGACGATTATAGGGTCGTCCCTACCACCCCGGGACTAGGTTGGCCAGCCGCCGACATGTCCGACGTCTATAGGGTCGTCCCCTCGACCCCGGGGCTAGATTGCCCCGGCACCGTCATGTCCGACGACTATAGGGTCTTCCCCACGACCATTGGCCAAAGTTGCCCAGCCGCCGACATGTCCGACGACTATAGGGTCGTCCCCACTACCCCGGGCCAAAGCTGGCCAGCCGCCGACTTGTCCGACGATTATAGGGTCGTCCCTACCACCCCGGGACTAGGTTGGCCAGCCGCCGACATGTCCGACGTCTATAGGGTCGTCCCCTCGACCCCGGGGCTAGATTGCCCCGGCACCGTCATGTCCGACGACTATAGGGTCGTCCCCACGACCCCGGGACTAGATTGGCCCGCCACGGTCATGTCCGACGACTATAGGTTCGTCCCTACGTCCCTGGGCATACGTTGGCCTGCCGCCGACATGTCCGACGACTATAGGGTCGTCCCCACGACCACTGGCCAAAGTTGCCCAGCCGCCGACATGTCCGACGACTATTGGGTCGTCCCCACGCCCCGGGCCAAAGTTGGCCAGCCGCCGACATGTCCGACGACTATAGGGTCGTCCCCACGACCTCGGGACTAGGTTGGCCGCCGCCGACATGTCCGACGACTATTGGGTCGTCCCCACGCCCCGGGCCAAAGTTGGCCAGCCGCCGACATGTCCGACGACTATAGGGTCGTCCCCACGACCCCGGGACTAGGTTGGCCCGCCGCCGACTTGTCCGACTACTATAGGGTCGTCCCCACGACCCCGGGACTAGGTTGGCCCGCCGCCGACATGTCCGACGATTATAGGGTCGTCCACACGACCCCGGGACTAGGTTGGCCCGCCGCCGACATGTCCGTAGACTATAGGGTCGTCCCCACGCCCCGGGACTAAGTTGGCCCGCCGCCGACTTGTCCGACGACTGTAGGGTCGTCCCCACGATCCCGGGACTAGGTTGGCCCGCCGCCGACGTGTCCTACGCCTATGGGGTCGTCCCCACGACCACGGGACTAGGTTGGCCAGCCGCCGACATGTCCGACGACTATAGGGTCGTCCCCACCACCCCGTGTCTAGGTTGGCCAGCCGCCGGCATGTCCGACGACTATAGGGTCGTCCCCACGCCCCGGGCCAAAGTTGGCCAGCCGCCGACGTGTCCTACGCCTATGGGGTCGTCCCCACGACCACGGGACTAGGTTGGCCTGCCGCCGACATGTCCGACGACTATAGGGTACTCCCCACGACCACTGGACAAAGTTGCCCAGCCGCCGACATGTCCGACGACTATAGGGTCGTCCCCACGACCCCGTGACTAGGTTGGCCCGCCGCCGACATGTCCGACGTCTATAGGGTCGTCCCCACGACCCCGGGGCTAGATTGCCCCGGCACCGTCATGTCCGACGACTACAGGGTCGTCCCCAGGACCCCGGGACTAGGTCGGCCCGCCGCCGACTTGTCCGACGACTATAGGGTCGTCCCCACGACAACGGGTCAAAGTTGGCCAGCCGCCGTTATGTCCGACGACTATAGGGTCGTCCCCACGACCCCGGGACCAGGTTGGCCCGCCGCCAACATTTCTGACGACTATAGGGTCGTCCCTAGGACCCTGGGCGTATGTTGGCCCGCCGCCGACATGTCCGACGACTATAGGGTCGTCCCCACGACCCCGGGACTAGATTGGCCCGCCACCGTCATGTCCGACGAGTATAGGGCCGTACCCACGACGCCGGGACTAGATTGGCCCGTCACCGTCAGGTCCGACGACTATAGGGTCGTCCCCACGACCCCTGGACTAGTTTGGCCCGCCGCCGACTTGTCCGACGACAATAGAGTCGTCCCCACGACCACGGGCCAAAGTTGCCCAGCCGCCGGCATGTCCGACGACTATAGGGTCGTCCCCAAGACCCCGGGACTAGGTTGGCCCGCCGCCGACTTGTCCGACGACTATAGGGTCGTCCGCACGACCACGGACCAAAGTTGCCCAGCTGCCGGCATGTCCGACGACTATAGGGTCGTCCCCACGACCCCGGGACTAGGCTGGCCCGCCGCCGACTTGTCCGACGACTATAGGCTCGTCCCCACGACCCCGGGAATAGATTGGCCCGCCGCCGTCATGTCCGACGACTATAGGGTCGTCCCCACGCCCCCGGGAGCAGGTTGGCCAGCCACCGACATGTCCGACGACTATAGGGTCGTCCCCACCACCCCGGGTCTAGGTTGGCCAGCCGCCGACATGTCCGACGACTATAGGGTCGTCCCCACGACCCCGGGACTAGATTGGCCCGCCACCGTCATGTCCGACGACTACAGGGTCGTCCCCACGACCCCGGGACTAGGTTGGCCTGCCGCCGACATGTCCGACGACTATAGGGTCGTCCCCACCACCCCGTTTCTAGGTTGGCCAGCCGCCGACATGTCCGACGACTATTGGGTCGTCCCCACGCCCCGGGCCAAAGTTGGCCAGCCGCCGACATGTCCGTCGACTATAGGGTCGTCCCCACGACCCCGCGACTAGGTTGGCCCGCCGCCGACATGTCCGACGTCTATAGGGTCGTCCCCACGACCCCGGGACTAGGTTGGCCCGCCGCCGACTTGTCCGACGACTATAGGGTCGTCTCCACGACCCCGGGACTAGGTTGGCCAGTCACCGACATGTCCGACGACTATAGGGTCGTCCCCACGACCACGGGCCAAAGTTGCCCTGCCGCCGACATGTCCGACGACAATAGGGTCGTCCCCGCGAACCCGGGACTACGTTGGCCAGTCACCGACATGTCCGACGACTATAGGGTCGTCCCCACGACCACGGGCCAAAGTTGGCCAGCCGCCGTCATGTCCGACGACTATAGGCTCGTCTCCACGACCCCGGGAGTAGGTTGGCCGGCCGCCAACATTTCCGACGACTATGTGGGTCGTCCCCACCACCTCGGGACTAGGTTGGCCCGCCGCCGACTTGCAAGACGACTATAGGGTCGTCCCCACGACCCCGGGACTAGATTGCCCCGCCACCGTCATGTCCGACGACTACAGGGTCGTCCCCACGACCCCAGGACTAGGTTGGCCAGCCGCCGACATGTCCGACGACTATAGGGTCGTCCCGACGACCACGGGCCAAAGTTGGCCAGCCACCGTCATGTCCGACGACTATAGGGTCGTCCCCACGACCCCGGGACTAGGTTGGCCGCCGCCGACATGTCCGTAGACTATAGGGTCGTCCCCACGCCGCGGGCCAAAGTTGGCCAGCAGCCGACATGTCCGACGACTATAGGGTCGTCCCCACGACCCCGGGACTAGGTCGGCCAGTCACCGACATGTCCGACGACTATAGGGTCGTCCCCACGACCCGGGCCAAAGTTGGCCAGCCGCCGACATGTCCGACGACTATAGGGTCGTCCCCACGACCCCGGGACTAGGTCGGCCCGCCGCCGACTTGTCCGACGACTATAGGGTCGTCCCCACGACCCGGGCCAAAGTTGGCCAGCCGCCGACATGTCCGACGACTATAAGGTCGTCCCCGCGAACCCGGGACTACGTTGGCCAGTCACCGACATGTCCGACGACTATAGGGTCGTCCCCACGACCACGGGCCAAAGTTGCCCGGCCGCCGACATGTCCGACGACTATAGGGTCGTCCCCACGACCCCGGGACTAGGTTGGCCCACCGCCGACTTGTCCGACGACTATAGGGTCGTCCCCACGACCCCGGGACTAGATTGGCCCGCCACCGTCATGTCCGACGAGTATAGGGTCGTCCCCACGGCCCCGAGACTAGATTGGCCTACGACCGTCATGTCCGACGACTACAGGGTCGTCCCCACGACCCCAGGACTAGGTTGGCCAGCCGCCGAATTGTCCGACGACTATAGGGTCGTCCCCACGACCCCGGGACTAGATTGGCCAGCCGCCGACATGTCCGACGACTATAAGGTCGTCCCCGCGAACCCGGGACTACGTTGGCCAGTCACCGACAAGTCCGACGACTATAGGGTCGTCCCCACGACCACGGGCCAAAGTTGCCCGGCCGCCGACATGTCCGACGACTATAGGGTCGTCCCCACGACCCCGGGACTAGGTTGGCCCACCGCCGACTTGTCCGACGACTATAGGGTCGTCCCCACGACCACGGGACTAGGCTGGCCCGCCGCCGACTTGTCCGACGACTATAGGCTCGTCCCCACGACCCCGGGAATAGATTGGCCCGCCGCCGTCATGTCCGACGACTATAGGGTCGTCCCCACGCCCCCGGGAGCAGGTTGGCCAGCCACCGACATGTCCGACGACTATAGGGTCGTCCCCACCACCCCGGGTCTAGGTTGGCCAGCCGCCGACATGTCCGACGACTATAGGGTCGTCCCCACGACCCCGGGACTAGATTGGCCCGCCACCGTCATGTCCGACGACTACAGGGTCGTCCCCACGACCCCGGGACTAGGTTGGCCTGCCGCCGACATGTCCGACGACTATAGGGTCGTCCCCACCACCCCGTTTCTAGGTTGGCCAGCCGCCGACATGTCCGACGACTATTGGGTCGTCCCCACGCCCCGGGCCAAAGTTGGCCAGCCGCCGACATGTCCGTCGACTATAGGGTCGTCCCCACGACCCCGTGACTAGGTTGGCCCGCCGCCGACATGTCCGACGTCTATAGGGTCGTCCCCACGACCCCGGGACTAGGTTGGCCCGCCGCCGACTTGTCCGACGACTATAGGGTCGTCTCCACGACCCCGGGACTAGGTTGGCCAGTCACCGACATGTCCGACGACTATAGGGTCGTCCCCACGACCACGGGCCAAAGTTGCCCTGCCGCCGACATGTCCGACGACTATAGGGTCGTCCCCACGACCTCGGGACTAGGTTGGCCGCCGCCGACATGTCCGACGACTATTGGGTCGTCCCCACGCCCCGGGCCAAAGTTGGCCAGCCGCCGACATGTCCGACGACTATAGGGTCGTCCCCACGACCCCGGGACTAGGTTGGCCCGCCGCCGACTTGTCCGACTACTATAGGGTCGTCCCCACGACCCCGGGACTAGGTTGGCCCGCCGCCGACATGTCCGACGATTATAGGGTCGTCCACACGACCCCGGGACTAGGTTGGCCCGCCGCCGACATGTCCGTAGACTATAGGGTCGTCCCCACGCCCCGGGACTAGGTTGGCCCGCCGCCGACTTGTCCGACGACTGTAGGGTCGTCCCCACGATCCCGGGACTAGGTTGGCCCGCCGCCGACGTGTCCTACGCCTATGGGGTCGTCCCCACGACCACGGGACTAGGTTGGCCAGCCGCCGACATGTCCGACGACTATAGGCTCGTCCCCACCACCCCGTTTCTAGGTTGGCCAGCCGCCGACATGTCCGACGACTATAGGGTCGTCCCCACGCCCCGGGCCAAAGTTGGCCAGCCGCCGACGTGTCCTACGCCTATGGGGTCGTCCCCACGACCACGGGACTAGGTTGGCCTGCCGCCGACATGTCCGACGACTATAGGGTAGTCCCCACGACCACTGGACAAAGTTGCCCAGCCGCCGACATGTCCGACGACTATAGGGTCGTCCCCACGACCCCGTGACTAGGTTGGCCCGCCGCCGACATGTCCGACGTCTATAGGGTCGTCCCCACGACCCCGGGGCTAGATTGCCCCGGCACCGTCATGTCCGACGACTATAGGGTCGTCCCCACGACCCCGGGACTAGGTTGGCCCGCCGCCGACTTGTCCGACGACTATAGGGTCGTCTCCACGACCCCGGGACTAGGTTGGCCAGTCACCGACATGTCCGACGACTATAGGGTCGTCTCCACGACCCCGGGACTAGGTTGGCCAGTCACCGACATGTCCGACGACTATAGGGTCGTCCCCACGACCACGGCCAAAGTTGCCCTGCCGCCGACATGTCCGACGACTATAGGGTCGTCCCCACGACCCCGGGACTAGGTTGGCCCACCACCGTCATGTCCGACGACTATAGGGTCGTCCCCAGGACCCCGGGACTAGGTCGGCCCGCCGCCGACTTGTCCGACGACTATAGGGTCGTCCCCACGACCCGGGCCAAAGTTGGACAGCCGCCGACATGTCCGACGACTATAGGGTCGTCCCCGCGAACCCGGGACTACGTTGGCCAGTCACCGACATGTCCGACGACTATAGGGTCGTCCCCACGACCGCGGGCCAAAGTTGGCCAGCCGCCGACATGTCCGACGACTATAGGGTCGTCCCCACGACCCGGGGACTAGGTTGGCCCGCCGGCGACTTGTCCGACTACTATAGGGTCGTCCCCACGACCCCGGGACTAGGTTGGCCCGCCGCCGACATGTCCGACGATTATAGGGTCGTCCCCACGACCCCGGGACTAGGTTGGCCCGCCGCCGACATGTCCGTAGACTATAGGGTCGTCCCCACGACCACGGCCAAAGTTGCCCTGCCGCCGACATGTCCGACGACTATAGGGTCGTCCCCACGACCCCGGGACTAGGTTGGCCAGTCACCGACATGTCCGACGACTATAGGGTCGTCCCCACGACCACGGCCAAAGTTGCCCTGCCGCCGACATGTCCGACGACTATAGGGTCGTCCCCACGACCCCGGGACTAGGTTGGCCCACCACCGTCATGTCCGACGACTATAGGGTCGTCCCCAGGACCCCGGGACTAGGTCGGCCCGCCGCCGACTTGTCCGACGACTATAGGGTCGTCCCCACGACCCGGGCCAAAGTTGGACAGCCGCCGACATGTCCGACGACTATAGGGTCGTCCCCGCGAACCCGGGACTACGTTGGCCAGTCACCGACATGTCCGACGACTATAGGGTCGTCCCCACGACCGCGGGCCAAAGTTGGCCAGCCGCCGACATGTCCGACGACTATAGGGTCGTCCCCACGACCCGGGGACTAGGTTGGCCCGCCGCCGACTTGTCCGTCTACTATAGGGTCGTCCCCACGACCCCGGGACTAGGTTGGCCCGCCGCCGACATGTCCGACGATTATAGGGTCGTCCCCACGACCCCGGGACTAGGTTGGCCCGCCGCCGACATGTCCGTAGACTATAGGGTCGTCCCCACGCCCCGGGACTAGGTTGGCCCGCCGCCGACTTGTCCGACGACTGTAGGGTCGTCCCCACGATCCCGGGACTAGGTTGGCCCGCCGCCGACGTGTCCTACGCCTATGGGGTCGTCCCCACGACCACGGGACTAGGTTGGCCAGCCGCCGACATGTCCGACGACTATAGGGTCGTCCCCACCACCCCGGGTCTAGGTTGGCCAGCCGCCGACATGTCCGACGACTATAGGGTCGTCCCCACGACCATGGGCCAAAGTTGCCCTGCCGCCGACATATCCGACGACTATAGGGTCGTCCCCACGACCACTGGCCAAAGTTGCCCAGCCGCCGACATGTCCGACGACTATAAGGTCGTCCCCACAACCCCGGGCCAAAGCTGGCCAGCCGCCGACTTGTCCGACGATTATAGGGTCGTCCCTACCACCCCGGGACTAGGTTGGCCAGCCGCCGACATGTCCGACGTCTATAGGGTCGTCCCCTCGACCCCGGGGCTAGATTGCCCCGGCACCGTCATGTCCGACGACTATAGGGTCTTCCCCACGACCACTGGCCAAAGTTGCCCAGCCGCCGACATGTCCGACGACTATAGGGTCGTCCCCACTACCCCGGGCCAAAGCTGGCCTGCCGCCGACTTGTCCGACGATTATAGGGTCGTCCCTACCACCCCGGGACTAGGTTGGCCAGCCCCGACATGTCCGACGTCTATAGGGTCGTCCCCTCGACCCCGGGGCTAGATTGCCCCGGCACCGTCATGTCCGACGACTATAGGGTCGTCCCCACGACCCCGGGACTAGATTGGCCCGCCACGGTCATGTCCGACGACTATAGGTTCGTCCCTACGTCCCTGGGCATACGTTGGCCTGCCGCCGACATGTCCGACGACTATAGGGTCGTCCCCACGACCACTGGACAAAGTTGCCCAGCCGCCGACATGTCCGACGACTATAGGGTCGTCCCCACGACCTCGGGACTAGGTTGGCCGCCGCCGACATGTCCGACGACTATTGGGTCGTCCCCACGCCCCGGGCCAAAGTTGGCCAGCCGCCGACATGTCCGTCGACTATAGGGTCGTCCCCACGACCCCGTGACTAGGTTGGCCCGCCGCCGACATGTCCGACGTCTATAGGGTCGTCCCCACGACCCCGGGGCTAGATTGCCTCGGCACCGTCATGTCCGACGACTATAGGGTCGTCCCCACGACCACTGGCCAAAGTTGCCCAGCCGCCGACATGTCCGACGACTATTGGGTCGTCCCCACGCCCCGGGCCAAAGTTGGCCAGCCGCCGACATGTCCGACGACTATAGGGTCGTCCCCACGACCCCGGGTCTAGGTTGGCCCGCCGCCGACTTTTCCGACGACTATAGGGTCGCCCCCACGACCCCGGGACTAGGTTGGCCCGCCGCCGACATGTCCGACGTCTATAGGATCGACCCCACGACCCCGGGGCTAGATTGGCCCGCCACCGTCATGTCCGACGACTATAGGTTCGTCCCTACGACCCTGGACATACGTTGGCCTGCCGCCGACATGTCCGACGACTATAGGGTCGTCCCCACGACCCCAGGACTAGGTTGGCCCGCCGCCGACTTGTCCGACGACTATAGAGTCGTCCCCACGACCCCGGGACTAGGTTGGCCCGCCGCCGACATGTCCGACGATTATAGGGTCGTCCCCACGACCCCAGGACTAGGTTGGCCCGCCGCCGACTTGTCCGACGACTATAGAGTCGTCCCCACGACCCCGGGACTAGGTTGGCCCGCCGCCGACATGTCCGACGATTATAGGGTCGTCCCCACGACCCCGGGACTAGGTTGGCCCGCCGCCGACTTGTCCGACGACTATAGGGTCGTCTCCACGACCCCGGGACTAGGTTGGCCAGTCACCGACATGTCCGACGACTATAGGGTCGTCCCCACGACCACGGGCCAAAGTTGCCCTGCCGCCGACATGTCCGACGACTATAGGGTCGTCCCCACGACCTCGGGACTAGGTTGGCCGCCGCCGACATGTCCGACGACTATTGGGTCGTCCCCACGCCCCGGGCCAAAGTTGGCCAGCCGCCGACATGTCCGACGACTATAGGGTCGTCCCCACGACCCCGGGACTAGGTTGGCCCGCCGCCGACTTGTCCGACTACTATAGGGTCGTCCCCACGACCCCGGGACTAGGTTGGCCCGCCGCCGACATGTCCGACGATTATAGGGTCGTCCACACGACCCCGGGACTAGGTTGGCCCGCCGCCGACATGTCCGTAGACTATAGGGTCGTCCCCACGCCCCGGGACTAAGTTGGCCCGCCGCCGACTTGTCCGACGACTGTAGGGTCGTCCCCACGATCCCGGGACTAGGTTGGCCCGCCGCCGACGTGTCCTACGCCTATGGGGTCGTCCCCACGACCACGGGACTAGGTTGGCCAGCCGCCGACATGTCCGACGACTATAGGATCGTCCCCACCACCCCGTGTCTAGGTTGGCCAGCCGCCGGCATGTCCGACGACTATAGGGTCGTCCCCACGCCCCGGGCCAAAGTTGGCCAGCCGCCGACGTGTCCTACGCCTATGGGGTCGTCCCCACGACCACGGGACTAGGTTGGCCTGCCGCCGACATGTCCGACGACTATAGGGTACTCCCCACGACCACTGGACAAAGTTGCCCAGCCGCCGACATGTCCGACGACTATAGGGTCGTCCCCACGACCCCGTGACTAGGCTGGCCCGCCGCCGACATGTCCGACGTCTATAGGGTCGTCCCCACGACCCCGGGGCTAGATTGCCCCGGCACCGTCATGTCCGACGACTACAGGGTCGTCCCCACGACCCCGGGACTAGGTTGGCCCGCCGCCGACTTGTCCGACGACTATAGGGTCGTCTCCACGACCCCGGGACTAGGTTGGCCAGTCACCGACATGTCCGACGACTATAGGGTCGTCTCCACGACCCCGGGACTAGGTTGGCCAGTCACCGACATGTCCGACGACTATAGGGTCGTCTCCACGACCCCGGGACTAGGTTGGCCAGTCACCGACATGTCCGACGACTAAAGGGTCGTCCCCACGACCACGGCCAAAGTTGCCCTGCCGCCGACATGTCCGACGACTATAGGGTCGTCCCCACGACCCCGGGACTAGGTTGGCCCACCACCGTCATGTCCGACGACTATAGGGTCGTCCCCAGGACCCCGGGACTAGGTCGGCCCGCCGCCGACTTGTCCGACGACTATAGGGTCGTCCCCACGACCCGGGCCAAAGTTGGACAGCCGCCGACATGTCCGACGACTATAGGGTCGTCCCCGCGAACCCGGGACTACGTTGGCCAGTCACCGACATGTCCGACGACTATAGGGTCGTCCCCACGACCGCGGGCCAAAGTTGGCCAGCCGCCGACATGTCCGACGACTATAGGGTCGTCCCCACGACCCCGGGACTAGGTTGGCCCGCCGCCGACTTGTCCGACTACTATAGGGTCGTCCCCACGACCCCGGGACTAGGTTGGCCCGCCGCCGACATGTCCGACGATTATAGGGTCGTCCCCACGACCCCGGGACTAGGTTGGCCCGCCGCCGACATGTCCGTAGACTATAGGGTCGTTCCCACGCCCCGGGACTAGGTTGGCCCGCCGCCGACTTGTCCGACGACTGTAGGGTCGTCCCCACGATCCCGGGACTAGGTTGGCCCGCCGCCGACGTGTCCTACGCCTATGGGGTCGTCCCCACGACCACGGGACTAGGTTGGCCAGCCGCCGACATGTCCGACGACTATAGGGTCGTCCCCACCACCCCGGGTCTAGGTTGGCCAGCCGCCGACATGTCCGACGACTATAGGGTCGTCCCCACGACCATGGGCCAAAGTTGCCCTGCCGCCGACATATCCGACGACTATAGGGTCGTCCCCACGACCACTGGCCAAAGTTGCCCAGCCGCCGACATGTCCGACGACTATAGGGTCGTCCCCACAACCCCGGGCCAAAGCTGGCCAGCCGCCGACTTGTCCGACGATTATAGGGTCGTCCCTACCACCCCGGGACTAGGATGGCCAGCCGCCTACATGTCCGACGTCTATAGGGTCGTCCCCTCGACCCCGGGGCTAGATTGCCCCGGCACCGTCATGTCCGACGACTATAGGGTCTTCCCCACGACCACTGGCCAAAGTTGCCCAGCCGCCGACATGTCCGACGACTATAGGGTCGTCCCCACTACCCCGGGCCAAAGCTGGCCAGCCGCCGACTTGTCCGACGATTATAGGGTCGTCCCTACCACCCCGGGACTAGGTTGGCCAGCCGCCGACATGTCCGACGTCTATAGGGTCGTCCCCTCGACCCCGGGGCTAGATTGCCCCGGCACCGTCATGTCCGACGACTATAGGGTCGTCCCCACGACCCCGGGACTAGATTGGCCCGCCACGGTCATGTCCGACGACTATAGGTTCGTCCCTACGTCCCTGGGCATACGTTGGCCTGCCGCCGACATGTCCGACGACTATAGGGTCGTCCCCACGACCACTGGACAAAGTTGCCCAGCCGCCGACATGTCCGACGACTATAGGGTCGTCCCCACGACCCCGTGACTAGGTTGGCCCGCCGCCGACATGTCCGACATCTATAGGGGCGTCCCCACGACCCCGGGGCTAGATTGCCCCGGCACCGTCATGTCCGACGACTATAGGGTCGTCCCCACGACCCCGGGACTAGGTTGGCCCGCCGCCGACTTGTCCGACGACTATAGGGTCGTCTCCACGACCCCGGGACTAGGTTGGCCAGTCACCGACATGTCCGACGACTATAGGGTCGTCTCCACGACCCCGGGACTAGGTTGGCCAGTCACCGACATGTCCGACGACTATAGGGTCGTCCCCACGACCACGGACAAAGTTGCCCTGCCGCCGACATGCCCGACGACTATAGGGTCGTCCCCACGACCCCGGGACTAGGTTGGCCCACCACCGTCATGTCCGACGACTATAGGGTCGTCCCCACGACCCCGGGACTAGGTCGGCCCGCCGCCGACTTGTCCGACGACTATAGGGTCGTCCCCACGACCCGGGCCAAAGTTGGACAGCCGCCGACATGTCCGACGACTATAGGGTCGTCCCCCGCGAACCCGGGACTACGTTGGCCAGTCACCGACATGTCCGACGACTATAGGGTCGTCCCCACGAACACGGGCCAAAGTTATCCAGCCGCCGACATGTCCGACGACAATAGGGTCGTCCCCGCGAACCCGGGACTACGTTGGCCAGTCACCGACATGTCCGACGACTATAGGGTCGTCCCCACGACCACGGGCCAAAGTTGGCCAGCCGCCGTCATGTCCGACGACTATAGGCTCGTCTCCACGACCCCGGGAGTAGGTTGGCCGGCCGCCAACATTTCCGACGACTATGTGGGTCGTCCCCACGACCTCGGGACTAGGTTGGCCCGCCGCCGACTTGCAAGACGACTATAGGGTCGTCCCCACGACCCCGGGACTAGATTGCCCCGCCACCGTCATGTCCGACGACTACAGGGTCGTCCCCACGACCCCAGGACTAGGTTGGCCAGCCGCCGACATGTCCGACGACTATAGGGTCGTCCCGACGACCACGGGCCAAAGTTGGCCAGCCACCGTCATGTCCGACGACTATAGGGTCGTCCCCACGACCCCGGGACTAGGTTGGCCGCCGCCGACATGTCCGTAGACTATAGGGTCGTCCCCACGCCGCGGGCCAAAGTTGGCCAGCAGCCGACATGTCCGACGACTATAGGGTCGTCCCCACGACCCCGGGACTAGGTCGGCCAGTCACCGACATGTCCGACGACTATAGGGTCGTCCCCACGACCCCGGGGCTAGATTGCCCCGGCACCGTCATGTCCGACGACTATAGGGTCGTCCCCACGACCCCGGGACTAGGTTGGCCCGCCGCCGACATGTCCGACGACTATAGGGTCGTCCCCACGACCACGGGCCAAAGTTGCCCTGCCGCCGACATGTCCGACGACTATAGGGTCGTCCCCACGACCCCGGGACTAGGTTGGCCCGCCGCCGACATGTCCGACGACTATAGGGTCGTCCCCACGACCCCGGGACTAGGTTGGCCGCCGCCGACATGTCCGTAGACTATAGGGTCGTCCCCACGCCCCGGGCCAAAGTTGGCCAGCCGCCGACATGTCCGACGACTATAGGGTCGTCCCCACGACCCCGGGACTAGGTCGGCCCGCCGCCGACTTGTCCGACGACTATAGGGTCGTCCCCACGACCCGGGCCAAAGTTGGCCAGCCGCCGACATGTCCGACGACTATAAGGTCGTCCCCGCGAACCCGGGACTACGTTGGCCAGTCACCGACATGTCCGACGACTATAGGGTCGTCCCCACGACCACGGGCCAAAGTTGCCCGGCCGCCGACATGTCCGACGACTATAGGGTCGTCCCCACGACCCCGGGACTAGGTTGGCCCACCGCCGACTTGTCCGACGACTATAGGGTCGTCCCCACGACCCCGGGACTAGATTGGCCCGCCACCGTCATGTCCGACGAGTGTAGGGTCGTCCCCACGGCCCCGAGACTAGATTGGCCTACGACCGTCATGTCCGACGACTACAGGGTCGTCCCCACGACCCCAGGACTAGGTTGGCCAGCCGCCGAATTGTCCGACGACTATAGGGTCGTCCCCACGACCCCGGGACTAGATTGGCCAGCCGCCGACATGTCCGACGACTATAAGGTCGTCCCCGCGAACCCGGGACTACGTTGGCCAGTCACCGACATGTCCGACGACTATAGGGTCGTCCCCACGACCACGGGCCAAAGTTGCCCGGCCGCCGACATGTCCGACGACTATAGGGTCGTCCCCACGACCCCGGGACTAGGTTGGCCCACCGCCGACTTGTCCGACGACTATAGGGTCGTCCCCACGACCACGGGACTAGGTTGGCCCGCCACCGTCATGTCCGAAGACTACAGGGTCGTCCCCACGACCCCGGGACTAGGTTACCCAGCCTCCGACATATCCGACGAATATAGGGTCGTCCCCACGACCACGGGGCAAAGTTGGCCTGCCGCCGACATGTCCGACGACTATAGGGTCGTCCCCACGGCCCCGGGACTAGATTGGCCCGCCACCATCATGTCCGACGACTATAGGGTCGTCACCACGAACTCGGGACTAGGTTGACCAGCCGCCGACATGTCCGACGACCATAGGGTCGTCCCCACGAACCCGGGACTAGATTGGCCCGCCACCGTCATGTCCGACGACTATAGGGTCGTCCCCACGACAACGGGTCAAAGTTGGCCAGCCGCCGTTATGTCCGACGACTATAGGGTCGTCCCCACGACCCCGGGACCAGGTTGGCCCGCCGCCAACATTTCTGACGACTATAGGGTCGTCCCTAGGACCCTGGGCGTATGTTGGCCCGCCGCCGGCATGTCCGACGACTATAGGGTCGTCCCCACGACCCCGGGACTAGATTGGCCCGCCACCGTCATGTCCGACGAGTATAGGGCCGTACCCACGACGCCGGGACTAGATTGGCCCGTCACCGTCAGGTCCGACGACTATAGGGTCGTCCCCACGACCCCTGGACTAGTTTGGCCCGCCGCCGACTTGTCCGACGACAATAGGGTCGTCCCCACGACCACGGGCCAAAGTTGCCCAGCCGCCGGCATGTCCGACGACTATAGGGTCGTCCCCAAGACCCCGGGACTAGGTTGGCCCGCCGCCGACTTGTCCGACGACTATAGGGTCGTCCGCACGACCACGGACCAAAGTTGCCCAGCTGCCGGCATGTCCGACGACTATAGGGTCGTCCCCACGACCCCGGGACTAGGCTGGCCCGCCGCCGACTTGTCCGACGACTATAGGCTCGTCCCCACGACCCCGGGAATAGATTGGCCCGCCGCCGTCATGTCCGACGACTATAGGGTCGTCCCCACGACCCCGGGACTAGATTGCCCCGCCACCGTCATGTCCGACGACTACAGGGTCGTCCCCACGACCCCAGGACTAGGTTGGCCAGCCGCCGACATGTCCGACGACTATAGGGTCGTCCCGACGACCACGGGCCAAAGTTGGCCAGCCACCGTCATGTCCGACGACTATAGGGTCGTCCCCACGACCCCGGGACTAGGTTGGCCGCCGCCGACATGTCCGTAGACTATAGGGTCGTCCCCACGCCGCGGGCCAAAGTTGGCCAGCCGCCGGCATGTCCGACGACTATAGGGTCGTCCCCACGACCCCGGGACTAGGTCGGCCAGTCACCGACATGTCCGACGATTATAGGGTCGTCCCCACGACCCCGGGGCTAGATTGCCCCGGCACCGTCATGTCCGACGACTATAGGGTCGTCCACGACCCCGGGACTAGATTGGCCCGCCACCGTCATGTCCGACGACTACAGGGTCGTCCCCACGACCCCGGGACTAGATTGGCCCACCACCGTCATGTCCGACGACTACAGGGTCGTCCCCACGACCCCGGGACTAGGTTGGCCCGCCGCCGATATGTCCGACGACTATAGGGTCGTCCCCACGACCACGGGCCAAAGTTGCCCTGCCGCCGACATGTCCGACGACTATAGGGTCGTCCCCACGACCACGGGCCAAAGTTGCCCTGCCGCCGACATGTCCGACGACTATAGGGTCGTCCCCACGACCCCGGGACTAGGTCGGCCCGCCGCCGACTTGTCCGACGACTATAGGGTCGTCCCCACGACCCGGGCCAAAGTTGGCCAGCCGCCGACATGTCCGACGACTATAAGGTCGTCCCCGCGAACCCGGGACTACGTTGGCCAGTCACCGACATGTCCGACGACTATAGGGTCGTCCCCACGACCACGGGCCAAAGTTGCCCGGCCGCCGACATGTCCGACGACTATAGGGTCGTCCCCACGACCCCGGGACTAGGTTGGCCCACCGCCGACTTGTCCGACGACTATAGGGTCGTCCCCACGACCCCGGGACTAGATTGGCCCGCCACCGTCATGTCCGACGAGTATAGGGTCGTCCCCACGGCCCCGAGACTAGATTGGCCTACGACCGTCATGTCCGACGACTACAGGGTCGTCCCCACGACCCCAGGACTAGGTTGGCCAGCCGCCGAATTGTCCGACGACTATAGGGTCGTCCCCACGACCCCGGGACTAGATTGGCCCGCCACCGTCATGTCCGACGACTACAGGGTCGTCCCCACGACCCCGGGACTAGATTGGCCCACCACCGTCATGTCCGACGACTACAGGGTCGTCCCCACGACCCCGGGACTAGGTTGGCCCGCCGCCGACTTGTCCGACGACTATAGGGTCGTCCCCACGACCACGGGACTAGGTTGGCCCGCCGCCGTCATGTCCGAAGACTACAGGGTCGTCCCCACGACCCCGGGACTAGGTTACCCAGCCTCCGACATATCCGACGACTATAGGGTCGTCCCCACGACCACGGTGCAAAGTTGGCCTGCCGCCGACATGTCCGACGACTATAGGGTCGTCCCCACGGCCCCGGGACTAGATTGGCCCGCCACCATCATGTCCGACGACTATAGGGTCGTCACCACGAACTCGGGACTAGGTTGACCAGCCGCCGACATGTCCGACGACCATAGGGTCGTCCCCACGAACCCGGGACTAGATTGGCCCGCCACCGTCATGTCCGACGACTATAGGGTCGTCCCCACGACAACGGGTCAAAGTTGGCCAGCCGCCGTTATGTCCGACGACTATAGGGTCGTCCCCACGACCCCGGGACCAGGTTGGCCCGCCGCCAACATTTCCGACGACTATAGGGTCGTCCCTAGGACCCTGGGCGTATGTTGGCCCGCCGCCGACATGTCCGACGACTATAGGGTCGTCCCCACGACCCCGGGACTAGATTGGCCCGCCACCGTCGTGTCCGACGAGTATAGGGCCGTACCCACGACGCCGGGACTAGTTTGGCCCGTCACCGTCAGGTCCGACGACTATAGGGTCGTCCCCACGACCCCGGGACTAGATTGGCCCGCCACCGTCATGTCCGACGACTACAGGGTCGTCCCCACGACCCCGGGACTAGGTTGGCCCGCCGCCGACTTGTCCGACGACTATAGGGTCGTCCCCACGCCCCGGGCCAAAGTTGGCCAGTCGCCGACATGTCCGACGACTATAGGGTCGTCCCCACGACCCCGGGGCTAGATTGCCCCGGCACCGTCATGTCCGACGACTATAGGGTCGTCCCCACGACCCCGGGACTGGATTGACCCGCCACGGTCATGTCCGACGACTATAGGTTCGTCCCTACGTCCCTGGGCATACGTTGGCCTGCCGCCGACATGTCCGACGACTATAGGGTCGTCCCCACGACCACTGGACAAAGTTGCCCAGCCGCCGACATGTCCGACGACTATAGGGTCGTCCCCACGACCCCGTGACTAGGTTGGCCCGCCGCCGACATGTCCGACGTCTATAGGGTCGTCCCCACGACCCCGGGGCTAGATTGCCCCGGCACCGTCATGTCCGACGACTATAGGGTCGTCTCCACGACCCCGGGACTAGGTTGGCCAGTCACCGACATGTCCGACGACTATAGGGTCGTCTCCACGACCCCGGGACTAGGTTGGCCAGTCACCGACATGTCCGACGACTATAGGGTCGTCCCCACGACCACGGCCAAAGTTGCCCTGCCGCCGACATGTCCGACGACTATAGGGTCGTCCCCACGACCCCGGGACTAGGTTGGCCCACCACCGTCATGTCCGACGACTATGGTGTCGTCCTCACGACCCCGGGAGTAGATTGGCCCGCCACCGTCATGTCCGACGACTATAGGTTCGTCGCAACGACCCTGGGCATACGTTGGCCTGCCGCCGACATGTCCGACGACTATAGGGTCGTCCCCACGAACCCGGGAATAGGTTGGCCAGTCACCGACATGTCGGACCACTATAGGGTCGTCCCCACGACCACGGGCCAAAGTTGCCCTGCCGCCGACATGTCCGACGACTATAGGGTCGTCCCCACGACCCCGGGTCTAGGTTGACCCGCCGCCGAATTTTCCGACGACTATAGGGTCGTCCCCACGACCCCGGGAGTAGGTTGGCCCGCCGCCGACTTGTCCGACGACTATAGGGTCGTCCCCAAGACCCCGGGGCTAGATTCGCCCGCCACGGTCATGTCCGACGACTATAGGTTCGTCCCTACGACCCTGGGCATACGTTGGCCTGCCGCCGACATGTCCGACGACTACAGGGTCGTCCCCACGACCACTGGCCAAAGTTGCCCAGCCGCCGACATGTCCGACGACTATAGGGTCGTCCCCACGACCCCGGGACTAGGTTGGTCCGCCGCCGACATGTCCGTAGACTATAGGGTCGTCCCCACGACCACGGGCCAAAGTTGCCCAGCCGCCGACATGTCCGACGACTATAGGGTCGTCCCCACGACCCCGGGACTAGATTGGCCCGCCACCGTCATGTCCGACGACTATAGGGTCGTCCCCACGACCACGGGCCAAAGTTGCCCTGCCGCTGACATGTCCGACGACTATAGGGTCGTCCCCACGACCCCGGGTCTAGGTTGGCCCGCCGCCGACTTTTCCGACGACTATAGTGTCGTCCCCACGACCCCGGGACTAGGTTGGCCCGCCGCCGACATGTCCGACGTCTATAGGGTCGTCCCCACGACCCCGGGGCTAGATTGCCCCGGCACCGTCATGTCCGACGACTATAGGGTCGTCCCCACGACCCCGGGACTAGGTTGGCCCGCCGCCGACATGTCCGACGACTACAGGGTCGTCCCCACGACCCCGGGACTAGGTTGCCCAGCCGCCGACATGTCCGACGACTATAGGGTCGTCCCCACTACCCCGGGCCAAAGCTGGCCAGCCGCCGACTTGTCCGACGATTATAGGGTCGTCCCTACCACCCCGGGACTAGGTTGGCCAGCCGCCGACATGTCCGACGTCTATAGGGTCGTCCCCTCGACCCCGGGGCTAGATTGCCCCGGCACCGTCATGTCCGACGACTATAGGGTCGTCCCCACGACCCCGGGAGTAGGTTGGCCTGCCGCCGACTTGTCCGACGACTATAGGGTCGTCCCCAAGGCCCAGGGACTAGGTTGGCCCACCGCCGACATGTCCTACGACAATAGGGTCGTCCCCACGGCCCCGGGACTAGGTTGGCCCGCCGCCGACTTGTCCGACGACTATAGGGTCGTCCCCACGACCCCGGGGCTAGATTGCCCCGGCACCGTCATGTCCGACGACTATAGGGTCGTCCCCACGACCACGGGCCAAAGTTGGCCCGCCGCCGACATGTCCGTAGACTATAGGGTCGTCCCCACGCCCCGGGCCAAAGTTGGCCAGCCGCCGACATGTCCGACGACTATAGGGTCGTCCCCACGACCCCGGGTCTAGGTTGGCCCGCCGCCGACTTGTCCGACGACTATAGGGTCGTCTCCACGACCCCGGGACTAGGTTGGCCAGTCACCGACATGTCCGACGACTATAGGGTCGTCCCCACGACCACGGGCCAAAGTTGCCCTGCCGCCGATATGTCCGACGACTATAGGGTCGTCCCCACGACCTCGGGACTAGGTTGGCCGCCGCCGACATGTCCGACGACTATTGGGTCGTCCCCACGCCCCGGGCCAAAGTTGGCCAGCCGCCGACATGTCCGACGACTATAGGGTCGTCCCCACGACCCCGGAACTAGGTTGGCCCGCCGCCGATTTGTCCGACGACTATAGGGTCGTCCCCACGACCCCGGGACTAGGTTGGCCCGCCGCCGACATGTCCGACGATTATAGGGTCGTCCCCACGAACCCGGGACTAGGTTGGCCCGCCGCCGACATGTCCGACGATTATAGGGTCGTCCCCACGACCCCGGAACTAGGTTGGCCCGCCGCCGACATGTCCGTAGACTATAGGGTCGTCCCCACGCCCCGGGCCAAAGTTGGCCCGCCGCCGACGTGTCCTACGACTATGGGGTCGTCCCCACGACCATGGGACTAGGTTGGCCAGCCGCCGACATGTCCGACGACTATAGGGTCGTCCCCACCACCCCGGGTCTAGGTTGGCCAGCCGCCGACATGTCCGACGACTATAGGGTCGTCCCCACGACCATGGGCCAAAGTTGCCCTGCCGCCGACATGTCCGACGACTATAGGGTCGTCCACACGACCACTGGCCAAAGTTGCCCAGCCGCCGACATGTCCGACGACTATAGGGTCGTCCCCACTACCCCAGGCCAAAGCTGGCCAGCCGCCGACTTGTCCGACGATTATAGGGTCGTCCCTACCACCCCGGGACTAGGTTGGCCAGCCGCCGACATGTCCGACGCCTATAGGGTCGTCCCCTCGACCCCGGGGCTAGATTGCCCCGGCACCGCCATGTCCGACGACTATAGGGTCGTCCCCACCACCCCGGGTCTAGGTTGGCCAGCCGCCGACATGTCCGACGACTATAGGGTCGTCCCCACGACCATGGGCCAAAGTTGCCCTGCCGCCGACATGTCCGACGACTATAGGGTCGTCCCCACGACCACTGGCCAAAGTTGCCCAGCCGCCGACATGACCGACGACTATTGGGTCGTCCCCACGACCCCGGGTCTAGGTTGGCCCGCCGCCGACTTGTCCGACGACTATAGGGTCGTCTCCACGACCCCGGGACTAGGTTGGCCAGTCGCCGACATGTCCGACGACTATAGGGTCGTCCCCACGACCACGGGCCAAAGTTGCCCTGCCGCCGACATGTCCGACGACTATAGGGTCGTCCCCACGACCTCGGGACTAGGTTGGCCGCCGCCGACATGTCCGACGACTATTGGGTCGTCCCCACGCCCCGGGCCAAAGTTGGCCAGCCGCCGACATGTCCGACGACTATAGGGTCGTCCCCACGACCCCGGGACTAGGTTGGCCCGCCGCCGATTTGTCCGACGACTATAGGGTCGTCCCCACGACCCCGGGACTAGGTTGGCCCGCCGCCGACATGTCCGACGATTATAGGGTCGTCCCCACGAACCCGGGACTAGGTTGGCCCGCCGCCGACATGTCCGACGATTATAGGGTCGTCCCCACGACCCCGGGACTAGGTTGGCCCGCCGCCGACATGTCCGTAGACTATAGGGTCGTCCCCACGCCCCGGGCCAAAGTTGGCCCGCCGCCGACGTGTCCTACGACTATGGGGTCGTCCCCACGACCCCGGGACTAGGTTGGCCCTGCCGCCGACATGTCCGACGACTATAGGGTCGTCCCCTCGACCCCGGGGCTAGATTGCCCCGGCACCGCCATGTCCGACGACTATAGGGTCGTCCCCACCACCCCGGGTCTAGGTTGGCCAGCCGCCGACATGTCCGACGACTATAGGGTCGTCCCCACGACCATGGGCCAAAGTTGCCCTGCCGCCGACATGTCCGACGACTATAGGGTCGTCCCCACGACCACTGGCCAAAGTTGCCCAGCCGCCGACATGACCGACGACTATTGGGTCGTCCCCACGACCCCGGGTCTAGGTTGGCCCGCCGCCGACTTGTCCGACGACTATAGGGTCGTCTCCACGACCCCGGGACTAGGTTGGCCAGTCGCCGACATGTCCGACGACTATAGGGTCGTCCCCACGACCACGGGCCAAAGTTGCCCTGCCGCCGACATGTCCGACGACTATAGGGTCGTCCCCACGACCTCGGGACTAGGTTGGCCGCCGCCGACATGTCCGACGACTATTGGGTCGTCCCCACGCCCCGGGCCAAAGTTGGCCAGCCGCCGACATGTCCGACGACTATAGGGTCGTCCCCACGACCCCGGGACTAGGTTGGCCTGCCGCCGATTTGTCCGACGACTATAGGGTCGTCCCCACGACCCCGGGACTAGGTTGGCCCGCCGCCGACATGTCCGACGATTATAGGGTCGTCCCCACGAACCCGGGACTAGGTTGGCCCGCCGCCGACATGTCCGACGATTATAGGGTCGTCCCCACGACCCCGGGACTAGGTTGGCCCGCCGCCGACATGTCCGTAGACTATAGGGTCGTCCCCACGCCCCGGGCCAAAGTTGGCCCGCCGCCGACGTGTCCTACGACTATGGGGTCGTCCCCACGACCCCGGGACTAGGTTGGCCCTGCCGCCGACATGTCCGACGACTATAGGGTCGTCCCCACGACCCCGGGTCTAAGTTGGCCCGCCGCCGACTTTTCCGACGACTATAGGGTCGTCCCCACGACCCCGGGACTAGGTTGGCCCTCCGCCGACATGTCCGACGTCTATAGGGTCGACCCCACGACCCCGGGGCTAGATTGGCCCGCCACCGTCATGTCCGACGACTATAGGTTCGTCCCTACGACCCTGGACATACGTTGGCCTGCCGCCGACATGTCCGACGACTATAGGGTCGTCCCCACGACCCCAGGACTAGGTTGGCCCGCCGCCGACTTGTCCGACGACTATAGGGTCGTCCCCACGACCCCGGGACTAGGTTGGCCCGCCGCCGACATGTCCGACGATTATAGGGTCGTCCCCACGACCCCGGGACTAGGTTGGCCCGCCGCCGACATGTCCGTAGACTATAGGGTCGTCCCCACGCCCCGGGCCAAAGTTGGCCAGCCGCCGACATGTCCGACGACTATAGGGTCGTCCCCACGACCCCGAGACTAGGTTGGCCCGCCGCCGACTTGTCCGACGACTATAGGGTCGTCTCCACGACCCCGGGACTAGGTTGGCCAGTCACCGACATGTCCGACGACTATAGGGTCGTCCCCACGACCACGGGCCAAAGTTGCCCTGCCGCCGACATGTCCGACGACTATAGGGTCGTCCCCACGACCTCGGGACTAGGTTGGCCCGCCGCCGACTTGTCCGAAGACTATAGGGTCGTCCCCACGACCCCGGGACTAGGTTGGCCCGCCGCCGACATGTCCGACGATTATAGGGTCGTCCCCACGACCCCGGGACTAGGTTGGCCCGCCGCCGACATGTCCGTAGACTATAGGGTCGTCCCCACGCCCCGGGACTAGGTTGGCCCGCCGCCGACATGTCCGTAGACTATAGGGTCGTCCCCACGACCACGGGCCAAAGTTGCCCAGCCGCCGACATGTCCGACGACTATAGGGTCGTCCCCACGACCCCGGGACTAGATTGGCCCGCCACCGTCATGTCCGACGACTATAGGGTCGTCCCCACGACCACGGGCCAAAGTTGCCCTGCCGCTGACATGTCCGACGACTATAGGGTCGTCCCCACGACCCCGGGTCTAGGTTGGCCCGCCGCCGACTTTTCCGACGACTATAGTGTCGTGCCCACGACCCCGGGACTAGGTTGGCCCGCCGCCGACATGTCCGACGTCTATAGGGTCGTCCCCACGACCCCGGGGCTAGATTGCCCCGGCACCGTCATGTCCGACGACTATAGGGTCGTCCCCACGACCCCGGGACTAGGTTGGCCCGCCGCCGACATGTCCGACGACTACAGGGTCGTCCCCACGACCCCGGGACTAGGTTGCCCAGCCGCCGACATGTCCGACGACTATAGGGTCGTCCCCACTACCCCGGGCCAAAGCTGGCCAGCCGCCGACTTGTCCGACGATTATAGGGTCGTCCCTACCACCCCGGGACTAGGTTGGCCAGCCGCCGACATGTCCGACGTCTATAGGGTCGTCCCCTCGACCCCGGGGCTAGATTGCCCCGGCACCGTCATGTCCGACGACTATAGGGTCGTCCCCACGACCCCGGGAGTAGGTTGGCCTGCCGCCGACTTGTCCGACGACTATAGGGTCGTCCCCAAGGCCCAGGGACTAGGTTGGCCCACCGCCGACATGTCCTACGACAATAGGGTCGTCCCCACGGCCCCGGGACTAGGTTGGCCCGCCGCCGACTTGTCCGACGACTATAGGGTCGTCCCCACGACCCCGGGGCTAGATTGCCCCGGCACCGTCATGTCCGACGACTATAGGGTCGTCCCCACGACCACGGGCCAAAGTTGGCCCGCCGCCGACATGTCCGTAGACTATAGGGTCGTCCCCACGCCCCGGGCCAAAGTTGGCCAGCCGCCGACATGTCCGACGACTATAGGGTCGTCCCCACGACCCCGGGTCTAGGTTGGCCCGCCGCCGACTTGTCCGACGACTATAGGGTCGTCTCCACGACCCCGGGACTAGGTTGGCCAGTCACCGACATGTCCGACGACTATAGGGTCGTCCCCACGACCACGGGCCAAAGTTGCCCTGCCGCCGATATGTCCGACGACTATAGGGTCGTCCCCACGACCTCGGGACTAGGTTGGCCGCCGCCGACATGTCCGACGACTATTGGGTCGTCCCCACGCCCCGGGCCAAAGTTGGCCAGCCGCCGACATGTCCGACGACTATAGGGTCGTCCCCACGACCCCGGAACTAGGTTGGCCCGCCGCCGATTTGTCCGACGACTATAGGGTCGTCCCCACGACCCCGGGACTAGGTTGGCCCGCCGCCGACATGTCCGACGATTATAGGGTCGTCCCCACGAACCCGGGACTAGGTTGGCCCGCCGCCGACATGTCCGACGATTATAGGGTCGTCCCCACGACCCCGGAACTAGGTTGGCCCGCCGCCGACATGTCCGTAGACTATAGGGTCGTCCCCACGCCCCGGGCCAAAGTTGGCCCGCCGCCGACGTGTCCTACGACTATGGGGTCGTCCCCACGACCATGGGACTAGGTTGGCCAGCCGCCGACATGTCCGACGACTATAGGGTCGTCCCCACCACCCCGGGTCTAGGTTGGCCAGCCGCCGACATGTCCGACGACTATAGGGTCGTCCCCACGACCATGGGCCAAAGTTGCCCTGCCGCCGACATGTCCGACGACTATAGGGTCGTCCACACGACCACTGGCCAAAGTTGCCCAGCCGCCGACATGTCCGACGACTATAGGGTCGTCCCCACTACCCCAGGCCAAAGCTGGCCAGCCGCCGACTTGTCCGACGATTATAGGGTCGTCCCTACCACCCCGGGACTAGGTTGGCCAGCCGCCGACATGTCCGACGCCTATAGGGTCGTCCCCTCGACCCCGGGGCTAGATTGCCCCGGCACCGCCATGTCCGACGACTATAGGGTCGTCCCCACCACCCCGGGTCTAGGTTGGCCAGCCGCCGACATGTCCGACGACTATAGGGTCGTCCCCACGACCATGGGCCAAAGTTGCCCTGCCGCCGACATGTCCGACGACTATAGGGTCGTCCCCACGACCACTGGCCAAAGTTGCCCAGCCGCCGACATGACCGACGACTATTGGGTCGTCCCCACGACCCCGGGTCTAGGTTGGCCCGCCGCCGACTTGTCCGACGACTATAGGGTCGTCTCCACGACCCCGGGACTAGGTTGGCCAGTCGCCGACATGTCCGACGACTATAGGGTCGTCCCCACGACCACGGGCCAAAGTTGCCCTGCCGCCGACATGTCCGACGACTATAGGGTCGTCCCCACGACCTCGGGACTAGGTTGGCCGCCGCCGACATGTCCGACGACTATTGGGTCGTCCCCACGCCCCGGGCCAAAGTTGGCCAGCCGCCGACATGTCCGACG